>CM018692.1:21634317-22176817 GCA_009363875.1 Mikania micrantha
ATTTTTACTTAAACCGCTTATGGTTCGTTCTTGTCATTGCGTGATCATTTGAATCAGTAAGCTAGCTGGGGGAAGAAAATGGCTGCAGCATCAGCGTCATCGTCGCCGCCGCAGCTCGATAGCGAAGTGGTGGCGGAACGGAGGGGAATACCGGCGGCTCCTTTCGTTAAGGACGTGCAAGCTTATTTGGATCAATTAGGGCTTGATGTTAACTCTACTCTCGCCTACCTCCAAGAAAGGTTTCACGTTTTAATTCCATATGGTTTGATTCACTCTAGTTTTGCTTTGATTTATAAATGCTATCAGATCCGTATCTGTTGTATTAGGGTTTATCAATGGTTTTGTTGTTAATTATTGATTAATTAACGGTTGGAGTTCCTCGGTTAACCTAAATAATCCAGAAATAAACTGAACGAAGTTATTTTTTCGTGGATTTATCGAAGATGCTCCTCAAATAGGCATATATATTGCTGGATTATCAGATCTTAGAAACAATTTGTAGCTGCTAAGGGGTTTGATGAACAAGCATTTGTCACATATATTGAATATAACTTTTTAACGTTCAATTGATGTGCAGGCTTCAGCAGTACAAAGTGGTTGAGATGAAACTTCTTGCTCAGCAGCGAGATCTTCAGGTATATCCATATAGAGTAATATTAATATATTTTTACTTGTTTTTAATAATTAGGTATTGATTGATGATATATCATCATATGAATTAGGTCTAGACTAATCTTCTATTTTTAAAAGATTTATATTTTTGGTTTTGGCTTACCAGGCAAAGATTCCAGACATCAAGAAGTGCTTAGATATTGTGGATACTTTGCAAGCTAGGAAGGACAGTGGCGAGGTTAGTTATTATCATGTAATTATTTTATTTTCTTTTCACTGAAGTGGTTGTTACAATGTAATAATGTTGTTTAGGAATAATCTTTTATGCTTACCAATCTATGAATATTGTGGTCACTACATGCTTGTAATTGGGGTCTGTGTTAAATATTGGTTTTGACTTTTGACTCATGAACGAGAGTTAAGATTTTATGACTATCGAGAAATCTATATTGTTTTTTTTAGTTGATAAGAAACCCAATAAAACATGGTTATAACTATAAATATTGTTGAGCAGGCTTAGTGTTACGACTTATGATTACGAATTTACACTTAACATTTTGATATACAACAACAATCACAAACCCAATAAATCCTATCTATAACCGAGCTATTTGTAGGGTATAAAAAAATGGTGAATGCCACCATTAGGCGCCTCTCACCGACCGGTCTCACGGCCAACATGAGGGAGGTAAATCGCGTGACCTAGGGAAAATTGAGTGGTGCCGGGCTTTGAACCCTAAACCTCCATTATAGATTCCCACCCCCTTACCACTAGGCCACCATCACGGGGACTATTTGTAGGGTATAGGGAAGGTGGGATGTAGGAAAACCTAATCTCTATCCTTGGAGAAAGAGAGACTGCTTCTAGAGAGATCTCCAACTCAAGAACAAACAAGCAAACACTAGCCAACACTAGGAAAACAGACTATTTTAGGCATATAAAAATAAAGAGCTACCAAACCTAGACAAACAGTTTGAAATAAAAGTTGTCAAATATGCTTACAAGCAATGTTTTGAACCTTGTAACATGCTATTAAAACCTCTTTTTTGACATGATATATGCGAAATACTTTATTTTTGTGTTTATGTGAGTTTATGAATCTAATTGGGGCTACCTGCTTTTCTTACAGGCATTGCTTACAGATTTTGAAGTCTCTGAAGGCATCTATGCCCGGGCCCGGATCGAGAATACAGATTCTGTGTGCTTATGGTTGGGAGCAAATGTAATGCTGGAGTACTCATGCGAAGAGGTGCATACTTTGTTGTGGAATGTCTTTAGAGATGGAAAAATGGGTGGGTTGGACATTGGGTTCAAATGTCTCTGTCCAGGCTATACTTTGAAGTTTTCAACCACACATTGACCTTTCATTGTTTTGCATTGTTCCTAAACTTATACCCATTTGACCCACTGTAAATAAAGTTGACCCAAACTGACTCGTTTTAGGTGTGTGGGTTGAATTTCCCTCCTATATTAATTTTGCATTTACTAAACATTTTCTGAACATGAAAACATTCAGGCTATTAATCTGCTCCAAAAAAACCTGGAAAATGCAAAAGCCAGTTTAGAAGTAATAGTTGCTGATCTACAGTTCTTAAGAGATCAAGTTACCATTACCCAGGTACTGCTTTAATTAAGTGTATTTATCATATGTAGTCTGCAGAATTCAAACTGGTTTACCCTCCAACATTACATCCAAGTCTTTTTGATAAAGTAGTATCTCAATATTTATCTTCTCCAATCAAACTCTTTCCTATCAAACTTCTCTATTGTGATCTTTTCGTCTTCTTTCATAACAATAGGTCAATAGCTATAACAAAAACAGATCGATAAACAGAGACTAACACAACTATGACTCGAGCATGAATTTAATGACTATTCCTATTGAACCTTTAAATTCTATCACAACCTATTCAATGCACAACAAATAACGAAGCTGATAACCAGAACTAAAACTTATATTGAAACGACAAAAACCTGGCAACATGGTTGGCATTGGTTTTCGGTCTCAGTAATTGGTCTCTTCTGAATCAACAATTGTTCTTTTGCAAATAGAATCTGATCTTGGCATGCAATCACTAATCATAGCAAAACAACAGCAAAACTGATCAATACTCTCATTAAAAATTCAACAAGATTGTGGATTTTAACTCAGATTTGCGGCTGTCAAACGGTGGTGGTGCGGTCGCTCTCGGACGGTACCTGATCTGATTGTTGTCGGCGGCTGGGTAGGCACACCTTAGCTGCTATCCAAATCCTAAGGCGATTGCAAACCCTAACAAATGAGTGGCAACAATGGAACCTTAGCAGCAACTAGCAGCATGACGACGGCGAAGCTGTAGCTTCTGACAACCGGTGATGTGGCAACTCGTTCAACATGTTATTAATTGCGTGATCATGATCAAGAGCCATATCTATAATACTACTTGTAGGAATATCACAGACAAATCCATACACACACACTTGAAAGCAATATAGTGAACACAAGGGATTAACATGATTTTGTTTAAACTTACTATGCCTATGGGTAGTATTGTGGTAACTAGGATACTTTTATTATGAGGTGAGAAAATATCACAAATATGAGATCATATTTATTAAAACTAGGGTTAATAAAAATAGAACATGGTTAACTAGGGTTAGGGCTGGCTGCCTCCTCCCCTTTTAACCTGACCCTAAGGCCTATGCAACCCAACACTTTTCAATATCAAACTTCATCCTTGTCCAATGGAAAGATTATATGCTCACATACAATCTTGCTGATTTGCTAACAACTTTTCTATTCCTTACAAATAGTTCGACCTTATTGCCATCAATATTTACACATGGTTTACTTTTGTAAATTAGGTTACAATTGCTCGTGTCTACAATTGGGATGTCCAACAGCGACGAGCTAAAATCACCTCTCCTTCCCAAGATTCGTAAAAAACAATTCGGTGTATGAACTTGCTTTTGAGGTTGGTATCAAATTAGGTAAACTTCTTTCATTAATTTTTTCTGCATCTTCATAGCAATATGAATTTTGATATCATTTTAGCTTATTGGTTTGTTGCTATGTAGCCATTGTTATTGTGTAACATTAATGTTTTTAACCATACTGAAAAACTGTTTTGTGAGGTTTATCCTCTGTTTGCTGCATTTCAAGTTTCTATATTCAGTAAAGTTATAATGTTCCCAACACATTTTTCTGTTCCACAGTTTTCTTTTATAGGAATTTCAAGGATTTTTTTCTCTCGTTGCTTAAATTCGTTAAGCCTAAAGGTGGGATGATAAACTGTCAACTTTAAGTGCTGTTGTGTCGGTTTGGGTTCACCCAGCAACATTTTTTCGTCCACTTTTATTTTGTTAATAATTTCATGTGTTAATTTTTAGTAACATGAAATATATCATAAACGATGTTTCCATAAAATTTAAACTCACATTTCTTGAAAAGCAATTCGGAAATTCAGTCTGAAATTGTATAGTGTGGGCGCCCTTGTTTTTTCGTTTAGTAGTTTATATTTTCCGATAGGTGGTGTAAAATTTTTTAAAAACCTTTACTTCGCCCCCTTGAAAAAAAAAAATTATTTCGCCCCCCTAGAGTTTTAGTCAACCTCTGCCACTGCAAAGAAGTTAGAGTTATGTATATAGATATTACTAAAGTTATATCTAATTATTGTCAATATTTGTTTTTTGTATATACAAAACACAATTATAAATAGTGAAAGATTGCTGGCGAAACGTGGTGTACAACCCTTTCATACCTGATGTATTTTTTTCCCAGATTTGAGTTGTGTATATATATTTGTTGAAGATATGTTGGACAATCAAAACGCCCCATTTGTGGTGCACGCATATAATGTATATATGTGTGGGCGCAAAAGTAAAAGTGCACTAATTTTAACGTTATTTCAATTATTTTGTGAAAATAACGTTAAAATCATTGGGATGACGATGATCAACTTCAAACGATAACTTTGAACCGGGGACTCTTTCGGAGCAGCCTCTCTATCCCAATTGGGATAGGGGTAAGGTTTGTATCTATCCTTCCCCCCCAGACCCTACTAAAAAGTGGGAATATACTGGGTAAGGTTGTTGTTGTTGTATGTTGGACAATCAAAGGGCTTGCTCTGGTGGTATGTTGCACATGCCCCTTGTTTGTCTATCCGTTTAAGTTTTTCTTTTCATTTTTTAAAGTCTATTTGCCTCTAATTAAAATTGGTGTAGGTGGTGTGAACCAACCACACGTCCTTATTACTTAGCTTCATAATACAAGGACTAGAACCTACTACCTACCTACTTTGCCTACTTACGCCATGTGTAGTCATGAAGCCCTCATCACTCCACGTAGGGTTCACATAATCAACCAACACAATCACCCATTTATCACTCCACATCAATATTACATGTGTTATAATCACTCTCAACATCATCATTACATGTATTATCATCACTGCTTCATCATCTCACGTCATCACCACCTTTATTCAATATTTTATTATTGGGTTTTATATATTTTTTTAGTTATAAAATAAATTAAAAAAGACATAATATTATTAAAAATAAAATAAAATTACAAAATAAAAGTACAAAACAATTACATAATAAAAAAATTAAACTACGTAATAAAATTAAAAAAAAAACATTAAAACATGAATGCTCCATCGTAACACTTGTGTAGAGTTTTTTTCAATATTAGTTACGATGGATGTTAATGTTGCTTGAACGCTGCGTAAAAACATGAATGCTCTTTCGTCTAAGGCGGATGATGACGATTTCATAATTTCCTTCTTCTAACTCATTTTTTTTGGATTGTAAATTGGGTTATTTTAGAGAAAATAATGGTTATTTTAGAAAGATGAGTGATTATTTTTGGGAGTTGAATGTTGGCTTAAAGAGTTGGATGGTTAATTTATAGTGATTTAAAAAAAAAATTATGGTGGTCCAATGGTCAAAAGAAAAGATATACAGTTTTTTTTTCTTCCTTCAAACAGTCATCACCTTGTGAGTGCCGCCAAGAAGGCGTGACCGGCCCCTCTTACGCCCCACTCAACTATGATAACACATAGTCATAGTGTGTTATCATAGGTGAGTGGGTATTATTAAAATAAAATATATGAAAGCAACGGTTGATCGCTTATGGAGATTGAAGGGTATATAAAAAAACAATATCATGTATCATACACTACTTTATAAAAACGCTAAAAAGTAGTTTGATAGGGTATGGGAATTGTGATGCCACTTGTTTCCCATTTATCAGCCACTTTACTATAATTGTCTATTAACAATTAAGCAACACTCCCTCTTACTTAGAATTAAAATACATAATAGAATGTATAAAAAGATAATAAGTGATATCGTCCTATGCGGTGTGTTTACGAATCTTATTACACATGTTGTGTTAGTGATACTAATGTAGTTAAGTACACCAAAGAAACATATAAAATAACGATGATTTGGTTCTCTATATTGAAACCCAAATAGAAGAAAGTTATAGAATGCGAGTATTATGCACCATGGTCAGTGTTAATTTTGATATTAGTTTCAGTATAAATAATAAAAATAGCAAACAATGTGAGTATTAAGTAAATTTGTATCACATAATAGCAAATTTTATCTATGTAATATGGGGTAGAATAAATCAACGTTCATATAAAATTTACAAATCAAAACTTCCAACTTATCCAGTGATAAAGCTTGAATATTTTGAAAAAAGCAGCACAAATTTACGACACTTGTAATACATGTTAATTTTTTGAAGCAAGGGGGCGAACAATTTTAACTCAAAGCAATATAAAGAAGTTGTTTAGACCAGTTGGATATAGATGCTTCGTCCACTTTGACGTTTTTTTAATCACTAAATGTATAAAATTACCTGGTATATTCTCACTTTTTAGTAGGGATTGGGGAAGTGGGAAGAATGACGACAAACCTTACCCATTTCCCAGTTGGGATAGAGAGGCTGCTCCGATGGAGCCCCCGGCTCAAAGCTATTGTTTGAAGTTAATCATCTCAATGCTTTTAACGTTATTTTCAAAAAATAAGTAACATAAACTTAAAATTTGTGTAATTTTACTTTTATCCATTGAGGGGCATGTATATACTATTTTAATCACTAATTTGAATCAATCAAAAAGCCATAAATTGTGGAACATATTGGATACTTGTTGATGGTGATCCGTCAAATTGACAATCCCAGGGCCATGTAGACGTGGTGTGGTGCTACATGATGATGGTTCTTGATCCGAAAAGCTAAACGGGTCACCAATAAACTACTCAAAATAAGGCATCAGAGGGCTACGAGGGGTAAAGCGGCTCAATTGATATTATGGGTGATTAGAATTGTTGGAAATAACCCGATAGTGTGGTTATACGGATCATTGAATAATTTTACCAAGGTGACATAACTAGTTCCTAACAATTACTTGATGAAAGTAATTGTATATAATGATTTGCTGAGGAGGCTATTATTGATTTTCTTTTAGATGTCCTATTATAAATATAGAGAACCACAGGAAAATTCATTATGTGAAAATCATCAAGATCAATCACAAAAATTTTCCATCAAGAACACCAATTAATTATCTATTAATTCGGGGCATCATAACGGGAATCAAGATATCAAATCTCTAACAATTTCTCAATTCCTTTTCAACGGGCATGTTTGTTTGTGTTAATTAGATTGAATTGATTAACGATCCGCTCATGATGTTGATATAAATCAACAAGAATAAGTTTAAAATGCTCGTATTTGCCACAACACTTTATGCATTAAAATTATCCATCTTAACTCAATCTTTCTGATATTCATCAATTAATTAATTTACATGTCTTAGTTTTCATGTTTAAGTTATCTGCAAGAAAAAAACATAACGTTTGATATCATACCTATACGTCGCCTCTACACCCAGCCTTATTTGGGACTAGGCAAAAGTGGGATCCTTATAAGGACTCAAAGTACACAGCAGTCCATCTCATAAATGCTTAAAGTTCACATAATTTGAAAAAAAAAATAGAAATGTTGATCGATTCTTTTGATTATAAACATGTGTATATGCGAAAATCAGTAAAAGAAATATATATATTATATGATACATGTGAATTCAATGAAAACATTGTTGATTCTTGACATGATGCTTGAGACGATTTGACTGGGTTCTCATTTAGGGTGTACGGTTAGGATGGTTATGGAGAGGCTCGGTGGAGAAGTTCACGAAATCCAGAGGTTAGGGATTCGTGATTATGATGTTGGTAACCGAGATTATGAGCCATAAGCTCCTTTATATATACACCCAAGGTGAAACCCTAATTAGGATAATTAAGGGTAATTATGCCTGTCAAATAATTATCTATATGCTAAGAGTATTTAAGTAATTGATCTATTAATTAAATAATCATGAGGGTCATATTTAATTATTTAGTCTAACAAGAAAATCTTAAACTTTACATTTTTTTTAAAAAAAAATATGCATATTTAACTCTTTAACACTCTTAGGAGTGTCCGCTTGATAGTTTTAATAACCTAACGTATAAGAAACACAAGTATCTCTAGGAGAATTATTTAGCTCAATGATTAGATAATAAATAAAGCATATATATTTTTTAAAATCGTATTAAGCCATGATATCCAAATCTTCACTCAAAACTGAGAAGGCACTGAGTATGTTTGTTTGTTTGATATTAAAACATGATATGTAATTATATAATATTTGTATAGCGCATGGTTTCCGAATCATATTCAGCACCATATTTTCGCACATTTAGTGTCACACGTAGTAGTATTCACATTTAGTATCATGTTTAGTTGCTAGTTGCTGTATAATTTCAGTAAGAACGATAAACAGTTTCACTAGTAAGTTCAGTGTCACATAATAACAAATTTATATCTTAGTTCTATGAGTTAGGATACACTAAAATTCGGGTAAATTAAAATTCATACAAATAAAGTATTAAAAAATTCAGACAAGTTTCACTGCCTATCCCTAGGTTTGTTACCTAGGCACAGAGTTTGACATGGAAGATTAGTTTCTGTAGCGGCCATTCCATGATATGATACTAGGAATTTTTTTTAAGACAAACAAACATACCCAGTGAAATCTTACTTTAAAAGTAGGGTCTGGGAAGGAAGAGATGAACACAAACCTTACTCCTACCCGAAAAGGGTAGAGAGGCTGCTTCTGAAGAGACCCCCGGCTCATGATTTTATTTTTTTTACAATACACACACTGGAGGAATATAGGACAAACGGTTACACATAGCCATATATAAACCAAGCATGTCTTGCAATAGTTAGGAATCTTAATACAGTTAGGAATCTTATATTAATTATTCCTTATAAATATGTGTTACCATTTATAATAAATGTTCATGACACAACATTAGTATTAGAATCAATGGCGGGTATTGAGTCTAAACCCTAGATCAGTGTGTCCACTAAATTCTAGTGTTGTAGCTAAAATTGTGATGAGTCGGTGTGGAGCTACGAAGTGTTTATAGTTACACATCTTTTTTACATTATTTAAATCTTATTTTTGCTTGATTCTTAGAGGATTTAGGTAGATTAGTTGTTTATTAGTCTACCTTGAATTTTCAGGAACAATCAGTCTTTGGATGATCTAACAAGTGAAAAATACATAGAAACAAAGAAAAGTAGAAAACCAATATTTCTAATACACATTCCTAGCATGTTAACATGCTTCACTACATAAACAAGAAACATGCATGCTTATATTAACGAACATATAATAAGATTTGATATAAAGGTTATAAAAACTCACTTTTTAATAAAGAAAGATCATAACTTGAAGTTACACACATACACCAAAATTAAATTCATATGGAAATTATTAAGTTGAATTGTTCTTACACATTGGGTTAGTGGAGACATGAAAACCACTAAACTATTCTAAAAATCTAATTAGAATCGTAATAAAAAGTGAAAGTAATGTTGGGTGGAAGATTCTTTGCAAATGAACTAGAAGGTTTGGAAGTTTGGGGATTCGACACGTCTCGTGCCTAAAACGGCATGGTCACATGGTGTGACAAACCTTGCTCCACTAAATTCTACAATAATCATTTCTGACACGGTATTGGGCATTAGACGTGGTACCCTGGGCTATAAACGTGTCCAACTAGTGGTGTGGACCACTGATCTTGTCTTTAAATGTGGAAGGTCATAGGGTCGTGCCCTGGTAGGTGTGCCTAGTTGGGGCATGAGGGTGACCACCTGGGGATATTTTTTATTAAATAATCAAAGTAAACTAGTTAAGGACTAAATCAACTAGAATTCTCAAAAAAAAAAAACAAACAAAACAAGATGTTAATGATGTGAAATTAATGTGTAATTGCAAGACATTAGAGGCCATGTGTTGAGGTGTGTATATGAAACAAACTATTCACTTGACAACGATCTAATGACGATCAATAGGAGTCTAAAGGAACTAAGGGTCCTTGCTCAAAACATATGGTATCTCTTGTTGGGTCAAACAATGGTACTATGGAGCCCCATCAATATTACAATATAACCATAGAATTTATGGGTATTCATCAGGTCGGATAACGAGTTATTCGGGTTTTTCATGTTTGGAATTTTTTTGGTCTATCCGAAACCCGACCCAAAATTCAAAATATATTATCCGACCCGGAAAACCCGAAAACCCCGAATTCGTACATTTGAATAACCCGGAAAAATTAGTTTTTGCATATCCGAAACCGACCTGAATCTAAAATCATATTATCCGACCTGAAATAGATTTCGGATAAGGTTTTTTCGAGTTTCGAATATTTTGAACGTCTCTACCATGGATCAGGTAAATGTATTCAATAAATGTACTCTTGAATGGCAGGACAACTGTTTACCAAAGCATACTAGGGTTGTTGAAGATTTGCGTTGATTAAGGCACAAACATTCAAGAAGAACAATAATGCATCTTTCTTATGTGTTATAGAGAGTGCTAGTGAGAAGGCTTCCTGAATCCCTAGGAAACAACTTAAGGTGCCAAGGTTCTTTAAAAAAAATCAAGAATAAAGATTGTGGATCACAAATGCAAATGAGTTCCATGAGATTATATTATCACCAATATAAATAAGAATACAACATGTCACATATGCTTATCAATAAACAAATAGGATGTTATAAGATGCATTTTTGAAAATAAAAACTTACAATGCGAGTTTGGAAAATCATGGTCGTTTGGCTATTTAAGTCACGCAGACTGTTTTAACGAAATCACTTTTGAGGAACACATTGTTAACGTCGACATGGCGGATATCTCAACCATAGGAGAAGGAATGGTCATTTGTTTAACCACAAGATTGATGGTGCTAGTTTCGACCATACCGAACATTTGATTGAAACCCTTGCCTTGTAGCAAGCAACATAACCATCTGGATTACACTTAATGCAATAAACTCATTAGCAATCTACAATGTTACAAACAAGGGACTAGAAACAATGTACATGTATTATAAAATGAAGAGCTTGCAATTCAACATTCTGGCGTTTGTAGGCTTCATGGAAAGCGAATAGTTATGTGAGGGGTGGAATGGCAACATTCATAAAAAAATGTGATTTATATAAAGTTTGGGTTGGCGAGATGAACTTTTATTTTGAGAACACTATCACTTAAAAAAATAAATCATGACCATAGGCCATAGGTTGTTTTTGAACATAAGTTGGAACAGTTGCAACTATACCTGTAAAAACTGTTCGGCAGAAAGTTCGTTTATGTTCGTTTATTTAATAAAGGAACGAGCACGAACATAAAATTTGTGTTCGTTTAACTAAATGAATTAACATGAACACACCTAGTGTTCGTTTATTTGTGTTCGTTAATATTCGTTAACTATGTGATGTTAGTTTGTGTTCGGTTAACTATCTAATTTACGAATGATATGTATTTACATTTAAGAGACTTGTCATTTGTGTTCGTTTATGCTTGTTCAATTGTGTTCGTTTATATTTGTTCGATAATGTTCATGTTCTTTTTTAATTGTTCAATAGTGTTAAATAATGTTAATTTATATTTGTTCGTTTATTTTGGTTCGTTTGTATTCATTTATGTTCATGAACAGTTTATTTAATTTATTAATGAACGAACACGAACATATTCATTTTTTTAATAAACAAACACAAACACAAAATTCATGTTCGTTAATGTGTTCGTGTTCGGTTAAAGTTAATCCGTTCGATTCGTTTGCTGGCCTAGTTGTAACCTATGGATGACATGGCGCATCAAGGACTATAAAGATAAACACACGAGAAACTGAGAACAACATACAAACAGGATTATCAAAATCTCATCCGATATCTCGAATTCACGCATAAACATAAAACTCCGGTGCTTCTAGCGTTGGTGAGATTTCGTTTTCTTGCATTCTATTTGCTTAATTGTCTATTTAGGGTTTTATTATCTATCAAATAATGCGATTTATCAAATTCATACTGAAACCCTGCATTAGGTTTTTGCATGTTGTCGATTGTAGGTTTATGTATGCCATTGATCGGTAGTACCGTTTTTATTGTTTAGAAACGTATTGCTGTTAACCAATCGTGTTTATTGGATGTTGATCATATGAAATCATTATCGTGTACGAAACGAAATATGATGTTGTAGGAAGATTGATGCTTGCTCTATAATTTCATGTTTATTTTTTTTTGGTGACAGCTTACGCATAATATGAAGCCGAATCCAGCTTGGAGTTCTTTAAAAAGCCCGGTTAAGTTCAGAATGTATGTTCAGCCACTATCAATTGAAACATTTCTGTTTACTATCAGTTTATTTTTGATAAATTATGTAGATATAACCATGTTATCTTTCTTTTATACTAGAATGTTTCTGTTAATTTTGCTAAAAATTATCAGAATATGTAAAAATGCAGTCCAACAGCTGAAAATCTTGTTCCCATTCGTCTTGACATTGATATAGATGGTCAGAGGTACAGGGATACGTTTACTTGGAACCCTTCTGGTAAGGCGTTAATGTTATTTTGTTTTGCCTATTTTCCCTTGTCACTAATGGCCATTTTCTTGAATTACTGCTATTAGAAATAAGTATATTTGTCAATGGTGTTTAATTTTATCTTTTAGTTTCAAAACATTGTTCTGGATTTCTTTCAGATTGTTTATGTTTTTTTATATTTTGTCATAGATCCAGATTCAGATATAAGTTTGTTTGCGAAACGCACAGTAAAAGACCTCAAGCTTCCTCCACCATTTGTAACCCAGATTGCTCAATCCATTCAGGTAAACATTCTTCTTGTAGTAGAAACTTATGTGAATGGTGTTGGATCACATTTATCGTGTTGCTAGTGAGTGATGATTTGTTAATTTACTTAGCAGTTTGTCATTTCTTCGGATAAACATTCTTCTTGTAGTAGAAACTTATGTGAATGGTGTTGGATCACATTTATCGTGTTGCTAGTGAGTGATGATTTGTTAATTTACTTAGCAGTTTGTCATTTCTTCGGAATAACAGTTTGTAAGCATCTTAAGTTGTTACGCATACATAAAATAAAAACATGTGAAATCCTCCACCTCCATCATTCTAGGCTTGTCAATGAATCAGGTCTTGATTCAATAAGCGATCAAATGGATTTGATCCATTTATGCAGATCGACATTGAACATATCCATGATTCATATGGATTCATCCATTAAACAACCGTCGCCTCCTTCACTACACATCATCACAAAAAGTTCAGTAAGTATGATTATTTTTCTCTAGGGTATGGTAGGGTGGTACACTCACAAGAAAATAATCGGATATTTTATTTTAAACATTTTTTTTGTGATGGTGGGTGGTGAAAATTGGATCATGGATCAGATCAATATCAGTTTAGTAAGATAATATCATAATTTGCATTGACAGGTCTTGATCATCGCATATTTCTTCATTAAAAGCTATTATCTTGGTTATTTGGAAATTTATTATTTTAATAAAAAAGAGGACAATGATGGTGAAATTAGTGAATCACAAAATATATTTCAGCCAATATATTATGAATTTATGATTATCAAGAGTCAAATTTCTTTTATTTAGTCTTCTTGTTCAAACCCGATCTATTTGTGAACTTTGTTGAGAATTAAACCAATGTTGAGTTGGCGGAGTGGTAAGGCAAGGATTTGGGGTACCGAAGGTCCCCGGTTCGAGCCTCACTCTAGCCATCCTTCTGAGGTACCCGCTGCCGTCGATCCTTGGGCCAATCGGGGAAGTTTGAAAGACGCGGGCATAGCCCAGATCCGTGCGGTATCAAGGGGAGGTATTTTACCGGCATCATAACCCTTGTGGGGTGGGATGATGGGTACTCAATGTGGTACCGGGGCTAAGGGTTCCCTCCAATTACCCTTTTTTTGTTGAGAATTAAAACAATTCACCATGCCCTCTTCATCGAATCATTTCTTTCCGTAGATGAGACAATTTTGAATGCTGGTGTTATAAAATTTTCAAACCTGTCACCTACTTTAGGTATTATATATATTCATATTTAATTGCAGCTTGGTTTCTAAGATAAGCTTCTAACTTCTGTTATTGCTAACAACATTTAATCCATTTTGCAATTTTATAAATATCTAGTCACAAACTGAGGTATTGTGTCAGCTGCATCTGCAAATGACCTTAGTAAGCCTCCTAGACAGGCAGCTTTGTCCAGCAATTCTTTTGCGCTTAGCTTATGAGGAGGTCCCCAACAGGTTAATTGCCTAAATATTTATTTAGATTTGGCTATCTTCTGGTATTATTCTAAGGCATACTCCACTTTGTCTATGCACACACACCTTGCCTAAAACCATAAAGTTTAAGATTGTGAATCTAGAGAAGCTAGCCAACACCATATCTTGTTAAACCTGGCAAAATCAAACAATAAAGATGCCATATGATTTCCTATTGAAACAACATGGGTAGTCCTAATTTAAATGAGCAAATTCAGTGCATGTATCTTGATTTTGAGGTCAACTTTTAGAATGTGTAATCACAAAACATAGATTTGCTGTATATAATGTCATGGTTTAGAAAGGTGAACCGAGGCGCGCCTTGAGGTGTACGCCTCGGCCGAGGCGTCTAGAAAAGGAGTTTGAGGCGTAGCAGGGTAATTTGGAACTTAAGCCTCAGGTAGGTCGAGGCGGATCAAGGCGTAAAGGCGGGGCTGTGAGGCTTAAGCCTCACCACAGGCGGCTTTTTTTTTTTAATTTTGACCTATAGGCTATTAATTTGACCTCTTTTAAGTAAATTGAGAAACGAGAAACCCTACTTGTTCTTAAGCAGATGCAATACTCCACCAATCTCACAAAAATTTCTTGGTCGGCTCTCAAAGGGTGGTGGCCAGTGGGTCTCGTTGGTGGTCGATTGGTCGGAGGTCTCTGTGGTGGTCGGTGGTCCTCAATTGGTGGTCAGCGGCGCTCAATCAGTCCTCGATCAACTCAGGTTCCTTTGATTTCTCTTCGATTTTGATTTATGTGAAGATGTTCTTGATTTTCCGGTGAAGGAGAGAACTCACGGCGAACACATCGATGGAAATTGTCTGCTGTTAATGTTGATTGCTTTTATAGTCATATGTGCTTATTCAAACATAAGTTACATAACTTGTCCCTCAAGTTTATCCTAGTTACAGAAGTTGTACCTTTATATTTGAGGATTACTTGTTCAAAGTTTTTCTAGTTTAATGCTTCTATGTTCAATTATACAATGAAATTCATAAACTAGAAAAAGCTACCAACATTTGCACCAATTAATATTTTTAAGCTTAAATTGTGATACATATGATGTTTGTTTTATATTAAATTGTGACTTTTATGAGATGTATCTATAATTATAATTATTTTTCAATAAAGTTTTGAGGCTTACGCTTCGGTCCGCCTTGAGGCTTACGTCTTGTGAGTCTAAGAGAAAACGCCTCGAGGCTCGTTTCCGTTTTTTTAAACTTTGTATAATGTTTTATAAATTTATGAATATATCGTTGCAACATGCTTGTTTTTTAAGTTTCGATGAATTTTTTTCAAAATCGAGATGCCGCCACTGCAATGTGCGGGCATAACCTTATAGTTTAATATTACAAGGTGTTGCAAATCAATGGAACAATGAGAATCATTGCTGAGCAAGCAATTGCAAAAAATAAAATAGTTTCAAACTTTTAGATCACTTATGTCTACATAAGTAGTAATTAAACGTTTATCGCATAGTAAAATAAAATGCTTATGCTTCCACAAAAGCATCCTTTAATCCCGTTTAGTGATATTTTATGTTGCAACTAATGCAGTCACAACTTAACGAATTTCGATCGTTTGAAAGGCAAGATATGCACACCGGTGAGAAAATGGTCCCTATTAAGGTACTTTTTATCTATCACATGACTTTTTGTTTTGGTAGTCATCTTCACATATGTCTTTTTTTTTGTTTAATTGTGGGTGGTGACATTTTCAATTTGTTTGTACCAGCTTGATCTTAGAGTGAATCATACTCTGATAAAAGACCAATTTTTATGGGTATGTTTGGCTACATTAATGCCTTTTTTTGGTTATGTTTGTGTGGATTTGGACCTTATATCCTGCATATATAACAGTATTGATGCAAACGAGGCGTGACTTGAACCAATTTCAGGACTTGAATAACTTTGAGAGTGACCCTGAAGAATTTGCAAGAATTTTTTGTGAAGATCTGGGTATTGAGGACCCTGAAGTTGGAGTAAGTTTATGGAAATGCATATATACTCTTAAAGGCCGTACAATCATTATGTTCACACACACACATATATGTATATGTTTATGTATGCATGTAGTTTATCAAATTAGCAATCAATCATGTGTTAGGAAGCTTATGTCAACTGATTATTATGTTAGTATTTTTATGCATTTATGCAATAGGGCGTTAATATGTTATAGACCTGTAAAGTTTCATTTTTGTGATGCTCAATTTGAATTAACAAAACCGTGTTTTTGCAGCCTGCAATTGCTTTTGCCATCAGGGAGCAACTTTGCGAGGTTCCTATTTTGTTACTTGCTTATATGTTGTAAACATTCTTGGCAAAATATATGAGAAACTTAGCTATTAACTTTATAAATTTTATTATGTTTTAGATTGCAATCCAGAGTGTAGCTTCAGCTAGGGAAACGAGAATAAACAAGAAAGGACGCAGAGGAGCTGAGCATTTGCCTCTCAGGTTTCTTTCTGATTTATAAAAGACAAATATGCGTTTTTGAACTAAATATTGGTTATCAATTTCATTTATTTTTATTACTTCAGTAAGCCAGGTGGAAATGCATTGGACACAATGAAGTTGTTTGGTAACAAATCAAGTGTCATCAGGTAATACTAATCATCATCTTAGAGCCTGGAAAAATGAGCAGGCCGATTAATGGATCAAAACAGGCTGTTTTAAAGAAGTATGATGCAGACCCAATACTGGGTCAAATCCAGTCAGAGTTGGGTGGCGGGAAAAAGACCAAGAAATTAGGGAGTGGGGAATGATCTAGAGAATTTGCAGGAGTAAGTGATGGGGAGTGGTTTAGTAACTGCTGCAAAAAGTTTAGTTTAAATATATATATATTTTTTTGGATAAAGGGCTTTGCCTGGAAAAATTAGTTTAAATATTTGTGTTCTAGTCTAGCTTAGTTTTTCATCAGATTATCTATTTTGTCACTGTACTTGGTATTTTAGAGATCGCCCATCTCGAATCGGGTCGATTATCAGTTTGTATCACCCTTTTTGTTAAATCAATGTTTTACGTTATATCAAAGTATCAATTTGGTTTGAGTCAAAACAAATTCTAACTAGAATGGGCCTGGGTTGAAACAAGTGGTTTGTTGAAAAAGAGGTATTTAGATGGGTTTACTCATTATACTTGCTTTTATGATGGCTATGGTGGAGGGTGGTGTTGACCCATTTGGACCTATTTCTTAATAGGTAAATTTGAGTACCCAAAGCAACCCAATTAGCAAACCATTGTTGTCTAGGCACATTAGCCTTGCACTGAGCTTAGGTGCAACTGTGCAAGGCGCTTAAAAAGCAAGTTGTATAGTATAAAAAATACCATTTAGGGATTTTACACATGTTTTAGGCTTTTTATAGTGCTAGTTTAGGTTGTTTTAGGTTGAATTTAGGCTTTTTTAGGGCTACTTTAATTGTTTTAGACATGTTTAAACATGTCTAGACAATTTTTAGCCTAAACTTGGCCGGAAAATGCACCCGAGTGCCCGAGAAAGCGCTATCCAGGCAATGCGCATGTGAGCTTGTGCCTAGGCACACACACGTGCCTTTGACAACTAAGAGCAAACCATAATTATCCCAAATCAACCCGTTTAGCAAACAAAAATGACCCAAAACGACAAACCTTTTTGGAAAGGGGCTATGATTAGCAAGTTTAGTCGTGTTTAACCAATGTTGTTTTTTTTTCAGGAAAAGAAGAGAGTGGGACTTGTATGAACCTATTGTTGATATATTGTCCACGGAGGAAGTTGATGCCTTAGAAGCTAGAGAAGCATGAATACTTACGTATAAGGTACCTGGTTAAGGTGGCAGAGTTACAAGGAGATGCATCTTTGTTTTAAACCTAGTTGCTATTTAAAGTTTAAACTAGGACAATGGTTCCTTGAAAGTTTTAATGTAATGTTAACTTTTGTCGTGTTTGATCGATTATCGTCTTGTCACTGTATGTACATTCTTTTTTGGGTAGGTATGTTAAAAAAGTTTATGGATATATTTTGAAGCTTCTAATATAAATTTCTTCACTTGGGGATATGGGCATTTCACAAGTGCCTTTATTTCAGTTTTGCACAAAATAATATAAAATAACAAGTCTTTAAAACTTATACAGAGTCTGAAAAAATACATTATAAAGTAAAAACTCTTGCATGTTGTTTTGCTTAGTGCAGCGTAAAATCTTATATTCTTATTACTGTAATGTAGCCTGAAAAGATTATGTGGATGCAGGAAATTTTATTTAAATTATTTTGCTGGCCTGGCAAAGAACCAAACCGAGATTGAGGCTGAAAAATACCTGACGTCTAATTCAATTTGCTCATGTTTCTAAATCATTCATTGACTGGTTTTCTTCAAAAGAAAGCTGTTGCTACATCCAAATGTTGTCAGAATGGTCCACATTTAGTATCCCTGAGTTGTTCCTGATCCTAGATTCGACCTGCAACTTGTAAAAAACTTGTTAGAAGGTAACCTGGAGATGAAGCTTCAGGAGCATCCTCCGACGCTCAGTTCAATGATTTATACAATATAGGCATGTATGTAAACATATATATGGCAATGATTAGCTTATAAACATGCCTAAAACATACGGAGTGTCTTGGGCCAGTTATGGGAGAAGTTGCCTTAGGCTTGCAGCTAGCTAAAAAGCAGGAAGCTGCTCGACTACAAGGATAAAAAAAAGAAAGAATAGATGAGATACCCACTCATGATTAGACATGCACAAAATAACCGGTTACCCGACCGAACCGGTTTTTGGTACCGATTTGAGCCATGTGAAATAACCGTCGGTTATGGACCGGTTGGGAGGTTTTTGGACAAAACCGGTTACTTCATCAATATGAGATGTCTAGGGCCAACACCATATTGGCTGATACATCATACATGCAGGCTGTAGCCATGGAGGAAAGTGTGCATTCCTAATTACTTCATCATATCCAGTATAATGTAAACTTTAATTACATTATACTAAATTCATATTCTTCTAGTCTTTCCGGTTTTCTTCATTTTTTGTTCTGAGTCTTTGAAGGATTAACTTTACCCTTAAGCTTTGTTTTATTAAGCTGAAACTTTTTGAGCTTCAAACTGATGGAGTTTGGATGAATGAGCTTCACCATAATGGACTACAGTCGGATGGACATTATCTTATTCGGTTTTCAACTTTAGAGGACCTTGGATTTGCATTCATAATGAATGTGTGGTTTGTACCTAACTGTAAAGGTACTTCCCTGGATTAGACGAAAGCTGGTGTCTACTTTGCTTTGGATGTTGTTATAATTGTGGATGCATGGTGGTGACTCGGAGTTTGACCGGCTCCTGGTTGTCGAGCCTTATTAGGGCAGAGGTTTGACCTTTGTACAGCAGTTGAGATAAGGTTCTGTTATCAGAATGATAGGCAAAATGCATACTCTCAGTGATCTTGGTCAACAAAGTCAATAGCCGGTTCCGAATTGGGTTTTGGCCGGGTAAATATGGAACCGGTTCCGGTAATTCCAGTTCCCTTTTCTCTAAAAAAAAACGGAACCGCCTATACTCTTCGGTTCCAGAACCCTTTTTTTGCCCATCTCTACTCTGAGTGATCTTGCTTTTGCTTTAATAGGATAATATTGGGGCTACATCTAGTCATTATGTAATAAACCTAGGCTAAAAGCAAGACTGAATGCTCAGATGACAATCTATATACTGAAGCTAACAATCTAACCACAGTAGCTGCATGAGCCCTAAGAGAGACCCTTGGACTCTTGGAGCACTAGAGTGACAGTTCAAACTACTGGGCATTCATTAAAGAACCTTTTGGAGTAGTTTTTTGTGATGGTCATCATGTAGGCTTGAACAAAACATTTAACTTTTTAACATCATGATACATGTCATAATCAAAATATTCTAAAGTCATGCTCTGCCTTATTGCAAGAAGATGACAGTTCCGAACGACGATGTGAGGTTCTAACCACGACGGGTATAACCTATGAAGGAGAGGACCAAAGATTTATTTGGATGGTGTGCACCTGAGATACTTGTATTAAAATGAGCATTTATGATAATCATCAAATAATTCAAGTACTCAATGTTTTTGATGTATATACTTGTATACCTAAGAATGTATCTTGGAATAATTTCATATATATAATGTATTAAAATGAGCATTTATGATATTTTTCTTTTTGAAGAATGATATATTTGATATAATTAAATTTAAGGATAAAATGATCATGTTAATAATTATTTTTAGTAATTATATTAATAAGGATAAATATGATATTTGAACTATTAGAAGACGGCATATTTGATATTAAAAGTTTGATTTGGATATATATGATATTTAGCAAGTTTGTAAGAATATATATGAAATTTTCCCAATACGTTTAATCAACAATGAAGTACAAGTTTTTTGAAGCTATAAGCTCTTCCAAAGACGTCTATTATTGTAGAAGAACGACTACCATCTTCATCAGTTGCTGATATATAAAGTTTTGCTTGCCGATCTAACACGACTGTGCAATCATAGTGTGCACAATATAACAAGATAAACTAAACTGCAATCAAATTATTTGTTATTCCCTTTTGTACATAGCAAATTAGCTTGTTCCTATATGTTTTTGAATTACTTGGATGTAATGGCTTGTTTTGATTATCAAGTGCACGAAATTAATGACAAGATTGCTTTCAAAGACTGAGCTCCAAGTACTTTTTGGTTTCAAAATTGTGAGATTGATGCTTTCCAAATCCATGCATTGTTCATATTTATGTTGAAGACCACATTGTGCATATTCCAGTGATGGAGCTTGAACGCTCTAGGGGGGCGAAAAATTACCGAAGCCAGAATACATGTTAATTTTTTTAAGTGAGGGGGGGCGAAACCTCTATTTTTAACTAAAAATTAACATTTCGGCCAAAAAGTAACACTACGGACGAAAAAAGGGGGGCGACCTAAGGAAGCTTCGTCGTTGGCAGATTCAGAGGCTTTATTAAAGTTTGAATACTTTGACATACTGTTATCGTGTTCATGATCGTTCAAAGATTGCCTAAGTCCAACCGGATACACATAAGTTCATGGGAGGCCCTGAGGAGGGGCAAACCAGACCTCCGTCCAAGGTCTATTTATATCGTAAGGCATAAAAATTTTAAAAATTGTTTTTAAAATTATATATATTTACTTATATCTCCAAATACAAAACCAAAAAAACACAAGTTTAAAATTCACCAGGGGCCTTTTTTTCTCAGTATGTTCGAGGCACTTGAAATCTCAGGGCCGCCCCTGCGTAAGTTATTTGCAAGCAAGTTGGATATGAAGTAGATGTGGATACAGATGAGATGTGAAGCTGAAATCAACCAGTTTAAGTGGAGACATATGAACAAATTGTTTAAATGTGTTTATCCAATTAGACTTGGGAAGATTTCCGAAAGTTCAAATGTAGTTTCATTATTTGATATTGATTGAAACAATTTCATTACCTTCCAACGAGTCTAGTCAATCAAAGTCTAATAAAAAGTAACGAAGATCAATTAAAGTTCGAAGTCAAAGTCAAGATTTAAAGTCAATGTTGACTAATTTAGACAGACAGACAAACAACAACAACAAACATACCAAGAAAATTCCACTCCTACCATGGGTATTGTAGGGTATGAACATGGTGGGTTGTAAGCGAACCTTACCTCTATACATCTTTGAATTGAAGAAAGAGATGTTACTTTCAAAGATACCCTTGTATTAATTATAAACAAACATAATCAAGCAACATACAACATTATGAGAGATAGTGAACCATTAATTTAAGCGAAATAGTGGCACAATAATTGGCAACATATGTAAAAACATAATATCATAAGACATAATACGTAATGAATAATACATGATATCATAGAGTATGCAAATGTAAATGAAATAAAGTAGAGAGAATAACATGAAAAGTTCTTCTAAAATGTGATCGAACTTACTTCACCAAGGCATTGTCATTTTACATCTACATTATGTTCTAAAAATCCTTAACCTTAATTCTACGTCTCCACAAAATTCTATCCAACCATGTCTTTAAAGAGGTCTACATTGGTGCAATTTATATTGATGTTAAACTTGTAACATTGATTGCACATCTACCATGTATTGTTGTAAATTTAATAGGGGTCTTTCTCTTTCATTTAAAAATAGAAAATTTTGAGAGATCTTTAAAAGTACGACACTCTTATTAAACCTGATTTTTTTATTATGTCAAATGACTTAAATAAGTTGAGTTTTTACATATAAATTTGAAACTCATTTAGCAAATGAAGCATTTTGACATGTTAATCTATAAAACTTTTAGAAACAAAACCTGTCAGTGATCCATTTGTGACTATGTGAGTACAAAGAAATTAAAAACAATCATAGGATGACTATAACCACAACCTTTAAAGCGAAATTATAGCTCATTAATGAAGATGGATGAACAAAATTTCCAATGTCTCTTCCCCAAAAATGTAATTCACACCAAGTTTAACTCCAAAAGAAGCTATTCATTACAACCTATAAAATGTCAAGAACAACAAACAACACACACACGAGGGTTTCTTTGAAAACCATCATTTTGGAAAAAAACAAGAAATTAATTACAATCATTACCAATTATTATTTTTTTTTTTCATTTTTATTTCCTATTATTATAAGGCAATAAATGTAAAAAAACAAAAGAAAATAATTAAAAAATATGTTATTTCGTGTTATTACATATACATAACTTGTATGTTACGCATACTAGTTACATATATGTAACTGTATAATTTGCACGCGCAACTTTAAGTTACATATATGTAACTTCGTGATTTGCATATATTTATTAAAATTTTATTTCTCATTATAACATTTTTAACCTTATAATAAAAAATTACAAAAAAAGATTTAAAAATTTATTAGTGAGTATGAGTTTTCTTACTAAAATAATAAGTTTTTTATGAACATTCTTCTAGACACACATACATTTTATGAACATTTTTTTTTTTTTTGCCACACATGAATTCACGGTTGAGATTGTAATATTGAGATCTCCAAGTTCTCTTTGATTTGTCTACAACCAAGTGAACCTCAACTCATATGCATTTGGCATTTTATGAATTAAAAGGTCTTGAAAGTGATCCATAACCCACTTTTGGTATGTAGGCCACATTAATCACCATTTCCCATTTCATGGTAGACAAAGTTATTGAATTGTCAAAACAATTGATGTGGACCTTTGACTATATTCTGCCGATGACATATAGAGAAGTAGCACAAGTTGGTCCCGTAATTTAAAATAGGGATAATATCATATATCTCATTATTAAACATCAAAATTACATATATCCCCAATGTTAAACTAAAATTACAAATATCCTCATGTTCCAAAATTGCCCCTCAGTAAGGATAAATATGTAAATTGTTTTTAGTTAGTTCATTAAGGGTAAAATAGGAAATACATAATTTGTTTTTAAATGCAATGGATAAATATGTAATATATTTGGTTTAGAAAGGGGAAATATGTAATTTAGTTTTTTGATTGGATAAATATGTAACAAATGGTTTTAGCAAGGGGGTATATGTAATTGATCCTTTAAAATAATGGACAGCAGCTAAATCAAAACGAATTTTGATTAACTACATGCTTCTAATCAGGTAGTTACCTCGTTGACCTTCTTATAATAAGAGATTTTGGTTTCCAATCCGAGTAGAGAGCCATATTATTGAGGCAAGTTCCGTGGTTTATACAATTGTGGGCAATGTTTTCAGAATCAGACCGGACGTTGAACCGGATGTCTTGCTGATTACTGGTCGGACCGGATTTAAAAACTGGATAACATAAAAAATATAAAATATATTCCAAAAAAATTATACAATTATAAACACATTTAAACAAACATAATTATGTTAAAAAAAGTATAGGATTTGGTTTTAATATTTCATTATTTGGATTTTAGTTAAGAAAAAAAAACTGAAATCCGGTCCAACCAGTGAACCAGTTCCCGATCCGTCCGGTTTTGACAACCTTGGTTGGGGGGTTCTTATTAGGCAGAGCTTTGAGTGTATACCTCAGAGAGTCAAATACTAGGGAATAGTCGAAATTCTATCTCCATAAAAAAAGTGATTTAGTCTCCTTCTTATCTCCCTCTATATATGTAATGGGTTGGCCCAATGAGTCAAGCAGCCCAAACAAGGGCTTAGGACTCTAAAAAATACAGGGCCTCCAATTTTTTTATTTTTTTATTTTTTTATACGTAGTTAGGTTTCATTAACTTGTGGCTTTTTTAGGTAGCGTTTGATATGCATGAATGAATGATGGAATAGAATATGTTATTACATTGGAATGAAAATAACTTGAACCATGACGCGAACCATGATTCGAACGATGACCAGACCCATGACCCAAACCATTACCTGAACCATGACCCAAGCCATGACTCAAACTATCACCCAACCCATGACTCAAACAATGACCCGACCCTTAACCCAAACTATGATCTGTCGCATGAACCAAACCATGATCCGATTCATGAACTGCCCCATGACATGACCCATGATCGAACCATGAGCTAAACAATAACCGACTGATGGCCTGAACCATGACTCGACACATGTCACACGACCTGACCCATGACACACGACCCGACCCATGCGAGCAATGATTAGAACCACGACTCAACCCATAAATTGTATTATATTTCTTCATCTTCTTATGTCTACCAAACAATATAAAATAATGATTCATTTCATTATTAGATGTAACCAAACATGATAATTAGATGATAATGATCAACTTTTTTCCTCCAAGCATTGCATTACTTCATACCAAACAGACCCTTGTGGCTTTAAAGGGGATAAGAACACAAGAAAATCCCAAATAAAAGCCTATTTTTTGTAATATTCATGGAAGTTTGTAGTTTACAAATCCAAAAAAAAAAATTAGTTTATTAGTGTTGGTTCCAAGCAGGGGCGCATCTTAGTGGTTTTTTCGTGTAGTAGTGTACATTTTCTGATACGTAGTGTAAAACTTTTTAAAAACTTTATTTCGTCCCCCTAGGGTTTTTGTCAAGCTCCGCCACTGGTTCTAAGCCCGGATAAAAGCATGGGGATTTTATTTCTACTAAAGTCTTCCAAAATGGTTGAGCCGACTTAAATAAATGCATATGTATAGTAGTTTTTCTAATTAAAATTGTATAACCTACATATGGAAAAAAAAAAATTTAGAACCTGGCTTGAATTTTCTTCTATCGCCCACATAGAAAGAAAGGAAATTTAAGACGAGGTTTTCTGCCATGCCCATCAATGTACGTACATATAAATTTAACATAAATAAGTTTCATCTCCTATGTGCGTGGGACTTTTCTCTATTACGACAAACTGACATCTTTAAGCATCTTGAGCAGCGGCAGCTAAACAACACAAGAACCTTAGGCTTAGATGGTCGATGATGGTCCCAAAATCAGCATGTGACTCATCGTAAACAATTCGGTTTTCGATCGAACCATTTCAAGACTAACCACGAGAATGAGCGGATCTAGGCTTCAGGGTGTGGGCTCACGGGAACCCATCATGTTTCGAAGATTATAGGAATTTTTTGTTTTTGAAAAGTTTAAAAGGTTAGCGAACATACTAATATTTTTAAGGGTGAATCCCTAGTGAAAACTTTTCAAAAAGTTTGTCAACTTGAATGGAGTAAGTGATCTTTGTTAAAGAATTCTCGATGATCAATGTTGGATTTTTATAGGGTTGTATTAAAATCAATTTCCGGTCATATAAACTTAGCAAGCAAAATGGTAGTTATTGGCAGTTAAACTCTCAGGACCGCTACTAGCGGCTCTACCCTTTGGACACTGTCAGGGACGCTACTCTTAGGACCCCGCAAGAGGGCGCCCCGCTTGTCTAGAGCTTAGAAATCTTAAACGAGCTTGCATTCCGTACCTCCAAACTCTTTAATGACAATGTTTTTTTAATATTAACTTAGTACATCACGCTATTATTACGTAATGAACATTACAAGACCTGAATCGTCAACCTGACCCAGAAATTTTTATATTTGGCTCTATCCAATTGAAATATCTAAAAATAGCGAATTAACTGGAAAAATTTTCACAATCTGTCAATAACCACGAGAATCTTAGTTAGTTAGTTTACCAATGAATTAGGTAGGTTACCAAATGAGAGCAACAAAACAAAGATCAAACAAACACTAATTCACAATTAGATTCATAGAAAGGAAATTAGATCGATCGAAAACATATAAATCATATCATTTGTTTCTTCTATATATCTTCATGCTCATGTTCATCAGTTGATGTCTTCATCTAGTCGTTGCAAGCATCGCTTCATTCTTCATATGTTCAATGTTAAAGAGAAATCAAGTTATTCTTGTTAATTTTAAAGAAAGGATGAAAGAGAGAAACATATCTACCCAAATAAATAAAAATAAGACTAAACACTAGCTTGTCATATATGAAAAAAAAATACAATTTTTAAAAACCAAATTATTATAAAATATGAAAATAAATTAAATAATTTTTTAGAAGAAAAAGTTTCTTAAAAATATGAAATCTTCTAAAACGTAACTAGTATTTTTTAAAAATAAAAGTCTTACTAAAAACAATTTGAAAAAAGAACATCTCTTAAAAACAAAAATAGTTTAAAATCAAAGTTTTTAAACAATTTATATTCATCAAAAATGACATTTTTTTTTTTAAAAAATCGTTATTTTTAAACGAAATGTTTAAAAAACAAAATTTTTAAAAAACAGAAGTTATAAAAATAATAATATTTTTTTAGTTAAATTATTTAATTATAATTTATTTCAAAAATATTTTATCAAAAAATATCTTTATGCTTTGCAGATTTTCGTTGCTAATTTTTTGATATGTTATATTATTTATATCGTGTCATATATGGTTACTAGCTTGTATTTTTGTAAAAAAATTACATTTTTTGAAAACAATTTTTAATATTTAAGAAACAAAATTTTTTAAAAAGAAAAGTTTTAAGAAAATGGTATCATTTTTTTATTTAAATTATTTACTTATACGTAATTTCAACTATACAATAGTAACAATACATTAAACTAATGTTTTATAATTAACAAGGCCTTATTAATAAGTATTTAATTTTTTTTATTCATTTTGTTTAATATGCATATACTAGCTTATATATTTTTTTAAATTGTTTAATTTTTTGAAAAACAACTTTTTTAAAATCTAAAGTTTAAAATAACAAACTTTTAAAAATAAATGTTTCAAAAATTATATTATTATTATTATTATATTAAATAGATTAACTTATAAGAAATTTTAATAATATTTTATATCTAAAATTCATTTTATAATTTATAAATTTTTATTATCAACTATTTATTTAATTTTTTTAAGTCATGTGTAATGCATGGAGTACTACACTACTACCTAATATTTAAACAAAAAAAAGAAAAAGATGTTTTGAAATTTTAAATAATTTCCATATTTAAAAGATATAAAAATTACTTAACTTTTTTGTTTAAAATATAAAAAGAATAAAAAAAATATATTATTTGAAAAGAGTTTTGTTGGTTTCATGCGAATTCGATGTATATTAAACTACTTGCAAGAACTCAAAGTTGCTTCCTTGTGCGTTGAAAATAGTGATTAGAGTAAAAAGGAATAAGATTGTTACTTCATAAAATTTAATGAAAGTAGAATTAGATAACATTCCATCAAAAAATATGTTTGGTTCATCATAAGATAGACATAGAATCCATCATATTGTTACAACCACAAGAATTCAATTTTCTCTCCTAGCTATTAGTGAAGGATTTCTCAATATTCCATTAGAATGTGTAAAAAAAAAAAAAAGCTTGTCTATAATTTACCAAACATGATCATTGTATTGAAACTTCATCAAAAATAAAAATAAAAATAAAAATGAAATCAAGTTTCGTTATAAGTATGTGTAAAGCCGCGTGAAAGTCCTTGTGACCAGCCTCCTTGACATTCTCACATTGTGGTCACGCCCCTCCCTCATTACGCATCCGGCGTGAGTCGAGCGTGACAGAAACACCATGACCATGGTCACGAGATAAGCTCGGGTTGCCGACATAATTTGTTTCCGACAGAGCTTCTTGTCGGAGTGGACTCTCGTCGGAGAGGTATTCTCGCTAGAGAAGCTCGGGTGACCGACAGAGTTTTTTTGCTAGAATGAGATTATTGTCGGAGTGGTATTTTGGCCAGAGAAGCTCGGGTAAGCGAAGGAGTTTCTTGTCGAAGTTGGATTCTTGCTGGAGGGAGATTATCTCCAAAGAAGCTCAGGTGACAAAAAAAACTGTGTCTTTTCGGAGTGAGATTATCTCCGGAGTTTCTTACCAGAGAAGATGAAATCATTGGGGTTTGTTTCCAGAGAAGATGAAATTGCCAAAGTTTCTTGTCGGGGTCAGTGTTGTTTATGGTTACACGTACACACACACACACATATATATATATGAAGAGAGGGTGATGTGAATAATTGTTTGTGCAACGTCTACATAGAGTGAAGAGGAAGCGATGGTTACACGTATTCTAAAGCACGAAATTAACAAATTCCAAAAATCAAATTTATCCAAATAGATCTACAATGAATGTTCCATCAGACATTCACGTATAAAAGATCAAGTAGGGTTAATTGAGTTGCAATTTTGCATGCAAAAGGATTTAAAATCATTCAAAATCTTTGAAAATCGATGAAGCACTATAATTCATAGCTTCTAGAACAAGATCACAGTTACATTCGTTTCAGTCATTGACGGGAGAAATCATGATTGAAGATGATGATGAAAATTGAGGCACCCAAAAAAATTACATTTGTCTTATATCAACATTAAAATTACACTACTTTTCCCATTCTAAATTTATAAATTCCGACGGATTCTTTAGCCATATGTATCATATATCTTTTACTTCTTCCAAAATATCTTTCGGTTTATCAATCAGTTCTCTTCAAATTCTAACTTCAAATTCATTTTTAATTCCTTTAGTAAAAGCCTCGTATAAAAGCCAATTCTGACAATTATCCTGACAAAAGCCAATTCCAACAATTAGCCTGACAAAAGCCGATACATGCTCTGACATACATCTCGTATAGCTTTGTACGCAGTGTATGCCACCAACTGATAAAAAACAGATAATGTCTAATGCCACGTATTGTCCTATACGTAGTGTATACCTCTAATCATGGAAATACTATAAAATAGTACGTTACATATGAGTTATATTTGTCATATAATGTTTGCTATACATGGCATAAAAGTCCATACGACACGTATACAAATTCAAATTTAGTACCTTGACGTGATGTAAGATTCTTTTTAACCTCATATATACCAACAATTGTTCATCTTATTTTCAAATTACGTTCGTGAAACATTCGGTGCAAACTTAACGATGTCGTTTCGGAATGCAGACTTTATCTTTTGTGACAATTATGATGTTTCATATGTGTCAGAAAGCATTCAAGTATATTTATGGTCTTTATTTTTATTATTATTATTATTATTATTATTATTATTATTATTATTATTATGATGTTTCTTCTGATTTTTTTTATATTATAGTAATCATATTGTTGTTTAAGGAGGAACATGTTGTTCAATCTACATACGAGAACTAACCACAAATACTTCGAACTTAAATGAAAAACTAACGTTCAATTTTAATAAGAGAATATGTTTTTTTTTTTTATTTTGAATGAAGAACGATACGCTGAAAGTTCAAATTTCTATCAAAACAATCAGGATTTCGGTTTTGAAGGTGAATCTTCATATAGGCCGTACACCAATTCAAGATTCATGCATGAGTTGAACCTTCCGAGTCCCAACAAAGAAACAATGAATTTGTTAATAAACCTTTTAAAAAGAAATTATATTGAGAAACCAACGAGGTATGACATTGTTGACATGTATCTTATTAGCAAAACAATAACTATTTGTAAACAAATTAACTTATATCCACACACCATGTATAGCATTTCATTCTCACCCTTCTACAATTGAGAAAATAGGTTTAGGCTCCTATATGTTAAAAAATTTCATTAAATAACGTTAAGAGGCCCAACGTTTTTTACACTCGTGTTAGATAGACGCACACGCTCGTGACATGATCGTAAAATTTGTACGCATCTTGTGTTAGGATAGACGCCAACACCCGTATATAACACATGCTTTTACTTATTGGTTGCTTGTCTGGACAAACACCTAAACAACATCTATACAATTATGAATATTTTGTGGGACAATGAATAAAAAAAAAAACAAAAAAAGAACAAAATCAAGGGAGAATGTTTTAGGAATTTTCTCTTAACTCAAATATTACCACCCCAAGTCAACGGTCAATTTATTTATGATTGAAGTTGATGTTAATAACCATAAAAGAAAACTATTGCCGGCAACCATTCTCACAATTCACAAACCTTACCTACCAAACTCACCTTATCTTTCACATTCCCTAACAAATCATCACAAATTTCCCCCCGGATTCCTGGAATCAATCTATGGATTCACCATCATCATCCAAAGACCCGAAGACGGAGCTTCTGGATGCACCGTTGCATGCAATTGGCTTTCAGATCGATGAATTGTCGCCACAGAAGGTCACCGGTCGTCTTCCGGTCACCCACAAGGCTTGCCAGGTTATCCTAATTGTTCATCTTTCCGTTGAGATAAGAATCGTAAGTTGAAATCAAATCTAAATCGAAATTGAATCTGATTATGAAATCCAACAGCCGTTTAAGGTGTTGCACGGCGGCGTTTCGGCGCTGATAGCGGAGGCGCTGGCGAGTATGGGGGCACACATCGCGTCTGGGTGGAAGAGAGTGGCGGGTTTACAGTTGAGCATCAATCATCTCAGGCGTGCTGATTTGGGTGATCTCATATATGCCGAAGCTACTCCGATCCACACAGGCAAAACAATTCAGGTTTTATTTTGATTTTGATTTCGACTTCGATTTCAAAACCTAATTTCATACATGCCTGCAAATTTTGGTGTAAATTTGTGTAATTTGAGCAGGTGTGGGAGGTTAGGTTATGGAAGATTGATCCTTCAGATTCAGAAAGCAGATCACTTGTATCATCATCAAGAGTTACACTCATCACCAATTTGCCAGTGCCCAACAATGCCATAGATGCTGCTAAAAATCTAAAGAAGTATGCTAAATTATGAAACCAGTAATCCTAAAAATAAAGCTATATGATACCAAATGTATGTAGATGTGTCAAAATGTTTGTTAATTTGCTCCAAATTGGATGAACATCTTCTTTCAGATTAAAAATAAGAAAGATATGGGCCATCATCTGTTCTTGATGGTTTTTTTTTTTCTTTTTTTTCTTTTTTTTAATTACTGTAAAGCTCAGGTTGTGATGAAATTCATGTTAAAGAAGAGAAGAAGAATATACCATTTAATAGAGCTGTTATGATCTTTGGTTTTATCTTGTGCTCATTAGAGTATTAAGGTGATATTTATCATTCGAGTTAAATGCCAAAATGGTCTTTGTGTTTTAATTTAGCTGTCAATATAGTCCTTCGTCTAAATTTTAGTTGTCATTTTAGAGACTATATTGGCAATTAAATTTCAAACACAAGGATTATAATGGCAACAAAAATTTAGACGAAAGACTATATTGGCAACTAAAGTCAAAACAAGGATTAACATGGTAACAAATTTTATTTAGGGACTAAAATGACATTTCTGATATAAACACATGGACCATTTTGGCATTTAACTCTTATCATTCTTTGTATTTTTCAGTATATTACCTTTGTGTTTGTTGATTGTAATCAACAAATGTATATAAGATGAGTTAAAATTTAAAATATAAAGCCGTTTTACGAAAGAGACGAAATTCTAAAGCATGATATATTATTGTCGGACGAATTAACTCGAGTTCAGATGAATAAGGTTAAGTTCGAATGACTAAAATAAGTTCGGACGTAACAAGTTCTCCGAACTTTGTCATAGTTCTAACTCTATGGGTTCTATACTTGACCAAATTCTTATTTTCTTACTGTTCGTTTCAACCTGTTGTCACACCCCAAGCCGGCGGGCTGGATCGACTTTCCCGCCGGGCGGAAGGTTCCCGGGGCGCGATATCGTTGTGATAATCGAAATGATCAGATTGTTTACATAGCACATGATATATAACTGAGAAATGCTAACATGACAATGAAATAGAATTACAAAGTTAAATTACATTGTTTCCTCATAATTTAACTAAATAAATCTAATCAAAAGAATCAATGAGTTTATATCTTGTATATGTACAAGATATACAAAAGATGATTCATTGTTTTGTCATCCCAAAAGTATGATCACACAAAATGTAGCTAGGTCTTCTAAAAGTCCACTAGCTATTCTTGAATATGGTAACTACACATGTTCGTCACATGAGAAAACATGCATTTAAACAAAGTCAACACTAGGTTGGTGAGTTCATAAGTTTGATAATTGAAAACCTTGAATGTTCACATACACAATCACAATGTCATTTATGTTACTTGTATGTTGTTTGATTCACCCGTTCACACAATGGCCTCTCCATAGTTATATTTACAAGTGATATCTCATCATATTAGCTATGCTTATATATAGGGCATATGTAAGGGAACCAAGCCCTAGCCAACATCCCACCACATATCTAATAGAACTTAATGCCACTTGTAATACAACTATGGATATCCATTTCATTTCACTCGTACGTCTGTGTTCATCACCCGTTGTATCATATGTCGAATAATATAATAAGAGGATTTTAGTTATCAAACCGAAGTATTGATAAACCCTCAATGTGTTAAGGAAATTAGATTAATTTAATCTGATCCTTGTTATTATTCTATTCTTGTGGGGTTAACTGTTAATCACTGTTAATAATAAGAGTGTTAGTTAACCATTTGATATTTGTTCTCAACTTGAAGTGCATAGAGCCTAAAAGGAATCCATTGCAATCCTCACGTAATCAGATTACAATGCATCCGATTTACCTCTATCACTATGTGTAACCATAGACCTCATCGAAACGGTTACTAGTGTTATGACTTGAGAGAATAAATTCCTCAATCTACTAGTCAACAGGTAACGATGGATTAATTACATTATAACTGCAGATTAATATCACCATGTGTCTCTTTCCAGACCCTGAATTGAGTCGCCTTGTCACCGGTCATACGTTACCGGCCAATGATTGAGTACGATCAACATAATAGCCCTACAAGCTAGAGGTTTGTCAAACCTATGGTACCACTATGCTATCGTCGGTTTAGTCACATCAAACTAACTCGTTAGCAATTTGTGAAGGGACTTACAATGATCAAACTTGAGTACATGGCACATGATTGAAATGATATAATGCAGACATTTCAATAGTAATCAATTGTATTGTGTTCATCAATGTTGTTTGTTCTCAATGTTGTATGTTCTCGTTGTTGTTAACAAAATTATTACATTGTGTTAATTGTTGTGTGAATGATGTTGTTATCATGAAGTTACATTATCATGATTATCATTCTTTGTTGTTCCATATAGTCACCATGTTGTCACTAAGATATGGTAAGACTAGTCTTACTATACTTAGTCGACTCAGGTGGTGGATGATACTTGTTCCATGTTATCCTGTAATATGTGCTGAGTTGTAAGCTAAGTGTTATAAGCACTTGTCTTATTACACTTAGTTAACTCTAGTATTGAATGATATTATAAAGATGTGTTATCTTCATGTCATTCATGTGTTTTGTTGTTGTAAGAATACTAAGTGTTGTAAGACATAATCTTAGAACTATGTTATTCTATTGTGTTGATGAGTTATGAAATTATATTAGCATATTCATCTTAGTTGTTCCTGTCATATCATGATCATACAAGCATGCATACAATGATAAATGATAATAAGTCAAGCAGTATTATCTAATCAAAGTATAAGCAATATGTTAACTGAAACTTTTAAATAAATAAAAGTAAGCATGTTTCTCAGCCCCGATAGTTTAAAATCAGTTAATGATTAGAAAAGGGGTATATGAACTCACCTTGTGTTTGAAGTGGTTGACTTAGCTTAAACAAGAAATGCACGCGCTCTTGATTGTACTTGTAATAGTTTTCACGATCCTGTATTGATTTCATGTTGTTGCAATTCATAAGTATAAATCGTATGGATTCGTGCGCGTGTATGTGTTAGCCCTAACTCGGTTATCACCTCTTGGTCTCAATCATCATTCGGCCCAATTCAATTGAAGTAGGATTTATTAACACTTAATCAATTTAGTTTGAGTTTAGTGTATGATTGTAGGTTATGACTAAAGACTTGATCTTCATTACTTCTTCTTGCCTTTAACTTAATCTTGTAAAGATTTAGTGATTTAGGTGTCATTAATTGTTTTAATCCAACAACCGTCACCTTTGTAATATAAACATGATTACTAATCCAATCCTCATACATGTCATTCCTACCAATTTATTTCAAGTGCCAAATTGTATTTTGTTTTAACCCATTGGGCCGAATGTTATGTATGAGAGCCGAATTAGTCTTTGGGCTAAGACAATTATCAGTGGGCCAATATAATTATGATGGGCCGAATATATCAATGTAGATTTGGGCCGATCTGTTGGGCTAAATATAGGGGTTTGGGCCGGAATGCTTATACTGGGCCGAATGAAATGTGTGGGCTGCATGGGTGGCTTTTGAAAGATAGTATTGGGCCTGAAACAGATGTGGCCCAGTGGTTTACTCTTGGAACGAATAATCACATGGCCCAGCAGACGGTTCTAGCTCGTTTGGGGTGCTTCTTGGCCCAATGGTTAATGTTGTTGTCAAATGGCTGTAGCGACTTCCAAATCCAGCGAACTTTTAGGTTCGTTTGGGGTAGAGGTTCGGCCAAGTGTAAGCCATAGGTTCGTTAGTCCCTTCATGGGTTCGGCTAGTCCTAGGTGATAGGTTCGGCCACCATGTTCAGGTTCGGCTTTGTCATGGGGTTCGGCCAAGGCGCCTGTAGGTTCGCCGGCATGATGCATCGGTTTGTGATAGCATGGAGGTTCGCATGGGGAAAGGTTTGTGACATCCTGGTTCGCAGGTGAAGGTTTGGTTCTGCTACGTTCATAACCCACGCATGACAGGTTCGTGACTCAAGTGTTGGTTCGGTGATGAAGCAAGCGTTCGGCTACTATGCATTCCACGAACCTGTGTGTGTTCATCACCATCATCCAGCTTCGAACCCTTGGTTTGGCCATTCCCATGATGTTGCTACATCCACACAAGTTCTCGAGAGGGTGTGGGTTCGAAGAAGAGGCTTGATAACCGGTTGTGTGTGTGTGTCGAACCAAAAGATGATAAAAACCCTAGTTTTTCGAACTTTCATGCATCTATACCTCGAATTTGGCTGGGTAAAACTCCAGATCAGTTGTACTTCCTTGTAGAGGAGGTCGAGAGCTTCGAGTGGACACCAAGAACGCCCGATTTCGTCCACAAACGAGTGAGATATCGCGATTTGAAGTTGGAAATCTAGAGAGATGGTGGAGGTTCGGGAAAAGCTTTTTAGAGAGAGAGGATGATGAGAAAAATGAGGAAAAACCTCGTCATTTAACCTTTTTATACTCAGGTGTGTTCGCGTTCGTTTCGATTGCTCGGTTTTCGTCTCCGTTGCGTTTCCGGAACGTAACGCGTTATTTACGCGTTTTAATTAAAAGAGTTCCTTTTAATTTATTTCTGATGAGTTTCAAAATTGTAAAACATAAAATATTATATTTTCTTATATTTATTATCGTTCGTGTCGTTTTCGTTTCGTCAGAACGCGTCACCATCGCGCGTATTCGTTCGAATCGTCATTCGAACGAACACGACGATGGTTTGGCTTTCTGACTTTTGTTTTCCACTTTCCATTCATCATTTCAGAACGTTAAACTCACAGATATGTTTGTGTGAATCGTCACCCACGCAAACATACTGTCAGTTCGTTATTCTGAAACGACACTTCAATTATGTTTTGAATTGTTTTTCCTCACTGACGGACTCAACTAAACGTCCTGTTTTCACATTGTTTTCATACTGATTCATCTGCCATTTGATTCCTGTCATCTATGGATATCAGATCGCAACCGACTTGTTCTTGTTATTTACTTGAACACCGTTGTTTTTTTCTTGATTCGTTGTATTAACTGTACTTAGGTTTTCACCTAAACACAACAACTATTGTTTATCGTGAATGTTGTACTTACAGTATTTAAGTTTTCACATAAAATACGTACAACTGTTTCTTGTATTTTGAATTCTGTTAATACAAACACTGCTCATACACATGTATTTACACATAGTAACATATGAAAGTACACATACCGTACGGACTTGCCGGACGATCGGGTACTGGATGTCACAGCCTCCCCTTGTTAAAGAAATTTCGTCCCGAAATTTAAGCATCAAAGTCGGTCACTAATTCTCAAACAAGTGGGGATACTTTGTCTTCATGTTGTCCTCGCGCTCCCAGGTAAATTCTGGTCCACGCTTGGAGTTCCATCGAACCTTTACAATAGGGATACGGCTTCGTTTCAGTCTCTTGACTTCACATTCCATAATCTCTACAGGTTCTTCAATGAAATGTAACTGTTCATCAACTTGTATTTCCTCCAATGGTATGATCAATGATTCGTCAGCTAGACACCTCTTGAGGTTTGATACGTGAAACACATCGTGTACTCCGCTGAGCTCATTAGGGAGTTTAAGTTTGTATGCCACAGGACCTATGCGTTGAGTTATCTCAAACGGTCCGAAATACCTTGGTGCTAGTTTGCCTTTAGCCCCAAAACGAACTACGCCTTTCCATGGGGACACTTTCAACATAACTCGGTCACCCACTTCGAATTCCAAGGGCTTTCGTTGTTTGTCTGCGTAACTCTTTTGGCAGCTACGTGTTGCTTGTAGTCTCTGTTGTATCTGGGCAATCTTATCAGTAGTTTCCTGAATAAGTTTGGGCTCGGTAATTCTGTTATCTCCCACTTCGGTCCAACAAATTGGAGACCGACATTTTCTACCATTTAGTGCTTCAAACAGAGCACATCCAATGCTGCTGTGGTAGCTATTGTTGTATGAGAACTTAATGAGTGGTAAGTGTTTATCCCAACTTCCACCGAAGTCTAGGATGCATGTCCTCAATATATCCTCTAGGATTTGAATTGTTCGCTCGCTTTGTCCATCCGTTTGTGGATTATAAGCGGTGCTCAAGTTGACACTTGTCCTTAAGGATTGTTGTAATGATTGCGAGAACCGCGATGTAAATTGACTGTCCCGGTCAGAAATAATAGACAATGGCACACCGTGCCTCACTACTATTTCATCAACATAGAGTCTTGCTAGCTTTTCCATCTTGTAAGTTTCTCTGATCGGCAAGAAGTGTGCGGACTTGGTCAATCTGTAAATGATGACTCAAATCGAATCGTGTCCGCTGGAAGTGCGGGGTAGCTTGGTAATGAAATCCATAGCTATTTGTTCCCACTTCCATTGTGGTATCTCTTGTTGTTCCAGCAAACCCGAAGGTTTCTGGTGTTCAGCTTTGACTTTGGCACATGTGATGCATTTGCCAACATAAGTGGCAACATCTTTCTTCATTCCCGGCCACCAATAAAACGACCTAAGATCTTGGTACATCTTATCGGCACCAGGATGAACAGAGTATCGTGTCTTGAGTGCCTCCTCAAGTATAAGTGTTCGAAGTTCATCTACTGCCGGAATCCAAACACGATCCAGATAATAGATAACTCCATCTTGTTTTGTCTTGAAGTGTTTCTCGGCTCCACAATCGACCTCGCGTTTCAAATTGTCTCTTACCACTACTTCTTGTTGCGCTTGTATGATTTGTTCTCTCAAACTTGTTTGCACGGTCATTCCCATTGCTCGAACGCTCAAGGGTTTGACTCTTTCCTTCCGACTCAAAGCATCTGCAACAACATTTGCTTTGCCCGGATGATATTTGATCACACAATCGTAATCGTTCAGGAGCTCAACCCAACGTCTCTGTCTCATGTTAAGCTCCTTCTGATCAAATATGTGTTGTAGGCTCTTGTGATCTGTGAAGATAGTGCATTTGGTACCATACATGTAGTGTCTCCAAATCTTTAAAGCAAAGACAACAGCTCCCAGTTCTAGGTCGTGTGTTGTGTAGTTCTTCTCGTGTATCTTCAACTGTCGTGAGGCATACGCAATGACTTTGTCTCATTGCATTAAAACACATCCGAGTCCCTGATGGGAAGCGTCACAATACACCACGAAGTCATCATTGCCTTTTGGGAGTGTTAAGATAGGAGCATTGCACAATCTTTGTTTCAATGTATGGATTGCCTCTTCTTGTTTCTGTGTCCACACAAAAGGTTCACTCTTCTGTGTGAGTTTGGTGAGAGGCAAGGCTATCTTAGAGAAATTCGAAATGAATCTTCTGTAATAACCCGCCAATCCCAAGAATGATCTGATCTCGGTCGGTGTTGTAGGCACATCCCAGTTCTTGATTGCTTCAATCTTGGCAGGATCCACGTGAATACCATTACTGATAATCACGTGAACCAAGAACTGAACTTCTCTTAACCAGAATTCACACTTGGAGAATTTGGCATAGAGTCGTTCTTCTCTCAGGAGTTCTAAGACTGTTCTGAGGTGTTGTTCGTGTTCCTTCTCGTTTCTTGAATAAATCAGTATATCATCAATAAAGACGATAACAAACTGATCTAAGTACGGCTTGCACACCCGGTTCATTAAATCCATGAACACCGCCGGTGCGTTCGTCAATCCCAATGGCATCACCAGAAATTCGTAGTGGCCGTATCGGGTACGAAAGGCCGTCTTCGGTATGTCTTCCTCTTGAATCCGGAGCTGATGATAACCTGAACGCAGGTCTATCTTTGAAAAGTACTGAGCTCCCTGTAGTTGATTAAACAAATCATCAATACTCGGTAACGGGTACCTATTCTTAATGGTGAGTTTGTTGAGTTCTCTGTAATCAATGCACATTCTGAACGATCCATCCTTCTTCTTAACAAAAAGAACCGGAGCTCCCCGCGGGGAAAAGCTCGGTCGGATGAATCCTTTGTCGAGCAGCTCTTGTTGTTGATTGGACAACTCATGCATCTCTGATGGCGCAAGTCTATAAGGAGACTTAGCTACAGGGGTCGCTCCCGGAATCAAATCAATTCGAAACTGCACCGATCACTCAGGTGGCAGTCCCTGTAAATCATCCGGAAACACGTCCGCATAGTCTTTCACAACCGGTACATCTTGAATCTTGATTGCTTTCTTGTCTTTCTCTACCACGTGAGCTAGAAATGCGACACATTGTTTTCTGAGGTACTTGCGAGCCTTCATACACGATATTATCTTGACACTGTGTTTCGCTTGATCTCCATGAATTTCCAAAATCCCATTGTTCTCCACTGGAATACGTAGTAGTTTTTCGGAACAAATGAACTCTACTCTGTTAAGAGATAGCCAATCCATTCCGACAATAATATCGAAACTACCCAGCTCCATCGGTATCAAGTTGATGGAAAATGTGTGATCGCCAAGTGTTAGTGGGCAATTCCTAAGTACTGTGTCTACTGTGATATGTTTGCCGTTTGCTATCTCTGTAGTGTAAGGGGAGTCTAAAGATTCCTCAACATAATCAAGATGGCATGCAAAATCGGATGAGATAAAACTCTGATCCGCACCAGTGTCAAATAATATGGATGCATAAGAGTCAGATAAGATAAATGTACCCGTACATTCGGGTCCTGCCGAGCCGCAGCAGCTCTGATCTGAAAGGCTCTACCTCTTGCAACTTGAGCCCTTTGCTGATTCTTCTTGGTACAATCCCGAGAAAAGTGTCGAGGCTCGCCACAGTTTTAGCAAGACCTGTTATCAGCAGCAGCAGCACATGCATTGTTGTTTCTGTTTGGAGCCCCCGTGCTCCTGCAATTGTTGGCCCAGTGACCAAACTTCCCACAGTTTGTGCATTGCCTGCACTGGGTGTTTGGTGCATGATGATACTGGCAGGTGTTGCACAAAGGGGCTGAGCCAGTGTAGGGTCGCTTGATTTGTAGAGGTGGCGGTTGGTTGATCATCGGTGTCTGGGTGGTCGCAGCAAAATTCTTGGCCACCTTTTGTTTCTTCGCCGGCCGTTTATCCGGCTTTCTTTAACTCCCAGCCTTTGCTGAGTTAGATTCTTTCTTGAGTGCCCCAGAGGCAACCATCACATCTGTCATTGTTGATGACATAGTAACAGCCATTTCCAGGGTTGTTGGATGAGCAGCAAGAATAAAACCTTGCATACAAGCCGGTAATCCACCTATATACCGCTCAATTCTCTTCTCAAGTGTTGGCACTATATCCGGTGCCAATGATGATAGCTTGTGAAATCTCGTGGTGTAGGCCAGATGCCCAACACCAATCATAACAAGATTGAGTAACTCAGTCTCAACCTTCTTGAGTTCATTCCTTGGGCAAAACTCTGCTCGCAGTATAGCCTTGAAATCGTCCCAAGGCATAGACAGAGCCTCATCTCTGCCCCTAGTTTGAACTTGAGCGTTCCACCAAGTTAACGCTCTCTTGTTGAATGAATCAGCAACATACTTCACCTTATACTGCTCAGGACAGTTACTAATCTCCAAATTTGTCTCCATTTTTTCGATCCATTGGATCAATCTGACGGCTCCTTCACTGCCACTGAAACTTGGTGGCTTGCATCCTACAAAGTTCTTGTAGGATTAGTCCTGATGGTGGCGGTTATTGCCGCTGCCTTCTCCAGATGAGTTGGCAATGTTGTTGCTGTTGTTACTGTTGATCCAGTTCATCATCTCAGGGATCACAACCCTCAGTTGACTAATCAGCAAAGTGGCCAGTGCTATAGTAGCAGGATCCAACTGATGAACAGGCGGTGGCAGAGGAGGAGGTGGAGGTGTAGGAGAGTTAGGTGGTGTCGGTGTCGAGGAGTGCGGTGCTGAATCATGTGGTGGTGGCGGCAGTAAAGCTGGTTGTGTTCTTGGCGGCATTTTGATCATAACCGAAAGAATATCGGTTAGTGCAGTGATCAGATGCAGAAGACACATGCAAATAGAATCCTATGTCATATGATCTCTACATGAGGGCCCCTAGGTTATAGTCTAGGCCAAACCGTTTAAGTGATATGACCTATATTTCTCTATAACCATGGCTCTGATACCAATCTGTCACACCCTGAGCCGGCGGGCTGGATCGACTTTCCCGCCGGGCGGAAGGTTCCCGGGGCTCGATATCGTTGTGATAATCGAAATGATCAGATTGTTTACATAGCACATGATATATAACTGAGAAATGCTAATATGACAATGAAATAGAATTACAAAGTTAAATTACATTGTTTCCTCATAATTTAACTAAATAAATCTAATCAAAAGAATCAATGAGTTTATATCCTGTATCTGTACAAGATATACAAAAGATGATTCATTGTTTTGTCATCCCAAAAGTATGATCACACAAAATGTAGCTAGGTCTTCTAAAAGTCCACTAGCTATTCTTGAATATGGTAACTACACATGTTCGTCACATGAGAAAACATGCATTTAAACAAAGTCAACACTAGGTTGGTGAGTTCATAAGTTTGATAATTGAAAACCTTGAATGTTCACATACACAATCACAATGTCATTTATGTTACTTGTATGTTGTTTGATTCACCCGTTCACACAATGGCCTCTCCATAGTTATCTCATCCTATTAGCTATGCTTATATATAGGGCATATGTAAGGGAACCAAGCCCTAGCCAACATCTCACCACATATCTAATAGAACTTAATGCCACTTGTAATACAACTATGGATATCCATTTCATTTCACTCGCCCGTCTGTGTTCATCACCCGTTGTATCATATGTCGAATTGTAGATGACATTATCCCCACTATCTTGTTTGAGTTCCCAGAACTCAGTCTCCAGTTTCCTCATCTCACTGCGAGGCCAGAATTCAGTGGTCATCAAGTTCTTGACCTCAGTCTATGACAGTGCTAGGGCAGCATCAACTCCCCTAGTTCGCTTCTCGCCATTCCACCAAGTTAGTGCTCTCTTTTGAAAAACACTGGTGGCATAGCGCACCTTTAGATTCTCGGGGCAATCACTGTTAATGAAGGTGTTCTCCATGCTCTCAAACTACTGTAGCAGACCAGTGGCTGTCTCAGAACTCGTAAACTTAAGTGGATTACAGGAGTTGAAGTGTTTGAATGTGCAGACTGGTGGGTTTGCACCACCCCTGTTCTGATTGAGAGTCTGATTGGCTTGTGTCAATTCATTCACCAATCCAGTAATAAGTGTTGTTAACTCTTGCATGCCGGAGTTGGCATTACCGTTGTTAGCACCATTGGCGTTGCTGTTTGTATCATCTTCGTTGTGACGGCGTGGCGGCATGTTTCTGAGGATAATTGAAACATGTTACTACCGTTTTCAACGTAAGTCATACAAACTATGGTCAAATGAGTTTATTTCAACAGTTAGGATTACATATAGGAACTATATTTGTCTCCTATCTGTTATTAAACTCATAACAGAACAATAATTTCCTAATATTGCACCAATGCATCCTAATTGGTCATAACTAATATAAACTAACTAGTCCTAAGTTTCAAACATTTTCCACCCTATACCAACACTGACAACCTTCCGATGCAGTGCAACAAGCTTATATATAGGGCATACATAGATTTGACTGCAGTCGCCTCATACGCCGTCCCACCACCGTTGCCTTGCACCACGATTATGCCTTTGTTAGAATTTAGGGTGTATCATGTATCTCACAATTATTTCACTTCACAAACCTTATCCTCGGTAGGATATTTTTGAGTGAAGTGGTCTCTAGTTCCCTTGGACAATTAGGTTCGCCTAATGTCTAAGTTCACCTGACATGTAGGTTTGCCTATTTCTAAGTTCACCTAATGTCTAAGTTCACCTGACATTAAAGCTCCTCTAATGTCTAAGTTCACCAAAATCCATAACAAATCCCAATGTTCATCATTATCAATGAGGGTTCATATCATCACTGAGTGCTCTTATTGTCACTAAGTGTTCATATCCTCCCTATGATTTATTCTCATCAAGTGTTCATACCATCACTAAGTGTTAGTATCATCACTATACGTTCATATTTTCACCAAGTGTCTATATCATCACTCAAGTCTTCAGTATATCACTAAATGTCCGTATCGTTCGTTGATCCTATACACCCCACGTGTCCAATAAGTGTGTTCATAAATGAGTTTATATGTGTTCATCAAATATGATCATCCAAAGTGTCAATCCAACCCAAACTTAACCAACATTTCATCAACATCAACCTTACAACACATCCTAATAATATCCTAAGTTCCTGACACTGACAGACCCCTGATATACTACAAATGGTATATGTATAGGGCATATGCAAGGGTAGGTCGCAACATCCCCAACACCGTCCCACCACCTTTGTAGTATACCACAGGTGTGTCCTTGTCTGGTGATCCTAGATCAAACAATTAATTCCTAAAGCAAATAATTTCCTAAGCAGTTAATTTCCTAAGCAATTAATTTCCCAAATGGGTAGTTCCCTTATTCCTCAATACTGACATCCACCCGATGTACTGTAAATGGTATATGTATAGGGCATATGATAAGGGTAGGTCGCAACCGCCCAAACCATCGTCCCACCACCTTTACAATACATCACGAGTATGTCCTTATCGAGTCGTCAGGGCACAAGTAAGCAAATAAATGAGCAAGTATCATATGCAGTTCAGATATATAGCAGGAGTTCAGTTAACATGTAATAAACACATAAGCATGAAATCCTGAATATACTAACTAGTGTATGAAATAATTCATACTAGGGTATCCTATGGTTATAGAATAGGTCAACCATTTCTAGTAACCTAATTCCCTATAACCCAGGTTCTGACACCAATCTGTAACACCCCGACCGATGGCGGTAACGTCGGGATGCCACGAGGGATGTGTAGATTGTTCATAAGCTCGTGGGCATCTAATTTAAATCATCACATATCAATTTAATTAACCAAATTAATTACACAAAAATCATGTTCAGCATGAATTAGTTACATCAATTACACAAAAGATTTAGCTAAACTAACTAAACTCTAGTCTCCAGAATTTCAGTTATTTTAGCTAAGTCCAAGAATCCTATATGATGATGTCCAAAAGATGTAGAGCTATCCTGCCCTACTTACTTCTCCTTGTTACCTGAAACATGTAGAAAATCAAGTGTCAACTACGAAGTAGTTGGTGAGAAATCATAAGTTTTATTGTATTAAAAATGTTTATAAATGGTTTATGAAAATTTATAATTTCCCCGAGAAAATCCACATGTGCACCTGCGTAATAATCCAACACTGCCAAAATCCAACAAATACAACATTCAAACATTCCAAGTAATCACATACACAATAATCACAAATAATTATCCACATAAGTTCAACCAATCATATCAACTCAATCAGCATCAATCATCATAATCATATCAATATAAGTTACCGCGGAGGACCTCAATCAACTCAATCAACGGCGGAATCATCGCGGAGGACCTCAGCCAACGATATTCCTATAAGTGTCTTCGTACACTGCGGAGGACCGTAGTCAACTCAACCAATAGTGGAATCACAGCGGAGGACCTTAGTCAACTCAATCAACGGCAATTCAATCATCGCGGAGGACCGAAGTCAACTCAATCAACAATGACTCACGGAATATGCAATCAATCATAACAATTCACCATCAATAATAATTCAATAGTATGAATATTATACTGATAATCCAGGTGTCACCCATGTGTTATCAAATAATATTTTAGATATTGGTATACATGTTCCACCTCCGAGTTTAAAAACAAAAACAGTTTTAAAAGGAGGTTATGAAAACTCACCTGAGTCCTTAGAATCAATGCTTTTGTAGTATGCGCGCTCGCGTAAGTGAAATTCAAGACAACTCAACAATCTGTAATTATAATGTGTTTCATATTCATAAGTATGTGCGTATAATTCAAATATCATAAGTGTCCGTCTTTTAATCCTTAAATGTCTCTTTAACTTAGTTATTTAATCTAAGTTAAATTGTAATTCCTAAGGTTTCATTATTAATTATCATAAAAATGAAGTTTAAATCCGTTAGTTTTTAAATTACTCACCAATGATAATTAATTGTAAACCCTTTAGGTATTTTCCCATAGATATGTATATAATCAAAAGTGTTAACCCTTGTTATAACATATTTATACTCGCATTTTCATGCATATTTAATTAGGTATCATCAAAATTCACCATCAATAACATTTTAATTTAAGTTTAAGAAAATCTTATATATATTAACCTTATAAATGTTTAACATATCAATTCTCCTAGTTTAACTTATTTTCGTTTATAAAAGGTGTCAACTAGTAACCTTTGCATGCATGCATGTTCTTTCTTTTATATTTAACCTCAAACTCAAATTCACAGCTCTTGGTCCAAGCCAAATCCTAGGTTCGCTGTCCACCTAGCTCTACGAACTTTAGATTCATTTGACCCTTAGCTTCGGCCATCATATTAGTTCGGCTAAGTACACACAGGTTCGGCAGTCCAAGCTTCGACCGAATAACAGGTTGTAGATCAAGGCTCGCTGTGATTAGAGTTTTCATGCCTAAGATTCCTGGTCATGAGGTTTGTCGGTTAACACTTGGCCCATAGGAGGTTCGATGCTTAATATAGTTGGGTTGTCTAATGGTTCGGCCAAAATGAGGTTGGCAGCCCTTGAGGTTCGGCCGAAAGGTTCGCGGCTCCTAGGATTGTGACAACCTAGGGTTCGGCTAAGGTTTCCTCTTCCTAGGTTCGGCTAAGGTTTCCTCTTCCTAGGTTCGGCTATCCTTTTCCCGCCCATGAGGGTTCAGTGGCCCAAGGTTTGCTAGCCAGGGTTCGGCAATCAGAGAGAAGGTTCGTAGCTCCCATGTAGGTTCGTGTGATACCCTAGGGTTCGGCCAACATGTAAAGGTTCGCCGCCTAGGGTTTGTCGAGGGCACAGATTCGGCTACATGGAAAATGGTTCGTGGCCTAGGAAAATGGTAGCAGGTTCATCGACCTGTTACTTGTGCGGCTACCTGTTCATCATCTTTTCTTCGAATTTCTTCAACAAACAAGATCACTTAGGGTTAACCCACCCTCACGCACGTATGTTTTAGAGTTTTCAAGTAATGGAATCATTTAAAGTGTAACTATATAAACCGGTTATATCTAGGTGTAAAACAAAAGTAAAACTCGTGATTTACCTCCGAATGTCCACCAAAACGCGAGTTTCTTCTTGGGTTATTGTTCTCCTTGATCGTGTGGTCGTTTAGGCACCAAGATTTCGCGAATCCGTTGAGAAACGAGTGTGCAATTGTAAAGAGAAGTTCTAGTGAGAGAAAATGACGAATTCTTTGTTCTAGAGAGAGAAGGAGATGGTGGAAAGTGAGAAAGAAAATGAAGACCTTCTTCCTTATATCGCGTACTGTTCACACGTGTTCGGTCTCGTTTTTATCGCGATAAAATAATTATATGTTCGGGTTTTCTTGTAAACGTGTTTTAAAACACGAAACATTTAAATAATTAATGTTTTGTTTTCATAAAATGATTTTATTTAAATACGGTTGTTTAGTAATTGATTCCGTTAAATTTTCCATTAAATTAATTATTTAACTAAAATGATTTGTTCGAATTCCATTTTAGATTGTGATTCCTCATAAACGTTATTAATTTCCATTTATTAATTTAATATCGTTAGATATTATTTCGTTATCTCGTCAAAACGCGTTATCACGTACGTATTCGTAAAGATCGTCACCTTTTTGAATTCGACGCTCGTATCGTATTTCGATTTACGATTTATGGAATATCGTTTCAGAATATTATTCTTAATAATTATATTCGTGTGAATCGTCACCCACGCGAATACATTATTAAGTTAATATTTATGAATTAATATTCGTGTGAATCGTCATTCAAACGAACACGACGATGGTTTGGCTTTCTGACTTTTGTTTTCCACTTTCCATTCATCATTTCAGAACGTTAAACTCACAGATATGTTTGTGTGAATCGTCACCCACGCAAACACACTGTCAGTTCGTTATTCTGAAACGACACTGCAATTATGTTTTGAATTGTTTTTCCTCACTGACGGACTCAACTAAACGTCCTGTTTTCACATTGTTTTCATACTGATTCATCGGCCATTTGATTCCTGTCATCTATGGATATCAGATCGCAACCGACTTGTTCTTGTTATTTACTTGAACACCGTTGTTTTTTTCTTGATTCGTTGTATTAACTGTACTTAGGTTTTCACCTAAACACAACAACTATTGTTTATCGTGAATGTTTTACTTACAGTATTTAAGTTCTCACATAAAATACGTACAACTGTTTCTTGTATTTTGAATTCTGTTAATACAAACACTGCTTATACACATGTATTTACACATAGTAACATATGAAAGTACACATACCGTACGGACTTGTCGGACGATCGGGTACTGGATGTCATACCTGTCTATTGTTAACTACCTTGAAGAACCCCAATTCATGGGTTTTATGTTTTAACATAAAAGCATTAACTTTAAAGATTCATGAACTTTGAAACATGTAAACTATGCATATTAGTCCTAAAATCACGCAAAAAATAGCAAAAAGAATGGGGATTCTATGACCTTACCTATTGTGAGCTTTTTCGAAAACCTAATAATGGGCGTTCCTGTTGAGATCTGTAAAACATCAGATAAAAGTTCGAGACTTGGTTAGTTCAACTAGCTCGAAATGATGATCTGGGTAGGGTTCTAACGTTCAAACGGACGTAAATGTGAAGAAATCTTAGCTGATGATTATTTTTTGACTTTCTCTCTCTATAACTTATAATACATAGCGCTTTCTCTCTCTACCTTTTTTAGTCGGTAAATAGAATTTATGTGGGTGTGAGTGCACTCATATTTCCTTTAATATTAGGAGTTTAGGTTTTCCTCAATTTCCAAACTTACCTCTTTATTTCCAAAAATTTTACAATTCAACTTGAATATATATATATATATATATATATATATACTAGGTTAGTATCCTATGTATTACACGAGTTGAATAAAAAAATATGATAAATAATTATCAATTAAAATTTAAATACTATAAGATGATATTTAAAATAACATGTGATTAAATTTATATATTTAATACTTTAAGTAATAAAATAATTATATTTTTTTATTAAAATACTATGTTTTTTTGAAGTTTGTTTCTTTAAAATGTCATTTTGAAAAATTGTTTTTGAAATTTTATATTTTATAAAAAATTTATTTTTTTAAAATGTTTTTTAATATTAATAAATTTTTAATATATGAAAAAAAAACTTTTTTTTTAATTTAAAATATATAAAAGTATATCTAATATTTAATATTATGAATTATGGTTTATATAAGATGTATTTAATAGAAGAGAGATGAGAAAATTAAAGCTGATGTGCTCTAGGAATGTAACATGTGTCCATAAAAAACTTTTATTTATTATAATAGATAGATTTGTTAAATCGTTAATTTTTTCTCCTATTATGTTGATTGAATAAATATAAGTTTTTGAGTTTCTAATTTTATTTCTTATTATTATTTTACTTTAGTTTAATTTTTTTACAATTGATACTTTTATATTTTAACTTTACTTTTCATTTATTTTTAGGTATGCAATTTTATTATTTTAAACATAATTATTCATTTTCCATTATTTAATAAGATGAAAACATTAATTGAAGAGAGAAAGGCGGGAAATTTAGAAGTTGACTTAACCAGAGATTGACATGTGACATAAGAAAACTTTAATTTATTATAATAGATATATATATATATATATATATATATATTTTGTAACACAATAAAGGTCACTTATTGACCTGTTTTTGCTAAATTTATTATTTTATGGCTGTTTATGCTTAACTTTGGATGTTTTATACCTTTTTTTGTAAAATGACATAAAAACATAACCAGTTTAGTTTTTTTCTTTTTAAAAATACTGTTATTATTACATCTCAATTTAACATAAAATTCAAAAATAGTGTTGGCATTTTTAACCAAATATGATAACTTAAACTTGTTACTTTTTTTCTTAGTACTCATTTTTTTTTTTCATTTATGTATAGATAACTTAAATCATATTCCAATTAACTATTAAATTATTGTGAGTTTTAAGTTAGACTTTTATTTATGTATCGACAAATGCAACACAATTCATGTTTTTTGTTTGGTTCATATTATTTTATTTCTTTGTCATTTTAATCATCATTTTGGTAAAAAAAATAATAATAATTCTATTTTAGGTTAAATATGTAACATTATAACGTAAAATAAGCTGATGATTGACAAACAATTTTCTACACAATATGGGTCAAGACATGTAACCAAAAAATGATATAAATAGGATTTATTTAAACATGTAAGAGTAATCAACAACATATTTAAGGAGAAAATCACTAAAAATTATTCAAATAAAATATTTGTTTATTTACAATTTATACTGAGTTGAAGAAATTTATGTTTTTTAAAAACGATCTATTTATGATGAAACTGATTTTACTTAAAACTCGTTAAACCCGAACTTATCACGATCTGTTATATAACCGGACGAAGCCTGTCAAAATGGGTGGGTTGGGTCGAGTAACGAGTCATAATGGGTTCGGATCAGGATAACTGTTTGTCAACATGAGTTTTAAGTAAAATCAGTCTGGGTTTAAATAAATCGTTTTTCAAAAACATCAATTTAATTAAAGTTAAAATGAGTTTTAAGTAAACAAATAGTTTATTTGCATAATCTTTGGTGATTTTATAATCAAATATATTGTTGATAATTTAACATTTAAATTTAATTTTTATTCTCATAATGTTTAGGTTAATCATCTTGACATACTTGTTGTATGTTATGATTCCATCTATTTCAACTCAAAATATAATATTTGTTTACCAAAACAAACATATTTGCATTGCTTTAAATCAAGATTATCATATTCAAACCCGACCCAACGTTTCATTTTGTGAGGCATAGCTAGGATGTGCATGGGTCGGTTTGGGTCGGTTTTTGGCTTAATCCAAACCCAAAACCAAAATTTCGGTTTTTTCGGTTTTTATCTTTTCAAAACCCATTTGGGTTCGGTTTGGGTTTGGGTTTTTTCGGTTTTTCTACTTAAGCCTTAAATTATGCTTATAAAAAATTAAACTAAAATATTATATTTCTACAAAAAATATTTTAACTATAACACTACTTAATATTTAAAAATATATATAAAAATATTTAAATTTAGTAAAAATTATATGTGCTTTTGGCATCCTAAACCAATAATAATAATAAAATATACGATTCTAATTTGACCTTTGATATTAAGAACTATGAAAATAAAAATACACGGTTCATAAATTGTTAAAAATTTTCAAATGTAATATATATATATGCATATATACTATGTATTCGGTTTTTTCGGTTTTTCGATAAGGTAAAACCAAACCCAAACCCAAACTTTCGGTTTTTAAAAAACTTACACCAAACCCGTCGTTTTCTATTTGGGTTCGGTTTTTTCGGGTTGGATTTTTCGGTTTTTGGGTTTTGGGTTGGTTTTTTCGGTTTTATGCACACCCCTAGCATAGCCATGGGCTAAAGACGTAAAGGTAAACCGACCATCTTCATTTTAAAATCCGTAGAAAATTTACTCATCAAGAACACTCGTGCGCCTAAAACCTCGTTTTAAAACCCTTGAAATTCGAGACAAGAAGAAGGGGGAAATTAATGGAAACGGACGACTGGGAATTCAGTGCGGAGGAACTCGAATTTCTTGAAAAGGATGCCATCAATCGGATCGCTCAACGAAATACCAGTGTCGGTGGTACCAGCACCAGTGCTCATGCCCCTTCAAAGTTCTCTAATGGTGCTCATTCACAATCCGCTTCATCTGCGAAGCCAATCTACGATTCTAAATCCGACAACAAGGTCAATTTCATTCTAGTTATTTCTCTTCGTAATTTTTTTTTTGCTGAATATTATCATCTAATTCTAATCTGTCTGATATTCTTGTTGGTTAATTCATGATGTGCATATTTGCGTGTGACCGTTGCGATTTTTCAATATAATCTGCATCTCTTGTATTGAACATTCTATGGATTATAATATAATTGAATCGTTTCTGATTACTAGAACATAGATCAACAACGGTTAGGAGTATGTACACCATTTTGTTTGTTTGACTGGCACCCTAATTTAAGAGGGATATGTTTTTTATAATGTTTTCAGAGCAAGCGCATCTAGCCTGATTTTTTTACTTTTTTTTTTTTTCTGGCATTAGTTGTATAATAAAGTGATAATAGAAGGCAAATTTTTGTTAACTAATGTGATATGTAATGAAATCTGTTGCATCATAGCACACTAACCATTTGTTATATCTTTACTCTGTACTATAAATATATTAAGAACGGAACATCATACCAAATAAGATGTGAAACCATCACTAATCATAAACATCCTTAGCAGTGTTCAATTTCTTCTATTTGGACATTAATTCTTAACATGTCCCACTTTGTTACAACCCCAACAAGTCATATTTTTCTGAGTTCTAGACAAACTCCTACCCATGCTCCCACTTTCCTTGCTATTCTTCTGCCCTTGCCTATATTTAAGAAATCAGAAGAAGATGTTCCACCTTGATTCTTGCGTTTAATATCCTCACCAAGAACCAAGTCTCTGTCCTTCAAATTTCATACCACTGCCCCTACAAAATTAGTAGCAACAATAACTATCCCAGAAGGCAACAAAGCAGCTCGACTCTCATCATCAAATTTAATTTCCACTGAGCTTAACCAGGACATAATTGAATTCAAACTGATAATGTGAACCAACACTGAGCTCCCTTTGTTGTCATTGTCATAAATAGCTCCTTCATTAAGAAACATGGTTTAAAAAAACGGTCTGAGGCGGCGCCTCGAGGCAAAACGGAGGAAAAACGTTTTTGAGGCGGCGCCTCACAAGATCTGAAGAAACTCACGCCTCACTAGGCCGAGGCGGTTTATATGGGTTGATGCTTTATACTTCTAAACATTCCAAGTCTTTTTGTGTTTTATAGGCTTTGTCCTTTTTATGTTTATTGAATGATGTTGATCTTAGTTATAAAAGCTCTTTAATTGATGTTTAGTATTTTTTGTTGATATATATTATAAATATATTTATTTATTTACTACCGCCTCGGACTTACGCCTCGTTTCGCCTTGAGGCGTACGCCTCGCGAGGCAGAGTGAAAACGCCTTGAGGCGCGATTCCGTTCTTTTAAACCTGGGAAACTATGTTGACAACTGACTACTTTTCATACATATTTGACGATGCTAACTTCATACCATAAGTTGTGGATACCTTCATGATGTTGAATGCCATGTCCCTTGTCATAGCCAATGTAATAACTACACTAGCCTTCTTATCTTTCAGTTCCTAATCAGCTTGTTGAACTTTCTTAGGTCTTTCCTTTGCCAAAAGACGATATCATGATCTTTTGACATAACAATGCTTCTACTTGCATCTTCCAACAATCAAAATCTGCATTGTTGAACTGATCAATTTGAACCTTCCTGTCTTCAGTCATAATAATAACAAACAAAAGGAACAAATAAAAAACAGTGAATATACACAACAATGGCAGGGTTGAATGTGACGACTGATTAGGGAACACAATCTGTTAAACCGATAGCCAACCCTAAGCCCGATCTGTTTTATGTTTTTACCTAATCTTTTCTCTATATACCTAATCTTTTCTCTATATATATCTTAGTCATGTAATTGTTATCTCAACACCTAATCAATAAAAGAATCCCTAGTTGCCACCTGTGGACGTTGATCACATCAACTGAACCACACTATATCGTGTGTCTGCTTTTCTTGCTTTCGTGTGCGTGTGTGTTAATCGGTTACCGTTGCGTTACTTGATACCTAACTAGGGGTATCAGAGCTTAGGCTTGCTGATGATTAATGTACGAACGCACTGAGACGATTGCTGATAAGGAAATAAAAGGAATGATGTCTGTGATTTTCGAATTAGGGTTTCACCATGCTGCCATCGCCGCAACCTTCGGAATCGCCATTAGGGTTCAGCCCTTTGAGTCGTCGCCACTGGATTCGCCACTGTGTTTAGGGTTTACCTTTGTAACCGTAGCCTGGTTTATTTGTTTTTAAGGTTCTGGTTCACGATTAGTGTTTTCGACCCTTGGAATCGTTGATTGAGCCGAAGGTTGAAGTCTCATAAAGCAGGCACCTCTTTCCAGCCTTAGTCAAATAGCCACCGGAGGCATGGGGACCACAACTACTTGGGTAGAGACCGTTGGACATCATTTTTATGTGATGGGCTCGGATCCTTTACATGATTTCATGTGAAGAGCCACCTTTGACAAGCTTTCATTTTGATAGATCAAGTGGGCCGCCTTCTTGCATGGACTTGGGCTTGCTTTGATGCTTGTTGTGCTTTGGCCCTTCTGTGGGCTTTGACAGGCCTGAGTCTGAATTTGTAGGGCAGCACTTGGATGGTCCCGTGCATGTATAGGCTTGGGTCTTTCATTCGGGCCCTCTTGAGCTGTGGGCCAATGCGTATAAGCTTGGGCGGCACTTAACGTGGCTCATTTGACAACTCAGTACATGAATGGACAAGATCTGCCTCTTGGCTTATGTCGAGATGTTGATTCCTCCACATAACAATTTGCTTTTCATATCGACGAATTAGAAGAGATGTCAACCTGCAACCGTATCTGGAAACAACGATTAGTGGATATTGGTACTGTCATTGCATAGCAAGCAAAGGATTGGGGATTCAATGGTGTAATGTTAAGACGTCGTGCTTCATGAAGACATTGATAGCAATATGGGGGAATGCCCATCAGGCAACAATGGTCATGCCTGACCCTACTTAAGCATGCATATTATGTTAGTGAAGACTTGGTGTGAAGCCTTGGAGCTTACGTTAGAAGAGCAAACGAACATGATTGAATGCAAAGGCCTTTGCCTTCTTTTTACAACAAATGGTTCGATCAAAGAGTGCAGCTGGCTAAGCCGCATTTTCTAGCTTTAGCTAGAGTGCTTGAAAGCAGAAAAGATGATCTAAGCCATACGCTCTACTGCATCTGAGTCCAAGACAAAGGGACATTGGTCAGCCACTCTCAATAGATTGATGTCCCTTAAACAGTATGAAAAGATGGTAGGTAGAACTAAGAGAAAAGAATCTTCTTTGGCTTGGTAATGAAATCAATAGCTTGCTCGAACAGGGATAACAATAAGAAGCCAATAGCCCTACAAGGTTTCTTGCAGACTTGCTTGACCTATGGAAATGCCAATATAGACTTTTGGCACGTGTTCGGCTAGCTAAAGATGAATTTCAAACCCCTTCCAACTCTAGTTGATTAAGCAGAGATCTTCTGTAACGAGATTAATTAGAAGACTTGGAATCCTCGCATGTGTGCCACAAGCAATGTTTTCAAACCCGGACCGGCCGGTCGGACCGGGGTTCGGTAGTATAAGCGGTCCGGTTCTGTGTTTAAAACCGTTTTCGTGATAACCGGCCGGTTGGACCGGTAACCGGAGGTCAGACCGGTAAACCGCTTTGAAAAGCGGTTGGACCGTGGCTGAATCTTCCAGACGACCAGACCCCCAAATCGGCATTTCCATTCCCATTTCTGATTTCTAATTGATCTCCCCCGCCTCCATGCATCCCATTTTCCTCCTGTGAACGACGGCGACCAGCGGCTAGTGGCGGCGATTAGCGGCGAGCGGAGGTGATTAGCGACCAACGGCAACATCAACCGGTGATTACTGGTAGTGAACAATCGGCGACTCATCACAAAGGTAAGAACGGACATCACTTTACCGATTTAGTAGATATAGAATATATCAATCTCCTGCAACATGTTCGTCTCCATCAGAAAGGTATAATAACCAATTTTGTGGGCTTCACGGATTTAAGAGAGAAGCATTTCATGATTCACTTAATGTAATAAGTGATGATAACCTGCAAGGCTGCAACATGCTTTTCTTCATCACAGGTGGGCGGGCAGGTGGCATAATAACCTGCCACCATGACTTATAATTATGCCTATTCAAAATAAATAAAAGACAAACAATTATTTGGATTTTTTTTGATTTTCTATATTTTATATATATATATATATGTATATATAAATTTATAAATTATTTATGCCGTCATCCGGTTCTTAAATCCGGTCCAACCGGTCCGACCGCTGACCACTAGAGAGACCGGTCTGACGTCCGGTCCGGTTTTAAAAACATTGGCCACAAGTGACCTGTCTTCGAAAAGTGTTGAAAAGTGTTATAGAATCCGCTGTTTCCGAATAGAATACGCTTTGTGTCCTAACCGGGGTGCTTTATCTAAACTAGGCAGGATAACTTGGCTAACTTTCCTACTCTGGTAGCATCTCTGAACGGCTGGTACCCTCAACTAAGGAATGAATTTATTAAGTGGGAAAGAGCCCTCGTAAGGCCTCATCTTTCTCTTACCCGGAAAAGACTTCTCTCATCCCTTGCAGCTAACTAATGGTTGCCCTGCTCGTGTTTACCGTATTACTCTTCAACTAGAGGTCTTGTAGAGCCAACTATAGTCATTGCCATGCCCCTTTTTAAAAAGCCTCGTCTTGAGATCAAATGCCCTTGCTCAACTTACATACCAGAGTCGCTAGGGGAGGAAGATCGATCTCCCTAATCAAGAGGGTTCTCACGCCTTCTACACGGCTAGGGAAATCCAAATAAGAGCTTGTTTGCTTACGGGGGCTCCACACCAGATTTTCTCTGAGATGGCAAGAATTATTTACTTTAGTAAAGGCATGGCTTAAGCCAACTTGGGACAAGAGGGTTTTTCTACTACAATTACAGCTCGTACAACCTTGAGGATTTCGATAACCATTCTGCACCCTCTCACGTTAGTTTTTAGCTATTGCGGACATGTGTCCGTCAAGCCCTGAACTCTGATACTACAGCCGCACTAAACGAATGTATCCGCCGCCTTATACCTAACCTCGGTAGAGGCCTGATTCTATTTCTTAGCTAATGAGTTAGTTTAACAACCTTTGGTAACTCCTAATTAGCTTACATAACAAGAGAGAGATTATGAACCAATCTTTGAATTTTTGGTTTGAATTTCTTGATTAGCTGCTGAGTAGGTTCGTTTAACCCTAGGATCACCGCTACGTTTTCTTTTCGGTTGCCATCGTTGACTGATTTTTGACGATTAGGGTTTCAAAATTGGCCCCTTGAGTTGTGTGTATGCAGCTGTTTTGGATCTGTTGCAGCTGCTATTGATCACGATAATCTGATCTGGTATGATTAGGGTTCTGGTCATGAACCCTAGAAGTCGCCAAGCTGCAAAGTCTTGTCTCTAATCATATTGTTGCTATGATTGTAGTTGGGTTTGATTGGGATTGTTATTGGTTAAATCAATTGGTTGGGAGTATCATTGGATACCTTGATTACAAAGGTGTTGGTTGTTTTTCTAATTGTTTGATATTGTTTCCTAGATCCAAGTGGCTGACGAGGGGAAGATTCAGATTGAGAAGTTCAATGGTACTGATTTCTCCTGGTGGAAAATGCAAATGGAAACATTTTTTAGTTAGAAGGTTTGGATATGGTGATGGAGGATAAACTAGAGAAAATGGATGTAACTACTGAAGCTGCATTGAACTCTAAGAACGAGAAAGCTAAAGGAGCTATTAAATTGGCTTTGATGAGGAGTGTTGCATTTAACATCATGCGTGAGACTACCGCTCGGGGTATGATGTCAGCTCTGTTGAATACGAATGAGAAGCTCTCTACTGCTAACAGTGTGTTTTTAATGAGGGTACATTTCATGACATGGATGAACGAAAGAAGCTCGGTTACAATTCACATCAACAACTTGAATTCGATTATGTCCAGATTACCATCTGTGGGAATCAAGTTCGATGATGAGACTAAGTTGTGTTGTTGTCTTCACTACCTATAATTGGTCTGTTGTGAGGCCCCGATCCCGGGTACCTCCTAGAGTTGGTTTTCATCATAACACATAGCTTTTAAACTAAAAACTTTCATAAATAGCAGCGGAAATTAGAACATAGTTTGTCAAACATGAATTAATGTCTGAATTAAAACATAAACGATTGCCAACACCATCGGATTCTCTATCTTGATGTCCGAACTCCATGCTTCCTCTTACCTTAGCTTTAACCTGACATACATGCTAAAATGTCAGTGTAAACCGGTGAGTTCTAGTTTTCATAAAACATCGTAAATGTTTTGTTGAGTTAAAACATACTTAACATAAAACATCATTTCGTTCACATAATCCAGGCATCGACAAGGGGGTACAAACTTTTTCCCTATGAGGTGGAAGTACACCAAGGATATGTGTTGAGTCCATTCTTTAATAAGTTGTTGATGTCGACTAAAGAGCCATCATGTGGTTATGCGTTTCGCAAATGATATTGTGTTAGTTTATGCCAAGCAATCTTGGAGTGCAAAAGGCGTACGCATAAGTTGGTAAAAAACCTAGTACCTTACTATAACTTCTTTAGGGCCAACATTGAGGAGGACACACAAGTGATTATTGCACGTCAAGTTGTATCGCAAATTACGAAGTTCAAATACTTGATGATCATTCATTCACAGTGATGTGGATATTGACTGCGATTTAACTCATTGCTTTCAGGCGGGTTGGTGCAAGTTGAGATCTGCCATAGACGTCTTGTGCTAGATAGATTAAAAGGGAATTTATGTTGAATTATAGATCATTAGCTCGATCGACTAAGTTATATGGAATTAATTGGGTGCCAATCTGGAAGACACATACGAGAAAATTGGACGTAGCAGAGATGAGGATATTGAGGTGGATGTGTGGGTACACAAGGTTGGATCATATAAGGAATAAAACTTTTAGGGATAAAGCAGGTATTACAAGTATTACAAGTAGTTCAGATAAGATGAAAGGGAGAGGGGATTTAGATGGTTTGGGCATGTGCAAAGGAGACAGACAACAACACCTCTGGTGAGAAGCATGGGAACACTCACAGTGGAGCAGGAGAGAAGTAGAGAATACTAAAAATAACATGGGTGGAGCAAATTATATATAATTTGTTAAGACTTTGCCCCTATCTGAGGACTTGATCAGTGATAGGATTTTTGAAGATGACGGTTAAGGGTTTTGTACAGGAGCGTTAGATTTGGTTGTTGTTAGGCCCAAGGGTCACCCTTAGCGCCTTGAGTGTGCCTCAAGCCTTCAATAACTATAGATGTTGGTGCAACTACTTGTTAGGTTTGTTGTTAGGTGTGAAATGTTTTTTGATGTCTTCAGTCTTGAGGTGTGCTATTGTTTCTAGTGCTTACATGTTTTTTTATCTTTTGCTACTAGTAACATCTGTTTGATATTTTTTTTCTTGTATGTTTCTATATCCTAAAAAAAAAAAGAAGCATGATGGTTTTTTAGGGTCTCTTTGGAAGCGCTTTTATTCTATGAGATAGAGAGAAAGTTTACCCTCATCTCACCATGGAATTTTTGATGTGTGTGATTGTTTGGTTTTTATTAGTTAGAGTTTGTTTTTAAATTGAATATACTTGTGTTAACTAATGCCCTTTATTCATGTATCTTAGCCGGTCATCATGTTGTGTTTCTGACTGTTACTTTTTGGAAAATAGTTAAATTCTTTGCCAATTGCTTCAGGGAATCCAGCAGCAGTGACTACACGAAATTTATCTGGTTAGCTATGTCCCCAAGTTTATTGCTTAAATGCCTGTGTTCATGTGTTATATAACATAATTGTGGTTTTCTTTTTCTAGGAGATTGTTCGAAGCCTCAGCAGAAAGTGTCTATTAAGTTTTTTTTACATGCTTGCGGAAACATTGCAGCAAAATTTGTATATAGTGAGGTACTTCTTCTGTGCTATCTCTTAATAGATTTTTTAGTAGATCGTTCATAAATTTTTCCGAGTTATTTTGTTATTCTCTCAGTTACTTGTTGGAGCAATGCGTAAGGTTCCAAAGGCAGCTTGGAATGCAAAAGAAAGGTTTCCTTTCTCTTTCAAGTGCCTGCATTTCTCTTTATTTAGTAGATGTTTCTCTCTATATTTTACTTGTTTCGGTCCATACAGATTGTGGATGTTCCCTTTGTCATCTTTGTCACAAGCAGAAAAAGTTGTCAGGGAATTAACATGCTCTAACATTGAGGTGATAACACACACACTTTTTTAGTTAGTTAGATGTATATGATGTTTCCTGTTGATATCACAACGTTTTTAGTTCTTTCATAGTTTAAACAATCAAGATTTATTTTATACGAAGTTGCTTTCGTGTTTACTTTTTTCTTGTTTTGCTGTTATCATAATATTTTATCAACTGTTATCGGAAATTCTTGCTCCTGATCCTCAAATGGCATTTGTATCTTAAATGCATCTGATCCTTGTGTCTTTTGTATTCTCTCTTCACCTGTTTGATTGTGACTTTGCAGTTAGATACTTTAGATTCATTGCTGCATCGTGCTATTGCTTCTGCCTCTGCTGTTCCAGATCTTCGAGGTAGAAATGCCATCTTGTAATGCTTTTGTATTAAGTTGGTATGATTTCTTGTGAGAGCGACTTGTTGAGGAAAAGTCATGAAGTCATAATTATCATGATTATTATCATCCTCTTTAATCCATTACTATGTCTCTCTTCACATAGTGATGGTTGCTGGATGGATTATGACATCTAATCATATGTTTTTTTTTTTTTTGAAATTAGAATTGGTCATTGTTTGCGGGTTTGTAAGTTGTATGGCAACATTAGAAAAATATACGTGTAATTAAATAATAAAGCATACAAGCGTGAGATTGTCAAATGGAGATTTTGGTTACAAGACGAATTGTAGATGTATGGCTTATTCTATAACAAGATGCTATGTTGTCAAAGGTGCACAAGGTGCTTGGGCTGGCGAGGCGAGGCCTAGGCACCTCAAAGACATCTCTAGGTGAGGCACTTGCCTTTGGTCCAGATGTTGCAAGATGACCACTTTAATCTATCACTAGACGATCTGTGATTTTTGTTGCGAATTTGTATTTTTTGCTTGATTCTTCCCCCGTCTGAGTTTTAATGAAAGAGGGTTTGAGTCTGGGCTTCTTTTTTTCTTTTGTTTTGGACTTTCTTTGCCTTTTCTTTTAGTCCTTTTTGTGTGTGTGTGTGTGTGTTTTTTGGGGGGTTTGGGTGGGGGGGGCAGGGGCTTATGCACACGATAGTCTTAGCTGGGTTGTTTTTAAGCTTAGGGTGCTTTTAGTTTTGGCTGTACCTTTAGGCTTAGGTGTTCCTTAGTTTTAGCGATTTTTACGTCTCTTTGTCCTTTTATCTTCGTGATGATATGCTACTTGTTTTTTGCCCTCTTGTATGATAATAATAATAAAAAAACAAAGAAATGGAGTATTTTTTAGTCACGGGTTTGTCTGGAGCGGCCTCTTTATCTCATCGGATGTAGGTAAAGTTTGTCCTCATCTCACATTCCCTAGACCCTACTACTGAGTGGGATTTTCTGGGTATTTTTTGTTTGGTGTTTAATTGGATAAAATTAATCTGGTATACAAATAATCATTATTTTTTTTATAATTGTATGATTTTAAATGGTTTTTAAGTTTTAATTGTATTATGTTTTTAATTATATTTGGAAAGTAGTATCAATTTTCTATACCTGTTACATTTTTAAATAATATTGTCTTGAGAGTATTTTTTTTATTTTTTGTGCCTAGGTAACACATGATCCCTTTGCTCCTCATGTGCTCATTGCATCTTTGACTACCTACTCAAGTTGTCATGAATTTAGTTGTTATATAAATTATAGAAGTTAAAGTAGAATACTTGGTTGACAATCACATACTTATCCCTAGACTTAAACAATAATCACAAACTTTTAGGTATACATGGAGATCGCTATATTGTTTCCAGTGAATAATATTTGCTTATAGACATGCATCCACGATGAAATATTTATCTCAGTTTGTCCTACATGATTTTCCTGAATTGTTTCTTCTTTTATCGATACTTGGATGCAACATAAATTAGCATGTAATCATAATATGATTAAACAAAACATGTTCAGGGCACTGGCACTTTTGAACATGTGTCTTTCTGTGCAACCTTTGATTAATTAGTATTGTATCTACTATCTATTAAAGATCTAGGTCATAGTGATTAAGATAAAGTCTCTATTGGCACATTGCAGCACTCAAAGAAATAAAAAAGAGAAAAATGAGCATTAGTGTGTTCATGCTTATCTTTCTGTTATTGCTTTTCTTGTTAAACTTATCATTATTGTTCTGTTGTTGCTCAGACCGTTATGATGGGATGCCTGATAGCATTGAATCAAGTCTTTTACCATTTCAGCGAGAGGGTGTTAGGTATGTGATAATTTGACAAATACGTGGCTTCAATGGTGAGACACTTGGCAGTAAATTGTTCATTACCCCACGTTAATTTACTTGATGCATTCTCAATAATGTCTTTTTGTTTATTTACTTCATTTTTTGTTGTTGCAGGTTTGTACTACAACATGGTGGGCGTGCCCTCCTGGCTGATGAAATGGGTCTTGGAAAGACTCTCCAGGTAAAATATAATCACTTTAAGATGCAGATAGAGGGGTGTGGAGAGGGGTTGGGGGTGGTTGGCTTGTTTGGTCATTCCAATTTATGTCTTTTCATGGTTATGTAATTATGTGGTGTTAAATCGCTAAAACATTCTCACTTCTTCAATCGAAACAAATATACCCAATAAATCTTCACTTTTGAGTGGGGTCTAGCGTAAGGATGAAGGCAAACTTTATCCCGACCCTAAAATGGGATAAAGAGGCTGCTTCGAAGAAGATCCCTGACTTATAGTTCCGCCCTTTTTCTATTATTATATATGTGTGTGTATATGCATATCTATATATATATGTATATATGTGTGTGTGTGTATTTTCAAAGATACACTACGAACACTGTATCATACTTAATCGAAACACATCACATAACCGCATAACACATACACATAAACACATAATGTAAACATGACACATAAAACCAAAAGGAAGAGCAAAAGCCTGATATAACTGACATCACACATCATGCAAACAAACAGATAGAATACATACCAAACCAACAAACATATCAAATAAGCGTTCTAATTACAATAAAGGACCCCTATAACTAAGACCATACTTAAATCTAGGATCTCTAACCTATATCCTATAAAAATCTAGAAATCTCTCACCTTTATCCTACGCTTCCACAAATTCCCATCACTGATCATGTTCTCATAGACGTGCAACTGACAAATCCTGATGAATCTGCTCATCCCATGCCAACCTAGATCGACCCTTGCACCTCTTCCTTTCCACAGTGAAATTCTCTACTTTTCGTAAAGGTGCCAACATAGACTCTCCTCACATGTCTGAACCATCTCAATCTTTCTTTTCCTACTTTGTTTGAGATGTTTGCTAACCTTAGTCATTACTTGAAGACTTCGTTCCTAATCTGATCAAGCCTTGTGTGCCCACGCATTCATCTTAGCATCCTCATCTCTGTCGTCTCCAATTTCCGCTCTTGAATCTTCTTGATTGGCCAACAATTGGTTTCGTACATCATGGCTGGTATAGCTGTGACTCAATAGAATTTACCTTTTAGTTTTTTCGTAAACCTCTTGTCGTATAAGAGGCTTGTGGTTGCTCTCCACTTATTCCAAGATACCTAGACACGGTGAGAGGCTTGCGGTTTACCCGTTTTCGTACCGCGTACCGGAGCGTACATCGATCCATGTGATTGCTTGTTCAGCTTTTTGGCCTTATGTGTCTCGGTCTCCCATCATGTTTCTTCATGCGTTTATGTGTATGTGTTCATGTGTTAGATTAACTATGTATCAATGTTTGCAATATGTTTTTTTTTAAATATCCTTATATATATATAGGATTGGGCTCAAATAAGAACCCTCCTTAATTGAGGTAACCCATTAACCCTGGCAAAAAACGCTCAAATCGCAAAAAAAAAATTTCATGGTTTTTTTTTATGCAAAAATAGGGGGGGCTCCTTTTTTAAGCGTTCGCTAATTCACAAGCGTTTAAAAGTTAAACGAAATGTAAGTTTGTGTTACACTGCGACATTTATTTATATCTTCGCAGTGTAACGCAAACTTACATTTCGTTTAACTTTTAAACGCTTGTGAATTAGCGAACGCTTAAAAAAGGAGCCCCCCTATTTTTGCATAAAAAAACCATGAAAAAAAATTTTGCGATTTGAGCGTTTTTCGCCAGGGTTAATGGGTTACCTCAATTAAGGTGGGTTCTTATTCACTCCTTACCCTATATATATATATAATAAAAATAAGCCGAAACTATGAGCTGGGAGGTCTCCTCTGAAGCAGCCTCTCTACCTCATTTTGGGGTAGGGTTAAGATTTGTTTTCCTCTCTCCCCTCCCAAACCCCACTAAAAGTTGAAACTACTGGGTAAGGTTGTTCGTTTGTTTGTTTATATGAGGTTACAACACTTACAATTTCCTGAAGTCTTAAAGGTCATATGCTCTTAGAAAAATACTGGATTACCCAAGCATCTCAGGATTCTGTTTAAGAAATCGTAAAGCGACTTTAAATTAATGAAAAAAAAGGCAAGATATAATTATCATGTTTGTAGAAGGTGCCAGGCACTAGTTGAGCGGCGAGGTACCGCCTAGGGATTAATCGGCGCTAGGTGGATTGAAATTTTTCTATATAATTTTACAAATATATATTTTATACACACATCAATATCAATAATTCAATATAATACTTCAAATAACTTAAAAAATAAACTTAAACATACTAGGTCAAGTACTTCAAAATTCAAACTTAAACACTAAGTACAGAGCTTAGAGATGAATTTCGATGTTTAGTGGCTGTATTTGATGTTTCAGATGTTGGATTCAATGTTTTAGAGACATATTAAGGATTTTGGATTGAAAAATGTCTCGAATAATCATGGATCTGACTCTTTTCACCCGAAAAAAGACAAAAAAAACTGACAAGGGCACTAGGCCGCGTAGGCACCGCCTAGGCCAAATCGACACAGTTGGAGGGCGTCTAGCGCCTAGGCTGATTTTTACAACATTAATAATTATATATGGAGCTTCAATTTGCAACTTGGTAACATCATTCTTCATTTTTGCAGGCTATTGCTGTAGCGGCTTGTGTTCGTGACTCATGGCCTGTTCTTGTTCTTACGCCATCTTCTTTGCGGCTTCAGTGGGCTTCTGTCAGTTCTCTCTTTTAAATCCTGTTTCCTGTAAATTTGAAGAGTTTGATCATTATGCACTTACAAGTAATAATTGACACTTCACACAGATGATTCAGCAATGGCTAGACATCCCTTCATCAGATATACTTGTATGATGTTTTCATATTGCTTGCTCTTTCTTTCATTCTAAATTGCATAAAATGTGAATCTGTTACCATGTTTTCTTTTACCCAGCTCCTGATGTTATTACTTTACAAATGCTGATTTTTTTTATTTATATTTGTATTTATTTTTTCAATGCAGGTGGTTTTGTCTAGTTATAGTGGGTCAAACAAGGGTGGCTACACAATAATTCGGTCAAACAAGGGGAATGTGCGTCTTGATGGACAATTCAACATTGTATCATATGATGCTGTACCCAAGCTTCAAGGCATTCTAATGAGCTCAGATTTTAAGGTTAACACACCCTGATACTTTCTATCAGTTAATAGCAAACAGTGTATTTTATCTTTTATTTTGGAATTCAGAACCTACAGTTGCAATTTTTCTTTGTTGTGAAAAGTTAGAGAAGTTAATTGAAATGGCCTCAATTCATGATAAAACATAGAGATAGCAAGATATAGAGTATTAGTTTAACGAGTGTTTCTGAACTATTTATATCAAAATATGAAATTTGAGTTTATAATATTTCTTATAGTCTGATGCAGAAGATGTGTTTGATCAATAACTGTACATTTAAGAAAAAACAAATGTGATTATGTTCATATGCATGAGCCAGGGGACTCGTCCGAAGTAGCCTTTCTATCTTAGTTTAGGTAGGGGTAAGATTTGTCTTTATCTCTACCCTCCTAGGTCCCACTCAAAGTGGGATTTTACTGGGTATACTGTTGCTGTTCATATGCAATTTTTGTAGCAGTGAAGTCTTTTATATAGGTCATGAATGCTTGAGTCACATTTCCTTTATATATATATATATATATATATATTTAAGAGAGGAACAACTTGTGCATGTCTGTGTTGGTGATTTATTGCTTCAAACTTATTCATACACATACTTTTCTCTTAATAATGAATTTTTTATTTAGGTTGTGATTGCCGATGAGTCACACTTTTTAAAGAATGCGCAAGCAAAACGAACAAGTGCATCCCTTCCCATATTACAGGCATCTCTCTTACATCTCTTTTTATTCAGGAAATTTGTTATCTATTTGTATACTTTACAAACATATAATGATAAAGATAAACTACCCCTGTAATAGTGAGCTACCTTTGGTACATGTACTGATGTACATCCTTAATACAAACATGCCCTATGTATGCACTATGCACATCCGTATCAATAATATATCTAAACATCAACCACTTGCCATCCAGTTATAATGAGAGTGAGCTTTAGTGACAGCATTAACAAAACCAATCTGAAGTGTTTACTATTTTCATAAAATGTAGAAAGCACAATATACAATGTTGCTTAGTGGAACTCCAGCTCTATCTCGACCGATTGAGCTATTTAAGCAGGTCATTATCCTTTCTAGACTCTAAATATTGATTAATTTCCATAAAATTTACTGTCATAATTTTAATCTGGATTAAATGTTTGCATGTTTTTAATAGCTTGAAGCATTGTATCCTAATGTATACAAGAACGTTCATGAATATGGAAATCGATATTGCCAGGGTGTAAGATGAACTTTTTGCTAGCTATATTTAGTTTCATTACAATTTTTTTTTTGGCCCAAAAATCAGTTTATTGAAGTTTTGTCTCATACTTGCAATATTTTCCCAGGGAATTTTTGGAATGTATCAAGGTGCAAGTAATCATGAAGAACTGCACAATTTAATAAAAGCAACTGTGATGATACGAAGGCTCAAAAAGGACGTGCTTTCTGAGCTACCTGTGAAACGAAGGCAACAGGTATCTAATTTATTCTACCAAGTTTATAAATGGGTTAATTCGGGTCACACAGAAAATAAAAAATAAAAAGAGCATAAAAATGGGCTGAACATTTCAAAAGTTGCCCTGAAGGGTGTTTTTAGCGTGTAAATCCTCCTAAATCATTTTTGCAGTTGTATAGTTTCTTTCTATCATATCTGACTCATTAAGAGCTCTTGTAAAGATCAATAGGCAAGTCAGCAAGGGTTTTGTTCAACCCAATTGGTTTCAACCTACCAAAAAAAAAACAGCTATTGTAATATTTACCTGACCCACTTATTTTGCTCTCTTCTAGTCTATATAACCAGCTCTAGCAATTGTCATGCAAATCTCTGTATGCTTTTTTCCCCTTGTATTCCAAAGCCATACTTGTTGTAAATGGGGCTGAGTTATGAACTGAATGTCACTTTTTGTGCCATAAGTAAACATAACATAACATACCCAGTGAAATCCCACTTAAAAGTAGGGTCTGGGGGGGGGGGGGGGGGGAGGGATGAAAACAAACCTTACCCCTACCCCCAGAAGGGTAGAGAGGCTGCTCCAGAAGAGACCCCGGCTCAGGAAAAAACTTTTTTTTTTCATATATATGTATATATATATGTATAGTATTATTATTATTATTATAATTTTTATTATCATTATCATTATTTTATTTTTATTATTATTATTAGATATATCATTTTTTTTTTACATCAAACACACGGCAAGAAAAGAAGGCAAACTGATACACATAGGCACATGTAGGCAAAGCATGTATAAGCAGTAAAGCAATACAACATGTAAAGCAATAAACCAACGTTGCAGACTACCGAAGTACCTAGTAAACCAACAAAACATAACCACATACCAACTACCACATTCATCATTAAAACAGGCATAAAAGATGTAAAGGAAACATAGCAATATGACAATCAGGCATCCCTCAAAACTATGGCTTCTAACCTGTATCCTAAGTGTCTAATAATCTCTAACCTTTATTCTACGTCTCCAGGAAATCCTATCACTGATCATGTCCTCCGAGAGGTGCAATGCTAACAAATCCTATCACTGTATCATAAGTAATAGTATATATATAAATTAGGAATAGATTTTATTGATGATTCTCATTGATTGTTTGTATCTTGTCTTGAATTGAAGATTTCCTTGTAAAGTGGCTATATAGCCGATCACAGAATTGAGTGCAAACTTTAAGTTGGTTTACACGGAAATTTTATTTAAATGTTCTACATGTCACAACCAATGGAGTTTCATCACCGTGACTATCTTGACCATGTTTGCCTCCTTAAAAAGTCCCTTTACGGGCTTAAACAGGCACCAAGGGCATTGTACCAACACTTTACAAATTTTGTCACCACGTTGAGTTTCAAATAAAGTTGTGATCACTCACTATTTAATTATCATCATGGCAAAGACATGACCTATCTGCTCATTTACGTGGATGACATCTACCTATCACCTCTTCAAAAACACTTTGGGTAGCCCTCCTATGCAGACTCGCATTTGAGTTTGCCATAAAAGATCTAGGGCCTCTCGGTTACTTCTTGGGCATCTTCGTCTCTCAAACCGACAACACCATGTTTCTTTCCCAACAGGCATGTACACATGACATCATTCAACAAACTGGAATGACGTCTTGCAAACCCACAACCATGCTTGTTGATACATAAGCCAAGTGGAGCTCAATCTAAACAAACAAACAAACTTACCCAGTATATTTTCACTCTTCAGTAAGGTCTGGGGGAAAGGATGAAGACAAACCTTACCCCTATTCTAGTTGAGATAGAGAAGCTGCTCCAAAGGAGTCCCCGACTCAAAGTTATCGTTTGAAATTAATCATCCATACGTTTTTAACGTTATTTTCACAAACTAAGTAAAATAACGTTATAATTAGTGCAATTTTCTTTTTTCCGATAAGGGCCCATACATATATACATTATATGCATGCACCGCAAATAGGGTATCAAGCTGAGCTCAATCTCTGGGTTGGAATTTGAAAACCCCATTCTATACATTAACTTGGCTGACACCCTTCGGTATCTAAAATCATGAGACCTGATATATCCTATGTAGTTCAACAAGTTTGCATTCACATGCACTTGCCATGCACTGGTCATTGAAATAGATTAAAACGACTCATCCTTGTTCGACTCACATCATCTTTCGGTCTCATTCTTGGACCGGCATCTCAGCCTCAACTATGGGCTGTCCCAAAACCGATTGGGTGGGTGACCTGAAACTAGGTGTTCCATTTCAGGTTATTGTGTATAGTTTGGTGATTTTCTCATTTCTTTGTCTTTGAAACATCAAACCACGAGGCACTGTTCACGTGGCTGCCGAAACCAATTGGTTTTGGAACCTTTTACTGGAGCTTCATCATTCACTTCATCATGTTAGTACTATTCATCTCTTGTTGTTTAGCATCAACACACAACATGTCAAGTTAGACTTCCATTTTTTGCGTGAACAAGTTCAACATGGTCATGTTCATGCTTTAAAGTCCCTTCCTGCTTTCAAATTGCGGATACCTTCACCAAGCGACTGCCTAGAGTGCTCTTCGAAGAATTCAGGTCCAATCTCATCATTTGTCCATCTCTCGCTTTGACTGCAGGGGATAATAGTATATATATAAAAATAGTAATTGATTTTAATGATGATTCTCATTGATTGTTTGTATCGTGTCTTAAATTAGGAGATTGCCTAGTAAAGTGGCTATAAAGCCGACTGCCGATCACAGAATGGAATACAGAAATTAAGCTGGTTTACAATGACGATGAACCTCATAGTTATATTATGTGATTGTGATCGAGTGGAGCAGTGGCCATATTTTTATATTTATTTTCTTATATTCCCAGGTTTTCTTGGACTTAGCAGACAAGGACATGAAGCAAATCAATGCTTTATTCTGTGAGGTATATTAACTTTTCACGTATTGTTTTTAACTGAATCACTCTTGCAAAAGTTTATGCTTCATATTGTTAACTAAAAACCCTGAAAGATTCGAATGCCTTCCTCTTGTTTGAGTTTTTTGGTTTTCAGACATGGTCAAAGTTTTACCATTTATATAATAATTTCTTTATATAAAATCCTTTTTTTTAATTTAGGTTCTATGCTTTTACCTCACACCGTATGCATCAAAATCACCACGCTCCATTTCAAATTGGGAAGTCATTGCATCTTCTTGAAATTTGAGAGATTATCATTGCTGATGTATAAATCTTTCTCATTGTATAGTTGGAGGTAATTAAAAGCAAAATAAAGGCATGCAAGTCAAAAGAGGAAGCTGAGACACTTAAATTTACAGAGAAAAATATCATAAATAAGGTGGACATGCAACCTTTGAGCTAGTTTATCACTTATAGTTTTTTATACTTTATTTTCTTGACGGTGGCCAGATTTATACCGAGTCTGCAGAAGCCAAAATCCCTGCTGTTCTGGATTACCTGGGAACTGTAGTTGAGGTATGTACCATTCGGTAAAACCAAATTTTGGTACCAGATCTGATCCCATGTTTATTTTTCTGTTAAACACAGGATCTAGCATTTCAAACCTTCTTTTGTTAGTTTTTAATTAAATGAAATATTATATTTAAGATTTAAGTTAAAATATTTAAAACTAATATAAATTTAAAGAAAAGTCAAATGCATAATAGAGGGACATAAATAAAAAAAAAATTAACCAAAGAAAGGCAAAAAAATAAATAAGAATTTATATTATTATATTTCTTCTATAAAAAAGAAAAGGCTATATATATTTTTGTAGAATCTTCTCAAGTTCACCCTATTATTATCTACTGTTTCTTTGCAAATATTAATTAACCACTCCATGATTTTAACTGGTTTTTATTATGTACTGCAACTCACTTATGGGGAAGGCTGGGTGCAAGTTTATCGTGTTTGCTCATCATCAACCAATGATAGATTCAATACATCAATTTCTTCTTGTAAGTCGTTTTAATTTTATTTCTACTTTTTCAAATGTTCGATTCTTATTACCTTTTCCTAATTTCAGAAAAAAAAGGTTGGTTGTATTCGTATAGATGGTGGCACTCCAGCAGGATCAAGACAATCCTTGGTTAATGATTTCCAGGAAAAAGATTCTATCAAAGTAGCGGTGGTATTACACTTTTCCTACTATTTTCCATCTTCAGTTTATAAATATTTTTTAATAAATTATTTCTTAAATGCGAGAAAATGGCTTGTCTAGCTATCAATCAAAGCTGGTGGTGTTGGGTTAACTTTAACCGCAGCAAGCACGGTGATATTTGCCGAGCTTTCGTGGACACCAGGTGACATTATTCAAGCCGAAGACCGTGCTCACAGAATTGGCCAGGTAAAATTATCATTATTTCTTTTTATGAATTTTCTTTATTATTTTACTCGAGCAATAAGCAACATCATCATGGATTGCAGGTGTCATCAGTGAATGTATATTTTCTACTAGCTAATGACACGGTTGATGACATCATATGGTATGTCCAGATTTCAGAATATGTATTATCTTTTCAGATGTGATACGTTATTATGGTTATAAATATTAACTTGTTGAAATCAATTATTTTACTGTTCAGGGACGTTGTGCAAAGCAAGTTAGAAAATCTTGGACAGGTTTTTTTTCACTTTTTTCAGAATCGTGTTTTTATCTTTATTCAATGGAAAAAAAAATTTAAAAAAACTAAAAAACAAACTGATTTATGGTGATATAATGATTTTATACAGATGCTTGATGGCCATGAGAATTCACTGGAAGTTTCTTGTAACCCGACAAGTAGTCGTAGCCCTGCAAAGCAGAAAACATTAGATTCTTATATGAAGCGTTGTAATTCTCTCATCTCGGAACAACAGTCTAACCCCAAACATCCAAAGTATTGATTGGCAATATTATGTTTTGTTAACAGAGCTTAACATATTTTTTGGTTTCTGTATATATATACACACAATATGTTTAAGTTCGCTTTGATTACTATTTGTTGTTTTACTAGTTTTGGCTGATATTTGATCTTATATTGGTACTTCCATAGTATAAATATATATTTTTAACATTTTGCTCAATCGTTTGACGTTTGTTATATATGTCGTATGCTGTGATTGAAGCTAGATTGGTGCCAAAAGAAACGCATCCTGTGATAGAAAGACATATCTCCGGACTTATTTATAAGAGTGGTACCCCTAGTTCTCAGGACTTTTTTTCATTGTTTTAGTTGTGGTACTTTGAGTATTTGAGTGTGCTTGATTGGGTATAGGAGTCTTGTTCAATGGGTAGGTATTTTAGTAGGATCTATTCATAGGGTTTGTACATTCGCTGATAAGAAATAGAGTAAATTAGGGTTTTGATTCATGTGGTTTAAGTGTTTTAACTATTTCGGCCTAAAATATAATCTTCTATCAATTCAGCCATTGTGGTTTAGACAACTGTCGGTTTTGACCCCTTAAACTTAACTATTATTATGGTTTTGGCTCAAAATCTAACTATGGTTCGGGCCCAAAAACATTAATTGTTTAAACTACAAGGGCTGAATTGATAGAATATTTTATTTTGAGCCGAAATAGATAAAACACTTAAACCACATGAGTGAGAACCAAAATTTACTCTAAGAAATAATATGCACAATAACACACACACACAAACTATATAACAAAATAACAGATATAGAAAACTAAAAAAGAATAAACCAATACCTTAGAAGCTTTTATTTTTTACATTTCTTAATGTACGTTTATTATTTAATTATATAAATCTTAATTTGAAGTGTTAATAAAAACCATCGACCAAGCAAACCCTCTAACTTTAAAAACTTTCTTATAAGTTTTACAGTTCATTCTCGGTTAATTGGGTTAAATGTTCGTATCTAAGATTCGGGACAAGTCGGATCAATAGTTTTCACTTTTCCCATGATTACATGATATATTGATTCAAATAAAACCTAAGAGCCTGTTTGGGATTGCTTATTTAACTTCAAAAGGACTTTTTGTTAAAAGTTCTTATTAACTTATGATTTTTTGAAATGAAGTTTTAAAAAAGTGTTTGGATTAACTTATGACTTTTTGTCAAAAAGTTAAAAGCTATTTCCAAAAGCTAGAATTTTTAGCTTCTTGAAAACAACTTTTCAAAACTAATCAAAAAGTTAAAATGAAAAGTGCTTTTGAGATTAACAAACACTATTTTAATTTATTGACTTTTACAAAAAGTCAATAAGTTAATAAGTTGGTTTTAAATGGAATCCCAAATAAGGCCTAAATGTCAAAACAAACAAAACAATACCAATTAGCATACCAATTCTAAATCATATCAAATAAATACACCAGAGGCATCAAATATAAAACCTAAATGTATAAGCAAAAGTGTCTACTCTCTAGTTGCTTGGTCGCCGGTCGGAACTCGCCGAGGAGGGCTGCTTGGTCGCCGCTCGGAACTCGGAAGGAGTGGATTCCGGCTGGATTGCTAGAAATCTTGGAGTTGGAGGTTGAATTTGGAGTGATGGCATGGTGCAGTGTACATTTATTTTTTAACGGCAGAGGTCCCGTCGTGTTAACTTCAGTTATCCTGATGGGTGGTAACTAAGATCGATTCCTCAATCGTCGACCGTGAGACCCTACCCCTGATGCGCGGGAGCCCTGTGAAATAGGTAAACCCTTGCCCCCTATTAGTTCAGAACACGAGATTAAGTTCAAGATTTCTCCCCTCACTTGGTATACATTAAAGTGTCGCCAGTGATGTAACATCCCGTTTTATGGATATATATAAATTACTGTCGTTTAAAATTAAAATATTATTAATCAAAAATATAATAATAAAAACGAGTAATAAAAACGTAAGGTTTCGTCTAATAATATAAAATAGTTTATTTTATAAATATGATTATTCGAGGGTATAAAAGTATAAATAAACGCTCAAAATTTTTAGCGTTCGTTTAAACGATTAGGTAGGATAAAACAATTATTAGAAATAAACCGATGTCTAAACAATCATTAAATTTAGTCAAGAGTCGGTTAAATAATAATAATAATATAAAAATATATTATATTTGATTTTTCTCCGTTTTTAATGAAACTTAGGTTAAATCGTAAATAAAAATAAACAGGTCTTACCCATATATTTATAATTTTATGAAACGTGATATTTTAAGAGTCATGAAACAAAAACAAAATTTGAACTAAATTAATAATAATAATAATAATAATAATAATAATAATAATAATAATAATAATAATAATAATAATAATAATTAAAAAAAAGAAAAAAAAAAGACAAGAAAAGGTGTTCGTGTGATTGTGTAAATAAAAGGGTGTACATGTGAGTGTGTAGGTTGATGAGAAGGCATTTTGTGTGCATAAGAGGATATCTTCAATTACAAGATCTTTTTGAATTATCCATAATATTCGAATGATATATATATATATATATATATATATATATATATATATATATATCATGTTGGTTATGTGGCTCAAATTACTTCCGATCCAAATTGATGAATCTTAATTAATTTTCCTTCGACTGCTCAGGTAAGTGTTTCAACTTTCAATACTAAACTTAATTTTCAAAATTTAGTTTTTGTATAATATTTAACTTAAGATCAGAACATACGCACATAAATGCTATATTAAAATTATAGTTCATCTTAAGAACATAAAATAAATGCTTCAGGAATCATTCTTGCAAACTAGTGATAAGGATAGATTAAGCAGAAACGTCGCCAAAATAATCTTGAGATGTTATAAACTGTCACTCAGCCAACAAAAAACACAGGTGAATACATTTAACTTGTTTTTAAGTATAAATGCATTTTTTTAGCATTGTGTGTTTAAACTTTGACGCATAAAGAGATACTACGTGACCATCATTTAGGCTATTAGTATACGTATGATTTGCAAATCGTATCCGCATATGGGTGATATTCCCATACGTGGCTGGTACAGGTGGGCTGGACGGTTAAACGTAAGACGTACTGCGCACGCAACCTAACCAGTGACCAGATGTGGGCTGGAGGGAACAAAACGTAAGACACGCTGCGCTGTAGTTCCTAACCAGTGACGGTTATAAACCAGTGTATGCAGTAGTTGTATCGATCAGTGAAATAACCTGCTAAATGTGTAGTATTGCCAATATTACTTTTGGTTAAAGGACCGAACATGCTATGTTTACATATCGAGTCTGTTACTTGTATTCACCAACTTTATGTTGACGTTTTATTTTCAAAAACTTTTCAGGTAATAATGAATAACAAATCAGAAGCAAGATTAGAGGTTTAGGGCCTATGACGCCTTAAATAAAATCTTGTCACGAAACCGTGGAGTTGTTGGAGTTATACCTCCAAGTTTGAATAAACCGGAAAATCTTGAAACGATGTGTAAATATATATTTATGTAAATCCGGTTTTATTATGAAATAAATACGAACGTTTTCTATTAAGTCCTGAAAAGTTATTTGTAAATTATGAAAAACGGTTTTCACATCCATGCATGTGATTTATTCATAAAATTATGAATTTATGAAACAATGCTTCCGCTGAAATATATTAAAATGAATAATAAACTCTGACCGGGACTGTATTGTACATGAAACCAATTCGGGTCGCAGCGCCCGGGTCGCAGCGCCTAGGTCGCCGAGAGCCCGGGGTGTGACAGGTTGGTAACAGAGCTCCTGGTTTTAGCGAAATAGGTACTAATGATTGTATCTAAGCTTTAACCAAACTAAGATAAGTACCTATCAAAGGAATAGGTATAATAGAATGCTTGAAATGCTAAGAATGATTAATATGATGAATTCTGATAATAGCTTATAAGCTAAATTACCATGAATTATTTTAAAACATTGTCAAATGTCATGTTTTGTAGACAATGTCTCGTAACCAAAATTCTGGCGGACCGTCTGCAAACACTCGTGGGCAAAAGAGAACGCACACGGATACTAATGAACCTGTAATTCAAAAAGTTGAACTTCAAGAAATAATAGCAAAAGAAATTAAAGACGCAATACCTACGATTGTTGCGGCTATGAACAATAATGAAAATTCAAATCCAGAAAATACAGTGACAAAAGCAAAAGAGGTGTCTGGTTCGAAAAATGAGAATATCGAAGCTTCTAGTGCAAAACGATTTAGAACTGAAGGATGTTCATAGAAAACATTCCAATCTTGTAAACAACCTGAGTTCGCTGGAACAGAAGGAGCTGTGGTAGCGTTAAGATGACTCGAAAAGATTGAAGCGGTAATTGCTATCAGCAAATGTGCCGAAGAAGACATGGTTCTGTATGCTTCGAATTCCTTTAAAGATGGAGCATTGGAGTGGTGAAACTCCATTATTCAAACCAAAGGCAGAACCAATGCGTATGCTATGACTTGGCAAAGTTTTCGGGATCTCGTAACTCGAAAGTTTTGCCCAATGAATGAGAAGGAACAAATCGAGCGAAAATTCCTGACTCACCGCATGGTCGGTGTTGGGCATCGTGAGTACACTTCCAAGTACTTTGAGTATGCTCAATTGGTGCCACACCTTGTGAAACCAGAATCAAACCTGATCAGTCGCTATATTTGGGGACTGGTTAGTGAAATTCGAGATATGGTCAAGGCGGCGATGCCTTAGACCATTGATTCAGCCATTGAGCTTGCAGGATTGCTTACTAATGGGATGGTGAGAACCCAAGAAGAAAAGAAAAGTTTAGAAACGATCCAAAAGGTCAATCAAAGTTCAAAGAAACCTGGAGGAAAATTTGAAAAGAAAGAAGGAGGTATTGGTGTAATTCCAAGATGCAAAATGTGTGGGGATAATCATTTGGGAAAATGTCTTCGACCAAAATTTTGCAGTCATTGCAAATTGAGGGGTCATACAGTGGATGAATGCCGAAGAAAGAAAATGGTGACGTGCTTCAATTGCAATGAACAGGGACACTATCGAACTGAATGTCCTAAGTTGATCAAGGCAAGTGGAGTTAGCGGGGCTGGTGGTTCAGGAACAAAAGTTGAACCAAATGCAAAGAAGACAACTCGAGCTTTTGTTCTTAATGCCAAGAAAGCTGCAGACATGCCGAATGTTATTACCGGTACGTTTCTTATCAATAATGTTTATGCTAAGGTTTTGTTTGATTCGGAAGCAAATCAAAGCTTTATTGATTATGAATTTTGTAAGCTTCCAAATGAACCACTAGTGACACTAGATAAGCCTTATCTGGTAGAAACCGCTAATGGTGATCTAGTCAGAATAAATGAAGCATTAGAAAATGGTAAGATCACATTCTTTAAACACAACATACCTGTGAAATTCTTACCAATGAAGTTGGCCAGTTTTGATGTTGTAATCGGGATGGATTGGTTAGCTACAAACCAAGCTTGTATCTTATGCGACACCAAATCCATTGAAGTTTGTGTTCCAACGGGAGGGAAATTGATTATTAAAGGTGATAAGCCAACAAACCATGTTGGAATCATTTCTATGATCAAAGCTACAAAATATCTAAACAAATGTTGTTTAGCTTACCTAATCTTAGTCACAACTGAAGATCAAGAAAAGAAGAAACTGAAAGACCTACCTATTGTAGCCGATTTTCTCGACGTGTTTCCAAATGAATTGCCTGGTTTACCACCAGAACGTGAAGTAGAATTTATATCAATCTGGTACCAGGTACTGCCCCAATTGCCAAATCTCCTTATATATTGGCACCGACTGAGATGAAAGAGCTCAAGAAACAATTAGACGAGCTATTGGAAAAATGTTTTATTCGTCCTAGCTCATCACCTTGGGGAGCTCCAATCTTATTTGTCAAAAAGAAAGATGGGTCGATGCGGATGTGCATTGATTATAGGGAACGAAATAAGGTGACTGTTAAGAACAAGTATCCACTTCCACGAATTGACGATTTATTAGATCAACTTCAAGGAGCTTGTCATTTTTCTAAAATTGATCTTCGATCAAGATATCATCAACTGAAAGTACATGATGAAGATATTCCTAAAACTGCTTTCCGTACAAGGTATGGGCATTATGAGTTCACTGTTATGCCTTTCGGACTTACTAATGTTCCAGCTGCCTTTAGGGACATGATGAACCGGATATGTAAACCTTATCTGGACAAATTCATCATTGTGTTCATTGATGATATTACCAAATGGGAGAACCCCAAGTACAATTTCTGGGGCATGTTATTAATGCTCAAGGTATTCAAGTAGATCCATCTAAGAATATCATCAATAAACACAATGATGAATTTGTCCAAATAAGGTTTACATATCCGGTTCATCATATCCATAAAGGCTGCTGGAGCATTAGTAAGTCCAAATGGCATAACAGTGAACTCATAAAGCTCATACCTTGTACAGAAAGCAGTTTTAGGAATGTCCTCTTCCTGGACCTTCAGTTGATGATATCCTGATCGAAGATCAATTTTAGAAAAATAACAAGCTCCTTGAAGTTGATCGAATAAATCATCAATTCGTGGAAGTGGATACTTGTTCTTAACAGTCACCTTATTTAGCTCCCTATAGTCAATGCACATCCGCATCGACCCATCCTTCTTCTTGACGAATAAGATTGGAGCTCCCCAAGGTGATGAGCTAGGTCGAATAAAATCTTTTTCCAATAGCTCGTCTAATTGTTTCTTGAGCTCTTTCATCTCAGTTGGTGCCAATCTATAAGGAGATTTAACAATTGGAGTTGTACCTGGTACCAGATTGATATTGAATTATACTTCTCTTTCTGGTGGTAAACCAAGCAATTCATCTGGAAACACGTCAGGAAAATCAGCTACAACATGTACGCCGTTTAGTTTCTTCTTTTCTTGATCTTCAGTTGTTAATGAGACTAGGTAAGCTAAACAACCTTTGTTTAGATACTTAGTAGCTTTGATCATAGAAATAATTCCAACATGGTTTGTTGTCTTATCGCCTTGGATGATCAATTTTCCTCCCGTTGGAACACGAACTTCAATGGATTTGGTGTCGCATAAGATACAAGCTTGGTTTGTAGCTAACCAATCCATTCCGATTACCACATCAAAACCGGCCAACTTCATTGGTAAGAATTTCACGGGTATGTTGTGCTTAAAGAATGTGATCTTACCATTTACTAATGCTTCATTTACTTTGACTAAATCACCATTAGTGGTTTCTACCAGATAAGGCTTATCTAGTTTCACTAGTGGTCATTTAGAAGCTTACAAAATTCATAATAAAAAAAGCTTTGATTTGCTCCCGAATCAAACAAAACCTTAGCATAAACATTATTGATAAGAAACGTACCGGTAATAACATCCGACATGTGTGCAGCTTCCTTGGCATTAAGAACAAAAGCTCGAGTTGTCTTCTTTGCATTTGTATCAACTTTTGCTCCTGAACAACCAGCCCCGCTAACTCCACTTGTCTTGATCAATTTAGGACATTATGTTCGATAGTGTCCTTGTTCATTGCATTTGAAGCACGTCACCATTTTCTTTCGTCGGCATTCATCCACTGTATGCCCCGTCAATTTGCAATGACTGCAAAATTTTGGTCAAAGACATTTTCCCAAATGATTTTTCCCACACATTTTGCATCATGGGATTACACTGCTACCTCCTTCTTTCTTTTCAAATTTTCCTCCAGGTTTCTTTGAAATTTGATTAACCTTTTGCATCATTTCTTGACTTTTCTTTTCTTCTTGGGTTCTCACCATCCCATCAGTAAGCAATCCTGCAAGCTCAACGGCTGAATCAATGGTCTGAGGCATCGCCGCCTTGACTATATCTCGAATTTCACTAACCAGTCCCCAAATATAGCGACTGATCGTGTTTGATTCTGGTGTCACAAGGTGTGGCACCAATCGAGGATAATCAAAGTACTTGGAAGTGTACTCACGATGCCCAGCACCTACCATGCGGTGAGTCAGGAATTTTCGCTCGATTTGTTCCTTCTCATTCATTGGGCAAAACTTTCGAGTTACGAGATCCCAAAAACTTTCCCAAGTCATAGCATACGCATTGGTTCTGCCTTTGGTTTGAATAATGGAGTTCCACCACTCCAATGCTCCATCTTTAACGGAATTCGAAGCATACAGAACCATGTCTTCTTCGGCATATTTGCTGATAGCAATTACCGCTTCAATATTTTCGAGCCATCTTAACGCTACCACAGCTCCTTCTGTTCCAGCGAACTCAGGAGGTTTACAAGATTGGAATGTTTTGTATGAACATCCTTCAGTTCTATATCTCGAATTTCACTAACCAGTCCCCAAATATAGCGACTGATCGTGTTTGATTCTGGTGTCACAAGGTGTGGCACCAATCGAGGATAATCAAAGTACTTGGAAGTGTACTCACGATGCCCAGCACCTACCATGCGGTGAGTCAGGAATTTTCGCTCGATTTGTTCCTTCTCATTCATTGGGCAAAACTTTCGAGTTACGAGATCCCAAAAACTTTCCCAAGTCATAGCATACGCATTGGTTCTGCCTTTGGTTTGAATAATGGAGTTCCACCACTCCAATGCTCCATCTTTAACGGAATTCGAAGCATACAGAACCATGTCTTCTTCGGCATATTTGCTGATAGCAATTACCGCTTCAATATTTTCGAGCCATCTTAACGCTACCACAGCTCCTTCTGTTCCAGCGAACTCAGGAGGTTTACAAGATTGGAATGTTTTGTATGAACATCCTTCAGTTCTAAATCTTTTTGCACTAGAAGCTTCAATATTCTCATTGTTCGAACCAGACACCTCTTTTGCTTTTGTCACTGTATTTTCTGGATTCGAATTTTCGTTATTTTTCATAGCCGCAATAATCGTAGGTATTGCGTCTTTAATTTCTTTCGCTATTATTTCCTGAAGTTCAGCTTTTCGAATCATATGTTCATTAGCATCCGTGTGCGTTCTCTTTCGCCCACGAGTGTTTGCAGACGGTCCGCCAGAATTTTGGTTTCGAGACATTGTCTACAAAATATGACATTTGACAAGGTCTTAAAATAATTCATCGTAATTTAGCTTATCATGATTCATCATGTTAATCATTCTTGGTATCTCAAGTATTCAATTCTACCTATTCCTTTGATAGACACTTATCTCAGTTTGGTTAAAGCTTAGATACAATCATTAGTACCTATTTCGCTAAAACCAGGAGCTCCGATACCAACCTGTCACACACCGGGCTCTCGGCACCCCGGGCGCTGCAACCCGAATTGGTTTCATGGATAATACAGTCTCGGTCAGAGTTTATTTATTTATTTTAAACGGAAGCGTTGTTTCATGAAATTCAAAATTTTACGCAGCGGAAATAATAATTTTTTCCTTTTTAATAATATCTGTAAATAATTCATATGCATAGATATGAAAACCGCATTTAATGATTCGTAAATAACCTTTCTGGATTTAATATAAAACTTTTCGTATTTATTTCATAATAAAACCGGATTTACGTAAACATACATTTACACATCGTTTCAAGATTTTCCGGTTTATTCAGACTTGGAGATATAACTCCAATAGCTCCACGGTTTTGTCAAAAGATCTTTGTTTAAGGCATCATAGGCCTTAAACCTCTAATCTTGCTTCTCATTTATCATTCATTATTACCTGAAAAGTTTTTGAAAATAAAACGTCAACATAAAGTTGGTGAATACAAATAACAGACTCGATATGTAAACATAGCATGTTCGGTCCTTTAACCATAAGTAATATTGGAAATACTACACATTTAGCAGGTTATTTCACTGATCGATACAACTACTGCATTCACTGGTTTATAACTGTCACTGGTTAGGAACTACAGCGCAGCGCGTCTTACGTTTTGTTCCCTCCAGCCCACATCTGGTCACTGGTTAGGTTGGCTGCGCAGTACGTCTTACGTTTAACCTTCCAGCCTACATGTACCAGCCACGTATGGGAATTTCACCCATATGCGGATATGATTTGCAAATCATACGTATACTAATAGCCTAAATGATGGTCTAATAGTATCCCTTTATGTGTCAAAGTTAAACATACATGCTCATAAAAATTCATTTATAAATTTAAAAACAAGTTAGATATATTCACCTGAATTTTTGGTTGGCTGGGTAACAACTTTAGAACTTCGCAATATAAATTTGGGCAGCATTTCTGCTGAATCAATTTTTATAATTATTCTGCAACGAAGATTTATTTATTCATTTATTATTAATATTACTGTTATTGTTATTACGATAGCTTGTTATTATTAATAATATTATCATTATCATTATTATTATTACTACTACGATTATTATTATTATTATTAATATTATTATTTTAAGTAAACTAAAAATTTTAATATATACATAGGGTCGGATCTTGACCCTAACCATATAGGTTAATATTTTAATAAAACTTTAAATTTATGATTTTAACTAAAAATTAGATAATATACCTAAACGAACCGACTCCTGAATCTTGACCCTTTAATATTGATCAGCACCTCCTAGCGTCTAGGGCTTCTAGCTTCCTTTTAAAGGGGTGTGCGTGTGTGTAAATGTCTATATGTTTTTGGGATTTCAAATATGCAGTAAGTTATATGTATTTATATTCTTTGAAACGTGATGGCCAAGATTTTATATTTACACGTGTTTGTCAGTCGATGAAGTTAATCCACACGTAAGTTTTTTTTTTATTGCTGTCGAGCCCTCCACGTGAAAGAGCCTACAATTTTGAATTGAAGGTTATTTTATATTATTTTATTAATATAATTAATTTAGCTTATATATTGTTTTTCTTGTATAACTTTTAAAATATAATATTTTATAAAATTCTGAAAATACTGCTGGGACCGGTTCATTTTTTTCTTCGTTTCGACCAAAGTTTCGTTAAAAACGGAGAAAGTTTAATTATAATATATTTTACTAATTTTTGAGCGGTCTCCTATGATATTAACTTAATAGGTATGTCAAAAAATTTTAATAATCATGTTACTCGTTACATATTAGTATGTAAGTGTCACAATTGTATATAATAACTAGATATTTAAAATTATAATATTGAACAATATATTTTATAAAAAAAATAAATCTGGTTCTGGGAAGTTTAGTTATAAAATCCATGGTTATCACTTCCCATTTCCAGACAGGCAGTTACAGTTGTTCCAACATACCAGAAGGTTTCTGGTGCTCAGCTTTAACTTGTGAACAAGTTAAACATCTTGCAACATATACGGCAATATCTTTCTTCATGCCAATCCACCAATAGTTCTCTTTCAGTTTTTGTACATTTTATCGCTTCATGGGTGCATCATATTTTAGATTTATTAAAATATTAACCTTTAGGGTTAGGGTTAAGATCCGACCCTATGTATATATTAAAAATTTTAGTTTACTTAAAATAATAATATTAATAATAATAATAATCGTAGTAATAATAATAATCTATCGTAATAACAATAATAGAAATATTAATAATAAATGAATAAATAAATCTTCGTTGCAGAATAATTATAAAAATTGATTGAGCAGAAACGTTGCCCAAATTTATATTGCGAAGTTCTAAAGTTGTTACCCAGCCAACAAAAAATTCAGGTGAATACATTTAACTTGTTTTTAAATATAAATGCATTTTTTTGAGCATTGTATGTTTAAACTTTGACTCATAAAGGGATACTACGTGACCAACATTTAGGCTACTAGTATACCTATGATTTGCAAATCGTATCCGCATATGGGTGAAATTCCCATACTTGGCTGGTACAGGTGGGCTGGAAGGCTAAACGTAAGACGTACTGCGCAGGCAATCTAACCAGTGACCAGCTGTGGGCTGGAGGGAACAAAACGTAAGGCGCGCTGCGCTGTAGTTCCTAACCAGTGACAATTATAAACCAGTGTATATGTGACACCCCGTAATTTCCAGGTCAGCAACCTATTTATTTAAATGTTTATTTAAATGCTTATTGTACATGTGGCACTAGAATTAGATTGATTTAGTGTGACACGTGGCACGACAGTACGAACACTGACACATGACTAGATAATTCGTAGAATTATCGGCAAACAGCACACACGTGTCAAAGCACACGAACGTTGGTGAACGTCTAACACATTGTGTAGCACAGCACTCGAAACTTCACGAAACACTCACACATTGAACTTGGAAGTTCAAGCGAGGCCAAACGAAAGTTCGTAAATGTGAAAACGACAACGAACAGATCAACCCAATGAAAATGGGCCTATTGGGCTCACCAGGGGATCTGTCGCGCTACGCGACGGTCCACAAGAACACTGTCGCGATACGCGACAAGTGGGCGGGGGAAATTTGAACGCGGGACTCTCTCGCGCTACGCGAGGGGAACCCTTGAACGTGTCGCGCTACGCGACGAGACCCAGTTCGCAGAATCTTTATAAAACCAAGAAAATCGTTGCTACTCTACACCCTTCATCATTTTACCCGAACTTGCAAGCCACCATTCGGTCTATCCTCTCCATTTTCACCAGAAAACTCCATTGGAAGCCATTACCAAGTACCTTGAAGCTCAAGAACTTGGAGGTTGAAGCCAAAGAGTTCATTTAGAAGCTTGGAACTCGCCACTACGACCTTGAAGCCACACATTCTCACCAACCAGAAGTTTGAGAGGGCAAAGGCTCATCATCTCAGGAGGTTTTGAAGCTTTGAAGGTAGTATTTACATTCCCCATGGCTAGAATGTCCATTTCTCACCACTACACACACATGCATGTGGTAAAACCCACATGCAAACACCATGGACACACATGCACGAGTTTAACTTCTGGGTTTGTTGATTTTAAGATGATTTATGATGATCTAACATGATTAGAATGCATTTGGTGATGATCTATGATGATGGGTATGGATGGAACTCATGATTTGTATGCAAAATGTTGATATATTGCCATGCATGTATAATCTATGATTGTTGGGATGAACTTGAGTACTTTTGTATGTTCATAGATGATATTGGGAGCATACTACATGATTTGATTTAGTTTAGAATGGTTAAAATATGATTTTTGACAATCTTTCTATTTATAGAAACTTTTTGTTGGTAAAATGATGCTATGAATGATATGGTAGACATGCATGTATATGGAATTGATATTAGGTGTTAGAATGATGATTTGAATACTTGATAATGATTTTTTAGTGATAAAAATGGTCATATGTTATGAGTTACTATTTTTAGTAACTTTATTAGTTGAAATAATGTTAAGTGATGATTTTGGTTATGTTGGTATGCCTAAGTGATATTAGATTGACGATTATGATGATTGGTGATATGAAAGATGGATTAGAAATGTTAGGATGACTATTTCCATGAAAAATTACAAAGTTACTATTTATAGTAACTTTATTTTTACAAAACCCGACTTAGGAACATTTTGTTTGATTCGAGCATGCTAAATGATTTACTTTGTTATAACATGATGTTTAGATGCTAAGTTAGATGGTTTCCGATATCACGTATGCTATAAATGGAAGCTTTCCATTTTAGGAAACTTTTGTGCACTAACATGATGAAAACGACTTATATGAGTTCGTATGATGATGTGCTATGTGTTAACATGATCACGTAGGACTAATAAGCATGCTAGAACTCTAAAACCAATATGCTTCCAAAAATGGAAACTTACTATAAATAGTAAGTTGTCCATAGACGCGACTTGCGCGTTTCGCACACGACGAGCACTTACACGATTGCTACACGATTCACAACCGTCACACGGATCACCAACGGGTCGTTGACTAGACACGGTCAACTTTGGTCAACTCTGGTCAAACACGGTCAATGTGGACCAACACAGTCAAACACGGTCAATGTGGACCAACACAGTCAAACACGGTCAATGTGGATCGACACGGACAAACATGAACAACCAAGGGTTGTTGGGCACAAACACGGGCACTAACACGAACACTAGCACGGTCACATACACGAACTCACGTACGGTATACGATATAGGTTGCCGGTGACCGACGTGCTACTTACGCGAGGAGCTTACGCATATCTTTCTTGATCACTAAGGTGAGTTTACGGCCCCTCTTTACTCTTTTTCAAACGCTTTTAAATAGGGGGAGAATACTAGTTGCATCGAGTCAAACATTATTACTATTACAAACATTTTTGTGTATGCTGGTTTATTGGACAAACATTAAGTGTTGAACTCGTAACAAGCCCTCACAAAGTCTTACCGTTAATGTACGAACAACGTGGTAGATTTGGATGGATCCATTAGGGAATGACTAACCCCACGGGGCACTATGTTGACTGGATGTCATAACCCGTGCAAATTCTGACCTAACTTGCTATGTATACGAGACATAGCGGAGGCAAGGACAAACAAGTCTAGTTCGGTAGTGACGCACTGACACTTTGGGCCTAGGGCTCGGTACTAACATTGATAAACAGCATGACACACTTTTATTACTATATGTATATCAAAACCTGTGAACTCACCAACCATCGTGTTGACACTTTTTCTAACTGGTATTCTCAGGTAACTAGCTGCGCATGGAACAGGATGCACGTTAAGGGATGAGCTTTAGGAACCACATGCAGTCTGTTGTTTCTTTTGAAAACAATTTAGTTCTTAATGTTCTAAACAATGTTGTATTAAACTATTTACATTTCCGCTGCATGCTTTCAAACATATTTATTTCCGCTGCTATGATAACTTTTATTCCGCTGCAAACTATTTTGTTATGTGTGTGTGTCAAACATGGGATTTGTAAACGCATATAGAGGTGTTTTATATGACCTTGAGCTGTGATTCTGGCCACGTCACACCCACGTGGACTGACACCACGAGTGGGAAATTGGGGGTGTGACAGACTGGTATCAGAGCCTTGGTTATAGGGAACTAGGTTTGCATGTAGTAAACTTAGACTATAGCCATTGCTCAACTTTAGACACTACACGTAGAACTTGCACATTGATACTATTAGTGTTTATATTGAACTGTTACTTACTAACTTGAGACCTACAGGATGGCCAACAATGACGACACCAGCAGGAACCCGGGCAGACGCTCGGCAACCGACGATCTGACGACAGAGAGCCGCCGACGAGTCCACGACATAGTGGCGCAGGTGGACGCCGAGATGGATAGGCGGGCCAGAGACGCGGCACGGGCCCGACATTGGGGATGGCTTCCCACCATAATCCAGGGATGGATCATCGGGGAGAGAGTACCTCCATACCGTTTCCCTGGTGATACCACCCCAGGACACCGACTGCCACCACTTGGGGTACCATTGGAGCAGGCCTTCGCGGCCCACGTTGCTTGCACCCAACGAGAGATTTGGAGGACTGGAGAGCTGTCAGACGAGGTTCGAGTTCTTCGCGAGAAGAATGATCGACTGGAGAGGCAGAACGATAGGCTAGAGGAACGCAACGACAGACTGGAGGCACAGGTGGAGACTCTACGTCTCCAAGTGTCTCAACTGATGACCCAGCACGGACAGATCTTGAAACGATGTGTAAATATATGTTTATGTGTAAATATATGTTTATGTAAATCCGGTTTTATAATGAAATAAATACGAAAAGTTTTATATTAAATCCTGAAAAGTTATTTACGAATCATGAAATGCGGTTTTCTTATCTATGCATATGAATTATTTACAATATTATGAAAAGTGTAAAAATAATGATTTCCGCTGTGTAAAATTTTGAATTTCATGAAACAACGCTTTTGTTTAAAATAAATAAATAAACTCTGACCGAAACTGTATTATCCATGAAACCAATTCGGGTCGCAGCGCCCAGGCTCCCGAGAGCCCGGGGTGTGACAACTTGAATTACTAAAACATGATAAATTATATGCTAAATTCTCTAAATGTGAGTTCTGGCTCCGTGAAGTACAATTTCTAGGACATGTTATTAATGCTCAAGGTATTCAAGTGGATCCATCTAAGATAGAGGTTATTACCAAGTGGGAGAACCCTAAGTCACCAACAGAGGTGCGTAGTTTCTTATTAGGCTTGGCGGGTTATTATCGTCGATTTATTCAGAATTTCTCCCGAATAGCCGTTCCTCTCACTTCATTGACTCGAAAATCTGTAAAATTCGAATGGGGTCCCAAGCAAATTGAGGCCTTTCAAATTCTTAAAGATAAGTTGACTCACGCTCCAATCCTAGCATTACCTGAAGGTGTTGAAGGCATTGTTGTCTATTGTGATACTTCTCATACAGGATTGGGACGCGTTTTGATGCAACGAAACAAAGTTATCGCTTATGCATCACGCCAATTGAAGACTCATGAGAAGAACTATGTGACTCATGATCTGGAGTTAGGTGCCATAATCTTTGCATTAAAATTATGGAGACACTATCTGTACAGAGTTCATTTCACAGTTTATACTGACCATAAGAGTTTAAAGTATATCTTTGGTCAGAAGGAACTGAATATGCGACAAAGAAGATGGATGGAAACATTGAATGACTATGACTGTGAAATTATTTATCATGAAGGAAAGGCAACTGTGGTTGTAGATGCCTTAAGTCGAAAGGAGGTGAAGAAACCGAGAAGAGTACGTGCTTTACGACAAGAAATTCAAGTCGATTTGTTTAACCAAATTAAAGAAGCACAAAAACAAGCCCAAGAAGATGAAAACAAGGAAAAAGAAGGAATGAAGGGCATGACTGAACAATTGGTCGAAGAAGATGATAAAATTCTTCGAATGAACACAACAATCTGGGTGCCAGTTACTTCCGGCTTAAGAGAAAGAGTGTCACACCCCCAATTTTCAACTAACGGAATTATATCGTTTAGGGCGTGACAAACCAGGATCGCAGTCATTAGACACAGCGAAAGACCTCTATATGATTTTCAAACATAATTTTGGGTCTAAATTGTAATATCAAAGTTTGCGGAAGCGTTTTAAAACAATTAACAAAATGTAACGGTTTGAAAAATGTAAACTACAAAGTCAAAGCCTTAAATATTCGAATTCAAAACACATGAATTAAAATGTATGCATGCGACTCCACATCCTAGTCCATGCTTGTCCTTAGTTGTGCTTTAGTGTCCTGAGAAAACATGTAAATCAAGTCAACACAAAGGTTGGTGCATACACAGGTTTGAAACGAAATGTTTGCAGATAACATAATCACACATGCATAGTCATGATAGCTAATCATTTGTACTATTTACATAAGCGGTCGACTCCGAAGCTGACTGTTAGAATGTAATTTGCCTTTCCACTATTGTCTAGCACAAACAATAGTAATGTTTGAATTGGGTAGTCAAACACTTGCGTAGACCTACAATCTACCAAGTGAGGTTTGTCAAACTCAATAGATCTATCTTCAACTACCACGCTTTGCACTACGGCAAACTAAACGGTTCGATATGTAAGGACTTGTAATGCTATGTTCGCACTTATCGTAAATAGCTAACTCATGCAAGTGATATGTATCTAAAATGTTTGTTTGCACATGTTTTCTCCCCCAAAACAGTTAAAATAAGAAAAGGGGTCGTGTACGCACCTTTGAATGCAGTAGAATGATCAAACTCACGTGAACTCGCGTAGATAATCCTCTACGAAGAATCTGTGTTTTAACAATAACGTTGTGTTATTCGGGATGTCGTTTTGTGTTTGAAATCACATACGTGTCAACACACGTATGTTAGATAGTTAGAAACGTGCATATATAAGTACACTTGACTTTAAAATCGTTTAATTAAATCATATAGTCGTATACGATTTTATTTAATTAAGCGTAATTATACGCGATTATGTTTTCGAGTGAAAATATGAATTTTATCATTTCATATTGTTCGGGATTCCGTTACGGTTCCAACACAACTTGAACGAGTCGAATCTGAGTTAAAACGAACATTTTAGGACGAAAATACTAAATATGGTTTTAAAACCCAAAAGGTGGCAGAGGCAAGGGTCGAATCCTTGACTTCTCAAACCCAACAAACACACCTAACCAGTTCCTCTGCTTCTGCAATTGTAATCCACTTTCGTTTTAAATGATTTTAATCAACAGTTAGTCCGGTTCCCCATTGTTTATGAAACCGAACCATATGGGTTCTAATTGGACCCGATTCTAACTCAATCAAATCTATCATCATGGGGCTATGATTCCAGAAATGCAAACGAGTTTAAGGGTGGTTTCAATTTGAATTTTAGTTTAGTTTTCATGCTTCAATCGTCCCCAATCACATTCGAACTCAAATTCGTTTAATCCGATTCAAATCAATTGAATTAATGATCAACATGTTCTGGATTCATAGGGTTTTCATTGTTCATGATATTTCGAACCTATCTGAGTCGTTTAATTCAAAAACTAGATCCATTTACATCAAAATCCCCAAACCGGTTTATGTCAAGAACCTTAGATCTTGAAATCCATCAATTCGTTATTGTTTCTTAAAACTGACATAGGGTTACTCTTAATCGGAACCTTCTGAAGCTTAAGGTACCATTTAATTTAATTTTTAAACTCGTTTTAATAGAAAACCCCAAATCGGTTTCAAAGATAAACCCTAGAATATGAACTCATGAAATTCGATACAATTGAATGTAATCACCATAGGGTTTATGTAAATCGGAAGTTTCTGAAACTAAGGATAACAATTAATTTGATTTTCAAATTCATTTTTATCAAAATTCCCAAGTCGTTTGTGAATAAGAACCCTAGAATTAGAAATCAGTTAATTCGTTATTGTTTGTTAAAATTAACATAGGGATTTCATTAAAATGAGGTTTTCGAACTCTCTATATAATTTAATTGGATTTTCAAGTTCATTTGATTCGAAACCACCAAATCGTTTTTCCTCAAGAACCCTAGAAATCGAATTCTTGAATTTCGTTGTTAAAACTCGAAATTAGCTTAGGTTATGTCTAGTCGGTTGTTTTAGGTTATGTATGAGTACGTTTTTACCTGGTTTGATGTTAGATTGATGGAGATCGACTAATAGGTTGATATTCGGCCCCCCTCAAATCAAGTTCTTCTCTTCGCAGCTTCTTGATTCGAATTGTTGTATGGAATAGCCTCTAAAGATGCCAATTGAAGTTTCTAAAACTTTAATTGTGAGAGTTTCGATCGGTTTATATAGGTTTGATAGCTAATGGTAACGGTTTCGGCCCTTGAGGTTGTTTCTTGATTAATTCGACGAGTTAATGAATCAATAACGTATGTTGGCTGTTACTAATCATCAATGTGATGATTATAACAGATTTAATTCGATTATAATTGCTTATTGATGTGAATTTCGAATTTAATTTGATAAAATCACTCGAATTTTGACTTCTAAAGTCAAAATTGAACTTTTTAACTAATTACAAGTCTAATCTTTGTAATTAAAGTATTTTGGGACTTATTTTGTTCAATTCTCATCCTTCTAATTTGATTTTGTTCAATTTCGTACAATTCCCTTAGTTTTCGGTTAACGGGGTTAATCCGAAATGCCAGATTGTCATAAAGAGTATTGGAAGAAGCGCATAAATCAAAATATATGATGCCCCCAGGAAGCGATAAAATGTACAAGAATCTAAAAGAGAACTATTGGTGGATTGGCATGAAGAAAGATATTGCCGCATATGTTGCAAGATGTTTAACTTGTTCACAAGTTAAAGCTGAGCACCAGAAACCTTCTGGTATGTTGCAACAACTGGAACTGCCTGTCTGGAAATGGGAAATGATAACCATGGATTTTATAACTAAACTTCCCAGAACCAGTCATGGGAATGATACGATTTGGGTTATCGTTGATAGACTGACCAAGTCTGCTCATTTCCTAGCAATGAAAGTAACTTACTCAATGGATAGGCTAGCACAGTTGTATGTAAATGAGATTGTATCATTACACGGTGTGCCATTATCTATTGTGTCAGATAGGGATAGTCATTTTACGTCTCGATTCTGGTAAAGTTTTTAAAATGCTCTTGGAACACGTTTAAATTTCAGCACTGCTTATCATCCACAAACTGATGGGCAGAGCGAAAGAACAATCCAAACATTGGAAGACATGCTTCGAGCTTGTGTGATAGACTTTGGAGGAAGTTGGGATGATCACTTACCTCTAATGGAATTTTCCTACAATAATAGTTATCACTCAAGTATTCAGACTGCACCATTTGAAGCTCTTTACGGAAGAAAGTGTCGAACACCAGTCTGTTGGTCTGAAATTGGTGAAAATCAGTTGTCTGGTTCCGAAATCGTTCAAGAAACAACTGACAAAGTATTTCAAATTAGAGAATAATTGAAAGCAGCCAGAGATCGTTAAAAGAGCTATGAAGACCGAAAAAGAAAGCCATTAGAATTTAATGTTGGTAATAAAGTGCTACTCAAAGTTTCACCATGGAAAGGAGTAGTACGATTCGGTAAAAAGAGAAAGTTAAGTCCACGTTATGTCGGACCTTTCAAAATAACTAAACGATTCGGACCGGTGGCTTATCAGCTTGAACTACCAGAAGAAATGGCCGGAGTATACGATGTGTTTCACGTTTCTAATCTCCGAAAATGTTTGGCCGATGAATCATTATTAATGCCACTTCAAGATGTTGAAGTGAATGAAAAACTAAAATTTATCGAACAACCACTTCAAATCGAAGACCACCAAGAAAAGAGACTCAAGCGTAAGAAATTAGTGTTAGTTAAGGTTAAATGGAACTCCAGACGTGGTCCTGAATACACATGGGAGCTGGAGTCAGAAATGAGAAAGAAATATCCACACCTATTTCAATAATCTCGAGGACGAAATTAAAACAAAGGTGGGGAGGATGTAACATCCCGTTTTATGAATATAAATAAATTACTCTCGTTTAAAATTAAAATATTATTAATCAAAAATATAATAATAAAAACGAGTAATAAAAACGTAAGGTTTCGTCTAATAATATAGAATAGTTTTTTTTATAAATATGATTATTCGAGGGTATAAAAGTATAAATAAACGCTCAAAATTTTTAGCGTTCGTTTAAACGATTAGGTAGGATAAAACAATTATTAGAAATAAACCGATGTCTAAACAATCATTAAATTTAGTCAAGAGTCAGTTAAATAATAATAATAATATAAAAATATATTATATTTGATTTTTCTCCGTTTTTAACGAAACTTAGGTTAAATCGTAAATAAAAATAAATAGGTTTTACCCATATATTTATAATTTTATGAAACGTGATATTTTAAGAGTCATGAAACAAAAACAAAATTTGAACTAAATTAATTATCATAATATAATAATAATAATAATAATAATAATAATAATAATAATAATAATTACAAAAAAAGAAAAAAAAAAGACAAGAAAAGGTGTACGTGTGATTGTGTAAATAAAAGGGTGTACGTTTGAGTGTGTAGGTTGATGAGAAGGCATTTTGTGTGCATAAGATGATATCTTCAATTACAAGATCTTTTTGAATTATCCATAATATTCGAATGAAATATATATATATATATATTATGTTGGTTATGTGGCTCAAATTACTTCCGATCCAAATTGATGAATCTTAATTAATTTTCCTTCGACTGCTCAGGTAAGTGTTTCAACTTTCAATACTAGAATTAATTTTCAAAATTTAGTTTTTGTATAATATTTAACTTAAGATCGGAACATACGCACATAAATGCTATATTAAAATTATAGTTCATTTTAAGAACATAAAATAAATGCTTCAGGATTCATTCTTGCAAACTAGTGATAATGATAAATTAAGCAGAAACGCCGCCAAAATAATCTTGAGATGTTATAAACTGTCACTCAGCCAACCAAAAACACAGGTGAATACATTTAACTTGTTTTTAAATATAAATGCATTTTTTTTAGCATTGTGTGTTTAAACTTTGACGCATAAAGAGATACTACGTGACCATCATTTAGGCTATTAGTATACGTATGATTTGCAAATCGTATCCGCATATGGGTGAAATTCCCATACGTGGCTGGTACAGGTGGGCTGAAAGGTTAAACGTAAGACGTACTGCGCACGCAACCTAACCAGTGACCAGATGTGGGCTGGAGGGAACAAAACCTAAGACGCGCTGCGCTGTAGTTCCTAACCAGTGACGGTTATAAACCTGTGTATGCAGTAGTTGTATCGATCAGTGAAATAACCTGCTAAATGTGTAGTATTGGTAATATTACTTATGGTTAAAAGACCGAAATGCTCTGTTTACATATCGAGTCTGTTACTTGTATTCACCAACTTTATGTTGACGTTTTATTTTCAAAAACTTTTCAGGTGATAATGAATGACAAATCAGAAGCAAGATTAGAGGTTTAGAGCTTATGACGCCTTAAATAAAATCTTGTGGCGAAACCGTGGAGTTGTTGGAGTTATACCTCCAAGTTTGAATAAACCAGAAAATCTTGAAACGATGTGTAAATATATATTTATGTAAATCCGGTTTTATTATAAAATAAATACGAACGTTTTCTATTAAGTCCTGAAAAGTTATTTGTAAATTATGAAAAACGGTTTTCACATCCATGCATGTGATTTATTCATAAAATTATGAATTTATGAAACAACGCTCCGCTGAAATAAATTAAAATGAATAATAAACTCTGACCGAGACTGTATTGTACATGAAACCAATCGGGTAGCCGCGCCCGGGTCGCCGAGAGCCCGGGGTGTGACAAGTGAGACTTGAACCCTAGTCTGCAAGGAGAAAGGGCCAAGCCTTAAACATTAGGCTAACTTTGATGGATTAGTGCAGTGTACGTGACTCACGAAATGGAAGAGAGTTAGGGAATTAGACAGGAATTCAATTTTGAGAGGATTAGTGCTGGAAGGGTATTTTAGGAATTACGAAAAATGAGAAAAGAAAAGGTTAATTTGTGAGAAATGAGGTAAAAAAATAAGAGGGAGGGAAATAAGGTAAAAAAAATGAGAGAGAGGGTTTAATTTTTTTTAGGGGGTGAAACATGTATTTAAATTTTTTTAGAGGGGGCGAAACCGATATTAAATTTTTTTTGCCTTACGGTCCGAAAATTAACACTACTGGCGAAAAAAAGAGGGGGTGATCGCCCCCTCCGATCCCTTAAATCCTTTGTCCATGTTTATAACCGAGTTATTAACATGATATATTTTATGTGCTTAAACATGCTAGTGTCACTAACATAACATGCATAATAAAGTCTCTAAAGACATCGTTATTGTACCATCATACAAGGTATAATTAGTTCTATTGAATTAAGTTTTAATCTGTATAACTGATCTTCTACTGCTTTATATGTTTTTCTTTAAAATAATATTGGTATGGCACAATGCACACGTTTTAAATGTGTTACTTTAGACGTCGATGATAAATAAATAAGTTTCAATCTTCATAATTGGTCCTCTACTGTTTAGCTTGTTTATTTAAATCAATCAAATGAATTCACAGGTTGTAAGCCAGATGTTGGCTTCAAAGCACGTTCATAACGTGTTCAGTAAGTGTGTATTAGAGTCAAATAGATTCTTATAAAAGGCAAAGGGCTACGTCATGCTACCTTCAGTTATCCTAGCAGTTGGTGACTAAAATCGATTCCTCAATCGTTGATCGTAAGACTGTACCCCCTGATGCGTGGCAACCCCATAGAATAAGTAAACCCAACGTCCCCCTATTGGTTTAAAACCCGAGATTAAGCTCAAGATTTCTCCCCTCACCTGATATCTATTAAAGTGTCAACAATAAGACTTGAACATTGGTCTACAAGAAGAAAGAACCAAACCTTAACAACTAGAATTAACCATATAATTACGTAAATCAAAATCATAAACTACAAATCTAAAATACAATTCATTTGTGTCGTTTACTGTAAATACTTTAAAGTTATCTTTGTAAATAAAAAAGAAAAAAAAATTATTTATCAATCAATTAAATTATGATAAATACTAAAAAAAACAACTAAATATATCTTAAACGGGTTAACCCAAACACGACCATTTTTTAAACAGATTATATTTGTCAACCTAAAACATGATTATTTTCGTTTCGTTTTCGGGTCGTGTTTTAGGTAATGTTAGAAATACTGATACCTGTCAGATTCCATAGCTAATGAATCTCTTTCTTTTTCAACTCTTTCCCGTCACACAAGAAGATTTTCTTGCACAAACCTAGTAGTTATTTGTCTAGTTCATGAAACAAAGGATTAAGAGTAAAATACTAGCAAACCATAACGACCATCTCGGCAATTTACTCGTATAAATAACAAAACAAAAAACCAATATTTTGTCAGAAAAATAACTGCTTTCCGTCTCACATTAACATTCAAAATGCGATATTTCATTAGTGACCCTTTTCGGGCATTGGTTAATCTGAATTTCATATTTACGTATGTGAAAAGAAGTATAAATATCTTCATAAACTAAGTGCTCGCTAATGAGTACTGCATCCTTAAAATTGTAACATTTCCATGGCATATAAGCTACTAATACGTTTTTCCTCAAAGCGAGTTTGCCACCAACTGTAGCAGCACCATACGCTAAAATTTGTCCCTTTTTAATGCATTTACCCCGCCGAACCTGGGGTTTTTGATGCATACAAGTATTTGTGTTGGAACGTTGATACATAACTAATGGATTTGTTAATGTTATTTAGCTAAAACACATCAACTTCCAAAAGCATATTAGTTGTTGTTCATACAGACTTGTTTGAACTAAAATATACAAACCATAATATGACAATTGTCCTTTCATACTGGTTTCCCAAACCCCATTCCAGCCATAAATGTCTTACCCAGTGATGAACTCTTTTTTTGGCCAGTAGTGTTATTTTTCGAACCATAAGCTAAAATTTTTTTAAAATATTGGTTTCGCCCCCTCAAAAAAAAATTAACCGAACAAATTTAAAAAAAAATACTCTTTCCATTCCTGTCATTTTTTTACCCTATTAGCCTCCCTCTCATTTTGTTTGTTTAGACATTTAGACTTTAGTTTGAATCAATATATCATAGAAAAGGTGAAAACAATTGACTTGTTTTTCAAAAGAAAGGTTATTTAAAAAGAAGGTGATTTTACAAATCATGATAAACGTAAAAAATCCTCAATATATCATGGGAAATGTGGAAACAATTGACTCGTATGTATTATTAACATATGCATTTATAGGGTTGATGATATAAGTGTTATTCAGTAAAAAAATCATATCTAGGATTACAATGTAATTAGCCCATCTCAAACTGTAAAATGGTTAGTCCGTCTAGGGCTGGCAATTTCAGACACAAACACGTTAACACGACACGACTTTAACATGTTTCGTGTTTACCCTTAACATGTTTCGTGTCTAAAACAGGTCGACACGTTAAGACTTGTTTATTTTTCGTGTCTAAACAGGTAAAACCGCTAAGACCCGTTAAGATCCATTAAAACCTGTCTAAACAAGTTCTTTAACGGCTTTTAACATGTTCTTTAACATGTCATTTATAGTGTTAATTGTTAATAAGTTCCGTCTCAAACCGTAAAACCGGACCATAAACACCCATAACAAAGAATTGCCTAAGATTGCAAGAGAACGAATGAATCAAGGAGACATGAAAAGAATGTAAGTTTTCGAAGGGATGAATGGCCCGTATGTGTCGCCTAGGGCCTTCAAATTGGTTAAGCCGACCCTCATAATGATAATTATTAGACATTTTTATTTTTATTTGTTTGACCCGACTTGACCTGAATCACAGATCCGAACATTTAACCCAACTAACCGAGACATACCGATCGATTGCAAAAAAAAATTTTTGAACCCGTAAGATTTACCCTCCCTCCCTCCAATTTAGTCAAGCTCCGTCACTGGTCTTACCTGTTCACCACCCTCCTTTAAAGCCCACACACAATGCATCACATGTGGCCTAATCTTTTTGATATTTGGAAGTAGGATACAGCTTGCATACTTCTTCCTCAGGACCTTGATTTGGTTGTCCTTCGCTTCTACGTATGCGAAGTCACATTTGAATGACGTCGGTTGGGTTCCCCCCAAAAGAAATCCATGAGCCTCATCGTTGCCCATTCGACTTCAACTCTTAATAATCTTTTCTTAATCAGTATGTCTACCGTTGGGTGCCTGCAGTTTTCATAGATAGTCTACCAAGATTTGTTGACATCACTGCCGCTGTAAAACTTTTCGACTATTACAATGATGTAACTTAATGATTATTACAATAATATAACTCATCACAATGAACATAATATACTTACCACTTTTTGTGGTGCCTATTTGATTGTCTTTCATTGTGACCACTGTCTCTTTAGGACCCGAGTCGTCTATTACAATATTTTACATTAATTCAAAATATTGGTCTGCACAAACTTACAAAACATAGGGGCCACAAAACAAACGGTTTGGGGCTTCTTTGCGGCATACATTCTCGATCTTCCTCACTTACGACGTGCATCCCACAATCAATTACGTTCATTGAAGGTGGAAGTCATGTATGGTTTTCATTGCCTTCATACTGGGTTTTCCTTTTTGGGTTTCGTTGCATTCGTGTCCTTGTTGTTGCAGCTCTTGTTTCTAACCCTGGGTCACCGATTTACCTCCTTCATGTTGACCGTGAGACCGGTCGGTGAGAGACGTCTAATAGTGACGTTCACCATTTTTTTTTCTTGATCTTGGTATGTTTCATGACTGACTCCCACGTCTTGGTTTTATTGAAAAGCAACTTCATCCTTCGGAAAATAGGTTAACTTGCGTATAAGATAATATGAGGCTTCACCTTTTCTACTTTAATATCAATCGACACTATACATTCCGTATAACATAATACAAGGCGTATAAAGCTTGCTGACAAATATAACATTGACAATCTTAAATGTCTATATGTTGGGCTATATATGATGTATAAAACTTAGTGTTGTAAAAATCGGTCTTAAACGCCAATTAACTGGTAGGCTCTAGTCAGCAATGCGATTTCTTAAAATCGGCTAATATAATCGGTAGTCGCTCCTACTAGGTCAAACTCGGGCAAATCAGGAACAAATAGGTCTAACCGGTTAAAGGGTTTCAGGCAAGGTTTAAGGACTATTAGGCTTGTTCTATCTCTAGACATCACTAGATTGAATAATCAAAACTAGGGGTGTCCAACGGTTTGGGTTTCGGTTTAAACAGTTTATTCGGTTCGGTTTAAACGGTTTTGCAAAATTTTTTTACCTAACCGTAAGCCGAACCGAACCGTATTCCTGGTCAGGAAAACCGAACCGAATTCAAAACGATTCGGATTCGGTTTCCAACCGAACAACCTGAATTAAACCGTTCTCATGTATTCACTCTAGTCATCCCTGTAAATCATACTTACTGTCTCAAAAGGTTTTGAACTTAAACTTAAAAACTTTGTAAAATAATTCAAAACAATAGAACGTACATACAAAAATCGATTCTCTCAAACATGGAAGATCAAACCTAAAAGTCCATTAGAACGATTCAAAGCCCCAATTTATTAACAATTCAGAATGATCCATATAAATGCTGACAAACACGTTCAAATAGACATAAATGAAGTAGAATCTTATCTATATGTCACGAAACTGAAGTAAACCGAGTGCGCAGAGATAACATACGGCGCTTGTGCAGATCAACGGGAGAGCCAAGAGAGCCGGAGAAGAGCGTTGTGCAGGTCAACGGGAGATCGACGGGAGCGTTGTGCAGATCAACGGGATAGCTGAAGATTTGGAGAGGAGAACGACGCTTTCCTCTTCTATGGATCTTTCTTTCCTAAATTAGGGTATTGTGGAACATCTAAAGCCTTTAGTATAACTCAAAAACTATTTTTAGATACCAATTCGGTTTAAACGGTTTAACCCGAATAACCGAATAAAAAAAAACTAAAGCCGCAAACCGACCTGAAACCCGAATTGGCAAAACGGATACGGTTTGGAACCGAACTGTAAACCGAATTTCCAATTCGAATCGGTTTACTTCGATTACGGTTCGGATAACAGTTTTAAATAATTATCGGTTATTCTGAACACCCGAAATCAAAACATGGTATAATATCAAATTAAAAAGACTCAAAATTTTAATCTAACACAAAAACCAAAATAAATTCTTTATAATATGCAAACTCATTTATCAACAGTTATTTTAAACATATATAATCATATCATATTATATATATCTACAAATTAACCAAATAATTACATTTATCCCCCCGAAATCCAAAACAAAATCAAATCAAACATAAACAATTCCAATTGTTGCCTTCGAAGTGAGTGTAATCAAAGGGCCGGCACCATCTCCGAACACGAACCAAAGAAATTGGAGACAATTCTATCAACATCCTCAAGCCCAACTCCGATGCATAGAGAATTCGCCACCGCCGGCGCCGGTGCCACCTCTTCACGGCGGACCATGACATTCGGCCCGTCTCTGCACTTTCCCATGCACTTGCAACCCACCACCTCCGCTTCTCCGGCCACCGCCGCCCGGAAATTCTCCAAAAGCATCGCAGCTCCAGATTTCTTGCACTTTCCCCCCATACAAACCTCGATCTTCTTACCACAATCCTCGTTTACAATGCTGATTGCGTTGATTTCTGGTTTCTCAGCAGTTGATGTTGAGGTTGCCATGGTTTCCAGCTGGCTCATGTTCACCACGTTATTGCAATCAGACTCTGAAGATGAGCTTTCCGATGAAGAAGACGATGAATCCACCATCATCATCTGAGAAGCTTTCTTTTTGTCTTTCTTCATCTTCTTGGATTCCATCTTCTCTTCTTTTAGTTTCTGCAGCTGTTTAACTAAAACATCTGTTGCTTCCTGCAAATAAAAATTCATCATCAGAATCAATCAATTCAGCTTTAATTAACCAATCAAATTAATATAAAAAGGGTATTGAAATTAAAATTAATCATACCGAGATCATCTGCCCCTTGACTTGTTGATCCAACCCATTATCAAGATTCAAACAAAAACCCATCTCAGAGAAATCAGACAAGTTCTTGGACAAACCCTTCAACAGTTTCAGCTTTTTCTTCACATCCTTCTTCTTCAACCCGATCTCACCAACCGCCATTACCGGCTCATAGTAATACTGTAAGTGGCTCTTGTCGGAAAACTCGTCGGAAACCACACAACCAGCAAAGGACTTCCGATTGAGCTGTGATATAGGACGGAACGACTTGGGTTTTTTCATCGTCGGAAACGAGGGCCGGATGCGGGACTCGGCGGTGGCGGGAGAGAAGCACGGCGACTGATGGAATACAACTCCGGTGACCTCCATTGATGATTCAACAACTAAAATTACGGTGTATCGATCGACGATGAAGAAAACCCTGAATTCAAATTTGTGGGATTGAATTCGTGACGAAATCAATTTGATTGAAGCGGTGGAATTCGTTTTATTCAAGGAAGGTAGATCAGGATGCTTCGTAAGGGGACACGAGCTACTGTTTTTTGAATGTGAAGGAGACTTTGATCCTGGCCGTTGGATCACTCATCTCGAATTTTCTGCGCCGTTAGATATGACGTGGCAAGTAACCGCTGCTTGGCACTTGTGCGCTTGCGACCGTTATCTGTTTTCCATGCTCTTTAGTTTTCGTGGCACGCGCGTTGATTTAATCTCTGCCCTTGATTCACTTGCTGTTTTATCTCCCTGCTTACGTGGAGCGCCACGTAAATTGCTTGGTTGTCACTTTTAAAATTTTAGTAGTTTAGTTTATGCATTATATGTTATTTAAATTTCATCCCGGAGTTTTCGTTGTTCCATAATCTTCTAATTGATATATATGCTATACAACAGAATTTAGACTTTGTTTGGGATTTCATCTAAAAATAGCTTATTGACTTATTAGCTTTTTCAAAAAACAATAAGTTAATAAGTTGTTTATCAAACTTAAAATGATTTTTGAAAATATTTTTTTAGTAAAAGGCTAATAAGTTGTTTTTTAAAAGCTAAAAATTATAGCTTTTCAAAATAACTTATAACTTATTGACATAAAATTACAAATTTACCCCACTTTTTACCCTTTACCCAATAACCTTAAAATGAAGTCAATAAAAAAAATTGTGTTTTTTGGTATTTTAAAATTTTATTTTGGAAAAGTTAATCCAAACACATATTTAAAAAATTTATTTCAAAAAGTCATAAGTTAATAAACACTTATAACAAGAAGTCCTTTAAAAGTTAAATAAACAATCTCAAACAAGGCCTTAGAACTCATGCATTGTGTTGGGTAGGATATTTTAACGTGTAGCAAATCACACATTAATCTCGAATATTAGATGTTATTACAAGCAATGAAAAATCAAAAAAAAAAAATACTACATACATTTTAGATACATGACGTGACTCATGCCATTAAGTAGAGTAAAAACAAGGTCTTACATGACTACAAATGTGTTACCTTTTAAGATATGAAACATCAAAACTTTACTTGAACCTAACTACATGGTAGTCATCATATGATTTTTTTTTCTAAAACAACAAAATAGGTACACCAACATATACAAGAAAAAAAACATTGGCCGCCAAAGCAAGCATACTTTTTTCACCTTTAAAATCACAAAAAACCATCGTACCAGAGAATAAAATCCAAACAAAATCAAGAACCGGTGTACCCAAACTCACCTAATAAACATTAAAATTCTTGAAGGTAAACCCGCCCGTTACAACAAAGACATTGACAATATTTGAAATCATGAATTGTTTTAATTTAGTTACTCAATTTACAAGTAATGTATTCATCCTACACCTTTAATTTGCTAAGCTAAGCATGTAAAAGATATATGATTACCACATTATTTATAGGTGCAATTACATATATCCCCCTATTAATTTCATTTATTACATAAATACCAAATTCAAAATTTAAATTACATATATCCCCTAATAAATTTTATCTGTTACATATATACTCAATCCAAAATTTTAATTGCATATATCCCCTTCTCTAATTCTAAAAATTTAAAATATACCCATTTTAATTAAAATGAATTAAGGAATTATTTTTTTACCCGTACTTCAAAAAAGATTATTATATCTATTTTACCATTGCTTCAAATATACCCCAATTTTATGTTTTTTCCCTAATTTTATTATACCTATTATACCTAATTTTATTATACCTATTTTACCATTGCTTCAAAAAAATTATTATACATATTATACCTAATTTTATGAATTCAGGAATTATTTTGCTTTTTTTTTCGTGTCTTTCTTTTTATTTTTAATTGACGGAGTTGGAGTCGTAACAAATGTAGTGTTTACGTATGTTTACATTCAAAGGGTTACAACTTGTAAAGAGAGTAAAGTTGGGTGTGTGTGTGTGTATGTATATAAATTTTTTAGTTGGGTATGTATGTAATTAGACCTCAAAAGAGGGGGATATATGTAATTATACCTTATTTATAAGTTGGGTAACTTAATTGAAATAATAAAAATTTGAATGATTTAATTGAAACAATATACGTTGGCTATATTTTATGAAGTTTTCCATTTAATATATAATGTTAAGCCTGGAACACACTTTTAATGATTGTAACGGTATAAGTTTCAAGTGTACATGTAAAAACACTTTGTAAATCATGCAAAGCATGTTGTCTTAAATGAATAGTGATTTGTATTTACATCAGGAATTTGCCTTTTATTAAGCGCCTTACCTTAATGTTATGGCGTGATTAAACGACTAAAAAGATAGATCGGTAAAAGAACACTATTAGTTCTCCTACATTGCATTAAAATAATTTAAATATAACAATTATAAAAAGTTAAAACGACTCATCTCGCAATACGACGTGTTTATAAAATTTAATTACACATGTTGTTTCAATGATATTTATGTGATTAAATATATAAAAGAAATGTATAAAATTATGATAGTGTGTTTATGAACTTTATTACACACTCATTTAACATTGAGAACAAACCAAAAGAAAAAAAAAACACTAATGGCCGGATTAACATGATATTGTTTGATGAAAAAAAACCAAAATTAATGTTAACAAAAATTAAAGTATTAAAAATAAATAAATAAAAAAAATCCAGCGGGAATCAAAGCTTGGTTATACACTTATCCACAAAGAAGAGCTAAGTGGGTATCAAAAAAACCACTCAACCAAGCCAACAAATGAGTTTATTTTTTTGCTTCAAAATTTGTACATAATTGTTCATAGTTGATGTTTGTTTAGATAAATAATAGGACAAGGTTTAAAGAGATTTTGTTGACGGTGAAGTATGACAAGTAAGATACGGACGATCTTAACATTATTTTATTTGAGTATGTTAGTTTTTATATTTACATATTTAGTTATATACTTAAAGTATTTAAGTATAAATTTTGTGAAAATAAAAAAAAATATTATGATGCGATGTAACGTCTAAATTCGTCATAAAATTATTCCTAAGAATATTCTTAACCATAAAATTATTCCCAAGAATATTCTTAATATTATACGAAATACTATTTGAAGTCAAATTTACATGACTTATTGAACTTCCAACAAATAGGCCCAAAAAATAGTCCACGCAAGCATATGTTGACCATGGTCTTTTTAAGAACATTGGTTTTTAATTATTTTTACACTCGTTTATTATTTCGTGTATGTAAGCCTCAAAACCCACACATACATGACACGTGTATTAAAACAACAATTCAGATTATGTCCGAGATTTTTCAACTTCAAACCTCATACTAACGTGTTTGTCTCAAAACATCAACATTAAACCAAGTAAAAGTTTGAGTATGTGATTTTCAAAAGACACCATTACTACATAAACACATATACAAAATAATGGTTTTAGTCCATCAAGTGTGTTCGATAACGAGTCCATAAAGATATCCGATCACGTCCGCTTTCATCCTATATTTTCGCCTACAAAACACCACATTTAAGTCACCGTTAGTTTGTTAAAACTAAGTAAACACCACAATATCTTCCTCCTAGCTCAAACAACCCTTATGGTGAAGTATGACAATAAACCAGGGTCAAAAAGCCATTTTTCAGCATTTTAGGCCCACTGGTAGGCGCACTACAGAACATTTTGGGTGCACTGGGCGCCTGCCAGGAGCACTAGGCGCCCAGCTACAGCTCAAATCCGTTTTTTTGAAATTTTTGACACCCGAAACCTCCCCCGATCATTTTCAATCATTCCTTTACTCCAAATGCATTCCAAAACACCATAACAACATAATAATAAAGTCCCAAACATACTTTGGTGACTTAACAAAACACAACAACAAAACGATTTACTAACGTGTCGTTTTCACCTAAAACACCAAAGAAATCTTTTACACCAAGATTTCTCAAGTTGAACAATCACACCACTTGTGATTTACCCAACTTGAATTCACCAATTTAGGACCTTCACACACCTTGTGAATAATCCAAATTCATGATCACACCACTTGTGATTCATAACACCAATTCAACTAAATATCAATTATAAGTCCACACACCTTGTGAACTTATTTCCATACATTCATCACACATACAAATTGACACCAAATCCAATCATAGTGAACAATTAAACACCAAATCAACAATAAATTAAACAATACGCCACATATTGCGTATTATTGTCAGACAACAAGTAATCTATTAACAAATTACCAATTCACCAAAAGTCAAATCTTCCTCTTTAAGCATTCATATATGGCTAACACCTTTGCATACATTAAGTAGAAGGGTTGGGTGACTTACCTTGCCACGACAAGTTATCCACAACAATCTCTTTCCAGGCCGTCTAGTTCCACTACCTCCACTATCGTTTCCTATTATCACAACTAATAAGCTTTAATACAAAGGTTGACTATAACTAGTCAAACTACACCATTTGACCCATTTTCACCATTTTCAATCCAACTTATTTCCAATTGATCCATTATCACCCAAATTCACCATTCATAATTTATAGAACATATTTCACCTCACCAATACACTTAAAACTCATTTTTAAGTTAAAATTCTCAATTGGTCATTTTATCAAACACCTTATGTGCACTCAATTAACCACCTATAATCATTGATCCATAACACTTCTATCAAACTCCAATTTTAGTTCAAAATGATTTCTCAATGACCATCAACACATTTATAGTAATAACAACTTCATAAAACATCACTTCTAACATTTTGAACACCAAATTAACCATCATGTTCATATACCCCATGAACATCAAGAACACCCATATATCAAGTTGCATCAACATGAAAGAAAACAAACAAAAAGATGTTTGTAGATGATTATCACAATGACTAACAACATCTAACACCCTCCAAACACCCAATTTAAAGTTTCACCCATCAAAACCCACACCCCATGGAAGACCCACGTAAACCCCATCAAAGACACCCAAAATCTTACCTGGATGTGGTTTGATGCAAAAAGAACTCAATTTCCTGCTTGCATGAAGAAATAGATCATGATTTGAGCTCCAATTTGATCTACTCTTCAAGATTTGAAGTTTCTTCCTTGTTTTTCCCCCTTTTCACGTTTACAGAAAAACACACACATAGAACGTGTGATTTTGACCAAAGTCAACACCTTTAACCTCTCATTTAATTTAAGTTTCACCTATTGTCAAATTTAGCCCCTCAATTACCAGTTAAATATAACTAGTTCATTTCTAACTTAGTTAAGTTAGTTAACACCACCATTTAGTTATAATTAACAATTATTTATAAAAACACACATCAAATAATATTTAAGATAATTAAATCTTATAAAACACCCTTCAATTAAAATAAACATAATTATACACCAATTATGTTCGTTTTATAATATTTTCTCAAAATGGGTCGTTACAGTGTATTACATGGGTTAAGTTTATTTTTATTTATATACTCTCTAATAAAAGAGTAAACATTTTGTCACATGTCAATTTATTAGACTATTATTGCCACATGTCATTTTTCTAAAAGAATTATTGTCACATGTCATTTTTTAATTTTTACTATCATTCTCTCACATATTAAATGATAATTATAATTATATTTTTTAATTTATTAAAGAATTTTAAATCTAATGACTAATGACTTTATATACCTTTTTTCATATTAAAAAATAGTTCTAACAAATAAAAAATGAATTTTTTTATTAAAAAGCACACTTAAACAAAGTTTACAAAATATGAAAATTTTCTAAAAATAATTTTTTTCAAAAAAATAAATAAGAATTATTTTAAATTTGTAGTTTTAGAAAAAATAAAAGTTCTGTAAAAATAAGTTTTCTTAAAAAAACAAGTATTTTAAAACAAGTTTTCTTACAAAATATGTAACATTTTTATTTTCAACCCGTGTAATACACGAGATTTTACCTAGTATAAAATATAAAACAACTACTAATATAAATTATAAATTATAAGTACATTAAATAATAAAAAAATGGTTAAAAACTTTAATAACTATAGAAATTGTACATGCTCTTCTTGACTTGCAATAATTGATGTCTTTGAACTAATTGAAGTTAGTATCCTGTCAAGAACTAAGTGTACTGCCTTTTGTAGATTAAGAAAGTAAGACATTAATTTTGCAATCATTTTTATAACTTTCAGATTTTAAAAAATTAATTTTTTAAACTTTTTGTTTTAAAAACGTCACTTGTTTATAGAAATCTTCTTGTTTAAAAACCTTGGTTTATAGTTTATTTCATTTTAAAAAAAATTGTTTTTCGAAAAAAAAAAGCTTATTTTTCTTTAAAGCTTTTATTATCTAAAATACCAATTTAATTTTTTTTTTACTTTTTAGAAAAAAATTGTGTTTTATAAACTTTTTCAAATATTTTTAGTAAAAAGATTTGATTTTTAACTTATCAAAAACTATTTTTTATATAAAAAAGTAATAATATCATTAGTCATTAATATTATAGTTATTTAATAAGAAAAATAATATGATTATTTAGTATTTAAAATGAGGGAGAAATTGAGCAAAATGATAGAGAATTGAAAAATGTCAATAATTGTTTGATAAGATGACAAGTGGTAAAAAGAGATTTTTGTTTATTATAATAGTAAAATTTAATTTCCTTTATTAAAGTATTGTTTTTGTATAAAAATTTAATTTTTTTTAAAATACCGCTTTTAAATAGTTTGTATTTTTAAAAAAGTTTATTGTTGTATAAAAATTTCTTAGTTTATAACCTTTTTAGTAAAAGCGTGCTTTTTATTAAAAACTTTTTTTATAAATATCACTAGTTTAAAACTTAGAACTTTTTTTACCAAATTAATGTTGGTGGAAAAAATATTTACCAAAATGATGTTTTTTAGAAAATAATTACCAAAATAGTGTTTCCAAAATAATTAAGATCACTTTTTGTCTTTGAGTTTGAATATTTACATTATCATTGCAATTGATGTCATTTACTCTTTTTCTTCATATATTTTTTCTTAACTATTTATTTAAATAAAAAACTAATCAACATATATAACTTGCTTTAAAAACACATTTTGGATGCTATTCACCCTTTTAAATAAGGATAGGAGTGTGTCAAATTAAATGGTACTATCAATAATATTATGATCTTCATTCGATAATTAAATTAGTATAAAATGTCAATGATGACTCATGTCACAAAATGACAATACAATACATATAGAAAAACGTGAATAAAATGCATATTTATTTGCCAAGTCATGCCAAAATAAAATTAAAGCGTAAAAGAAGACTTGAGAAAATGTCTCCTTTGAAAACATATACATAAACTAGGCACCACATAAGCTTTAGGATCTAACTTAAAAGGTGCACAAACCGTTTAGCCTGTCCAAAACCGGTTTTGAAATAACCGAACCGGTTAACCGGTCAAAGTATAGGAACCGGTTTTTACCAATAATCGGTTCGGTTAATAACTTGGTTTTTCAACCTCTAAATCCGAAACCGATATATAATAACCAAAACTGGTTAACCGACTGGTTAACCGCAAAATAATTGATTTTGGACCAGTTAACCGTTTGGTCTCTTGAAACCTAAAACCGGTCCTAAACCGTCGGTTTTTCCAAAAACCTATAACCGATATGAATAACCGGTTTAAAAACGGTTACGAACCGGTACCGGTTCGGTTAACCAGTTTTTTGTGCATCTCTAATCTAACCATCTCAAGCATCTTATCACGATGTGAAACCAGAATCCCATTCCCACTCTTACACCCACATAAACCTTTATGACCCATACAATCATACACACTATGATTCATGTACGCACCACTCATTACTCCATCAACGTCATCATGACTCACTCACATAAGGGCGTTCAAATTGGATTCAAAAAACTTGAAATTCGATTCGATTTTAGTTCGAAAAACATCAATTCGAAATTTGATTAGAATTTTCATATTTGAATTTGATTCGATTCAAATCCTGATATTAAATTTCGAATAGAGTTTTGAATTTGTGTTTTTTAATTCAACTAGATTCGAAATTCGAATTATAAATATTTATATTTGTATATTTTTTATTATATACATAACTAGTTTAATATATATATATAGAGGAGGGATATTCTAAGAAGGCAAAAAACCATGAGAAGTGTGAGAAGCCACGAGAATGTGACACGTGTATTTTAGGGTAAAGGGTATAAACGTCAACACATAAATGGAGGCTGCACATGCAAGTCACATGTTAATTCCATCAAATTTTTTAAACGTATGTAACTATTTTATACGTTAATTTTTTTAAAAAAAAAATTACACCATAAAATCATAAATTTCTTTACCTTTATAACGAGTATAATATTGTTATATTTAACAATAGAAAAAGAACAAACCTGATTGTTCTTGAAACTTGTGCGTTTTTATGGTGTTTTCATATTGTTTGTGAAACTAGACGTTTTATGGTGTTTTGAACATAAACAAAACACAACGTTTTTTAATTGCGTCATTTACACATGACGTTTTATGGTGTTTCTGTACTGTGTAATTTTCACAGACATTTTATGGTGTTTTTGAATTGTAATTTTATTTATGGTGTTTTTGAACTGTAATTTTATTTATGGTGTTTTTGAACTGTACTTTTATTCATGGTGTTTTTGGACTGTATAATTTTACACATTGTGTTTTATGGCGTTTTTGAAAACTAAAAAACATGTCGCTCTAAACTTTGTGTTTTTACACGTTTAAGTTTAAAACGTCATGTATAAAATGTTTATGAACCAGGTGTTTTTGTTATGGTGTTTTTCAAATGTTTATGAAATATAGCGATTTATGGTGTTTTTAGTATTCAAAAACACCATAAAAATGCCTGGTCTTAGTTTCATGAATATCCGAACACAAAAACACCATAAAATGTTTACACAATAACATATCTTGAAAAAACGCCATAAACAATAAAATATCTCGAAAAAACATCATAAACTAAGTTAAAAACAACACGTACAAACTTAGGTGTTTATGGTGTTTTTCGTTTTCAAAAACACCAAAAAATGCCCTCTTTTAGTTTTATTAATACGCAAACACCAAAAAATAACATAAAATGTTAACATCATAAACACCATAAAATATCTTTGAAAACACCATAAAACATACACATGTGTAAAAAACACCATAAAAGATCAGTTTCGTATATATTGGAAAAACACCATAAACATATGGTTCGTGAAACTCATTTTAGGTTGTTATTTTAATTTTAAAAAATATACTAATATTATACTCATTAGAAAGATAAAAAAATGCTCGATTTTATGGTGTAATTTTTTTTTAAAAAAATACTAACGTATAAAAAAGTTATGAACGTTTAAAAAAGATGGAGGAAAATGCATGTGACTTGCATGTGCAGGTTTTTGGCTAGATCTTTCCATTCTACCCCTACTGATGGTTTTAACTTATAACCATTTACGAAAATACCACTAAATTAATCTCAACCACAAAACCAATTAATCAGTAGGGGTAGAATGGGAAGATCTAGCCAAAAACCTGCACATGCAAGTCACATGCATTTTCCTCCATCTTTTTTAAACGTTCATAACTTTTTTATACGTTAGTATTTTTTTAAAAAAAATTACACCATAAAATCGAGCATTTTTTTATCTTTCTAATGAGTATAATATTAGTATATTTTTTAAAATTAAAATAACAACCTAAAATGAGTTTCACGAACCATATGTTTATGGTGTTTTTCCAATATATACGAAACTGATCTTTTATGGTGTTTTTTACACATGTGTATGTTTTATGGTGTTTTCAAAGATATTTTATGGTGTTTATGATGTTAACATTTTATGTTATTTTTTGGTGTTTGCGTATTAATAAAACTAAAAGAGGGCATTTTTTGGTGTTTTTGAAAACGAAAAACACCATAAACACCTAAGTTTGTACGTGTTGTTGTTAACTTAGTTTATGATGTTTTTTCGAGATATTTTATTGTTTATGGCGTTTTTTCAAGATATGTTATTGTGTTAACATTTTATGGTGTTTTTGTGTTCGGATATTCATGAAACTAAGACCAGGCATTTTTATGGTGTTTTTGAATACTAAAAACACCATAAATCGCTATATTTCATAAACATTTGAAAAACACCATAACAAAAACACCTGGTTCATAAACATTTTATACATGACGTTTTAAACTTAAATGTGTAAAAACACAAAGTTTAGAGCGACATGTTTTTTAGTTTTCAAAAACGCCATAAAACACAATGTGTAAAATTATACAGTCCAAAAACACCATGAATAAAAGTACAGTTCAAAAACACCATAAATAAAATTACAGTTCAAAAACACCATAAATAAAATTACAATTCAAAAACACCATAAAATGTCTGTGAAAATTACACAGTACAGAAACACCATAAAACGTCATGTGTAAATGACGCAATTAAAAAACGTTGTGTTTTGTTTATGTTCAAAACACCATAAAACGTCTAGTTTCACAAACAATATGAAAACACCATAAAAACGCACAAGTTTCAAGAACAATCAGGTTTGTTCTTTTTCTATTGTTAAATATAACAATATTATACTCGTTATAAAGGTAAAGAAATTTATGATTTTATGGTGTAATTTTTTTTTTAAAAAAATTAACGTATAAAATAGTTACATACGTTTAAAAAATTTGATGGAATTAACATGTGACTTGCATGTGCAGCCTCCATTTATGTGTTGACGTTTATACCCTTTACCCTAAAATACACGTGTCACATTCTCGTGGCTTCTCACACTTCTCATGGTTTTTTGCCTTCTTAGAATATCCCTCCCCTATATATATATATAAACTAAACTTTATAATAGAGCTATTTATTTAAGGTTTTAATTATTTGATGTTTTGATGTTTAAAGTTAAAATTAATTTTATATATTAAACTTTAGACAAATTATTTAATTAATTGAAATCAAGTCAAATCGAATTCAAACTCGAATCCTACTAAAAGATTCAAAATTCGAAATTATTCGAAATTCGATTTATTAAACACCCATATACTCACATAATGAACTCATTGTGTTGACACACTATCAACCACCTTTACACATTACACATACACTACATGCAATCACCATGCTACACATACAATATCACACCCTCTATGTTCATCTACATAACACACCCTCTTGGTTCCCCCACATTTGGACGTAATGACACGTACACAAGACGAGGGTAATTCTGAAGGCAGACTTGAGGTAGAAGAAACAATATAGGTGGTAGAAGTTAAGGAAGAAATAACATTACTACTTTCTAACGAAGAACAAGTACCGAATGAATGGATGTAGAACAATAGCTCGAAAGTCCAATATGAGTCCCATCCGAAAGCTAATTTCGCTTTCAATATTAGCGATTTAGCGTTTTACTTTTTTCGATTTATAAATTTGTGTAATTAAATGTTACATTTTTTTAGTTTTGTTTTTAATTTTTACTTATTTTTTTCATTTAATTTTATATTGTATTTATAATTTGTCTAAATAAAAGATTTTTATTTATTTATTTTATTTTTTAATTTATATAGCTAAACTATATAATTTTTTCACTATTTAATTTTTACTTAATTTTTTTTTAAATTTAATTAAATGTATTACTTTATGTAAAAGAAAACAGTTTTTGAACCAGTTCCCGCTCGGTTCAATCAGTTAGAAAATTTTGATTAAAAATCCAGTTTTAACCTAACCAGTTATTAAAAATTGGTAAACCCTTTTTAATCCGACTAATCGGTTTGGGAATAAGAATAAAAAAAATACCTAAATAAAAGTATCTTATTTTTCTAATATTGTAAGAGAGTTTGAGGGAAGGATATATGATTATAATTAAAAAAAAAATTATATAACTTGATTTAGTTGGAAACTTGAAATTTTGTATTTCATAAATCCATGAAAAAACTTTTAGTTTATCATTGTTGGTTTCAAACCCAGACAAAAAGGAGAAGGGTTTTTAATATAACCGTTAATGAATGACCCAAGATTTTTGTTCCGCTTAGAGCACTCAAAATAATTGATCAGGCCCTGGTTGTTGGAAAATCGGATTCTGACCGGTTAACCGGTTTGTGCATGTATACTTGTAGCCAAAATTTGAGGTGCACAAATTGGGCTTTTTTACCGATTCCGGTCAACAAAGTCAAGAACCGGTTCCTGATTTTGACCGGTTCCGGCTGGTTTTTTGCATGTTCTGGTTTTGGCTGGGTACATGTGAAACAAGTTCCGGTTTTTCCGGTTCCGATTTCGGTTCAGATTCTAATTTGCCTGAAAAATCGGACATGTTTGTACTCACCAGTTCCGATATGACTGGTTCCGGTATCGATTCGGGTTCGGTTTTTGGGTTCCGGTTCCCTTTTTTCCCCCTCTAACCAAAATGACAAACCGTGAAATACAAATAAATTCGGTGATGTGGGCCGAAACATGGGCTGGCTTCCATCCGTACGGATCCAGTCATCCAGATTCTAGGACGAAGTGGTGTGGTCTGGTCACTGGTGCGCTGCTTATCCGATCCAAAATCCCAGAAACCGAAGAAGACGAAACGCGGTCCCTAAACTCAAACGCAACAGTTCCGTTCATCAATGGTGGGCATCACCTTCAACTTCACCCATGCCGTCGTTAGAAGTCCTCTTCTTCCGGTCATCGTCTCCGATTCTCCCAACAGTTGCAGCATCAACAACTTCATCTCCAACAGAAGACGACAACATCACTACCATTACTGCCAATGCACCGTTGACGCCGTTTCCCTCACCACCGGTGCCGGTGATGATATGTTCTCCGTTAACACCAACTCTCACGACTACGACTTCGATTATCTCGGCCAGAGCACCAAAGGCGACATGAACCTCAAATACGGTATCCTGCCGGCAACCAGCATCTTAATGTCAATTATAAACATTACATGAGCATACTCAATCATGTTATCTGGAATTTAATAATGTTGAATTTTTTGAAGCAGAGATAAATGGTCAGGCAAATATTGCTCGCAAAGGTCCGATAGAGGAGGTTGCCAGGCTTCAAGCAATAGAAGCTGAGGGCTTGCTTCATGATCTAGGGATACAGGTTTGTAATTGAAGTACTGAATTTGATTTCAATTCCTTTGCTTTGTTTTGTACTTATTTTGACTTGATTGAAATGTCAAGGTTGATGCTTGAGAGTTGAGACCAATTGTTTCATATGTGTTCTTATGCTAAACTTAATTGTCTAGTTATCCTACAAGGGTTCATGAATTTCAAGAGGGTACAATAGGCATTGCTCTTAATTTGTAGTCAACTGTAGATCTATGGACAATTTCAGGAAACAAACAAAGCTTGAAGATTTTTACTGTTTTCTGATAGCTGATGAGTGCTTTTGCAGGATCCATCTTCTTCGAGGCATTCTCCGCGTGGCATATTTTGCAGTCGCACATTGAATCTGCGGTCAATTAGTGCAATTGGATATGACATGGATTACACTTTAATGCACTATAATGTCATGGTAATTTGTGCTTTATATTGTGACCATATTAACATAGCTTTAATGTTCAAGTGATAATGAAACAAGTCAATTTTCTTTTTTTACATTCTTCATTTACTTTATATATTGTATGATCTTTCCATTCTAACTATTTAGGCAATTGAGAATTAACATTTTCTTTCATATGTAACTTCAATTTATGAACTTGAAGGCTTGGGAAGGGCGAGCTTATGACTATTGCATGGAGAATCTAAAAAAAGTTGGCTTTCCTGTTGATGGACTTGCTTTTGACCCTGAATTGGTAGTTCACTGACTTCACTATAAGTTTCTTTTGCTCAACTTGTGATTATATATATTCTTTGAAATTTTTCTTGGTCTGTTGTTCTAATAGGTTATCAGAGGACTTGTCATAGATAAAGAGAAAGGTAACTTGGTCAAGGCTGACCGTTTTGGCTATGTAAAGAGGGCTATGCATGGCACAACACTGCTGTCTACCCGGGCTGTCAGGTGTGGCCTTTGACCTTATCATTATACAACAGCTGAAAAGTTTACTATATGTTATATGCAGGCAGAATTTTTTGTAGCAAGTTAATAATTGTATTTGCTATGTCCATTATAAAGTCGAAAGTTGAGTCACACATGCAACTTTGAGTAATATGTTGATTCTGACTCATAAAAGTTTTTGTTTATGCCATCTCATTTGTTTTAATTGGATTAAACTGTTTTGTTCTACTTGTTATATTTGTGCGCATGGAAAGTGAGATATATGGGAGAGAACTGGTGGACCTGAGGAATGAAAGTAGATGGGAGTTTCTCAATACATTATTCTCTGTTTCAGAAGCAGTGGCATATATGCAGGTAGCTTGTTCCCCTTTTTTGATATATATAACTTTTTTTGATAAATTTCCCTTACTCATTAGTGATGTAAAGAAATGCACTAATTGGGTGATCCATCATTGTTGTATTTCAGATGGTTGATAGATTGGATGAGGGGATTATTTCACCAGATCTTGGTGCACTTGATTACAAAGGCCTTTACAAGGCAAAAAAAGATGCTTGTTTCTATTTCAGCTCAGATTAGTTTGTGTTAACTTCCACTAGTCTATGAATCTTTCTTTTGTTTCAGGCTGTTGGTAAGGCCCTCTTTAGGGCTCACGTGGAAGGTCAACTAAAGGTAAATGTATGAATGAATTATGTTTTGATAGTGGGACCCAAAATTATCAATTTTATTGATTATGTGCAGAGTGAGATAATGTCAAAGCCAGAATTGTTTGTAGAGCCTGATCCAGAGCTACCTTTAGCACTTCTGGACCAAAAGGAGGTATTTTCTGTTAATACCCTCTTTTAATGTTAAAAATACTACTAACCACTTTACAGAATATGTTATAAAATGTTTTATCTTTTCATTTAACCAGGCGGGTAAAAAGTTATTGCTGATAACCAACTCGGATTATATCTATACAGACAAGATGATGCGACATTCTTTTAATAAATTTCTTCCAAATGACATGAACTGGCGAGATTTATTTGAGATGGTTAGTCCAGCTTCCTGTAATCTAGCTTTTTAATTTCTTAATTATTTTACAAATTTTTACAATGCTTTTATTCCACATAATATCAGGAGTATTTGCTGAAACAGTAAAATCTGATAAAACCTGGATTTCTGATTTTTGTGCCTAAAATAGCATTCTGTTTTGACTGGATTAACTAGTTAACAAGGCTATTAAGTTTATAACCAACATTCATTGTACATGTTTGAATTTATGAGACTTGTTTGTTTAATGTAGGTTATTGTCTCTGCCAGGAAGCCTGAATTCTTTCAAATGTCACATCCTTTGTATGAAGTGGTTACAAGTGAGGGTCTGATGCGGCCATGTTTCAAGGCTAATCCAGGTGATTTAATAACAAAATCACCCTTGAATCGTTAGAAAACCTGTACCTTTAATTAAACTAGTTTTAGTTTTTCTCCCAGTCATTCCATGATCTCTATTTCCATCACTATTAGTTTAATTCATTCAAAACAATCATAGCTTTCTTCATTATAAACATATATTGTTGCTGATCAGTGTTAATTTATATCTGGAAGTTCAAGACATCTTTTTTTTCCTTTCTATTTTTAACTGGTTAGAATTCAAAATCATATCACCTTTAGTATGCTAATCATAAGGAATTATATCACTTTATTCATTTGTTGTTTTTAGGGGGCTTGTATTCTGGAGGAAGTGCTCAGATGGTTGAAAATTCGTTAGGTATTCATGGAGATGAGATATTGTATGTTGGTGATCATATCTATACGGATGTAAGCGTTTCTAAAGTACATCTTCGTTGGCGGACAGCATTGATTTGTCGAGAGTTGGAAGAAGAGGTGAGCTATAGGAATTGATAATCACAAAAAAATATGTTAATTAACATGGTACCACCATAACTTCCAATTAACTAAAGTAAGTTTTGAGTTCCATTTCCAGCCAGAACTAACTTCAATAATTGTGAAGAACTATGTGATATGATATGGTCTACATTTATCAAGATAAAATATAGCATACACTGATTTATGTGATGTCTATGGTAGAATCATTTCAAAACTATGAAAACACTTATCAACTACAATATATTTTTTAATTTATACAAAGATAATGACGAAAAACTGTATTTATTCATGTGAAATCCAATGAATAAACCTCCAAGGAAGTGGTTTAGTGGTTTGAGTAGAGGATGGACAACCTAGAGGTCTCAAGTTCAATGCTCACTAAGGCTGATTTTCCTTAGAGGTCACTGATTTGGTTGCTTGTGGCCGCACTTTACCTGTTCCCTTTGGTTAGTCGAGTATTTGGGCCCGCCTCCGGGGGGGGGCTAGGGTTAAGTGGGCTCCCACGGTTTTCAAAAAAAAAATAATGAATAAATTTCGTTCATGATAAAACTCACATTTGTGCAAGTTGCAACTCATGTGTAGGTTAGATTTGTAGCTAAAATAATAAAAACAATTTAAAACATGAAAAGGTTAATTTTGATGTTTTTGTATGTGCATAAACATAATCAACTCTATATAGAATACAAAATTTACTAAAAATATGTGGTTGATAGAAGCTTTATGAGTTCTGAAATAATTCTAACCCTGTTTTTTTTTTATTCCTCTTTGTTTCTCTTATTTAGTTTGCTAAATTGTTTATGGTGGTGCAGTATAATGCTCTAATACATGGTCGAGAGCACCGGGCTCTGCTTGTAGAACTGATAAAACAGAAGGAGGTGGTTGGTGACCTCTTTAATCAACTCCGTTTGGCTCTGCAGAGGAGGAACATGGGTCGTCCTGCTCAAGTAATCAGTTTGTTATAAAATTTCTGATTTTGTTTGGTCAGTCTACAAATCTTTGGGGTGATTGACTATTAATTTTTTTATGGACTCACGACAACACTACAACAGTTATTATATTCTTTTTATCAGATCATTGTGGTTCTATATGACTTTACCGTTCATATTTTAGACCATGGCTGCTACTCATATGGATGATAAAGAGCTCACCGAGAGTGTGCAAAGGCTACTTATTGTAATGCAACGGCTGGATGAGAAAATTGCACCAATGTTGGAAGAGGATGGTGAATACTTCAGTAAAAGGTTAGCCATTGTCAGAACACTACTAGTGAACATTTCATTCCACCACCTTATAGATTATGCCTGACTAAATTTTGACTTATTGTCCATGAATAAATCTGCATTAGCATCATTACACATTGGCAATCATGATCCATTCTTTAATTAATGGGTTGATTTGTGTCACTCAAGTTATATGATGGGCCAAAATGCGCCAGTCCTACGATACTAAACTTAGAATGGGTCCAAATTGTCTGTCATCACCAACTACCAGTGGCCTCCGACATGTACACCGTCACCGCCTCCGCCCCCTCCGCCACCTCCATCGTCTCCACACACCTCATTTGCTGCCCACATTGCTACCATCTGCCATAAAAACAAATATAATGGGTGAACAGATTTTCATGCTTTTTTTTATAAAACAACTTGCTTCAACCCAAGCCTGTTTTGATTAGAATCACTTTGACTCGGAATCAAATTTATAGATACCCGTTGTGTAGGCTAGGCTCCAAGAAACATTGAGATGATAGGAGATCCTTTAAAGGCACTCACTAATTCATTTCATTCATGACTAAAACACTAAACATGCTTAGCTATTTAGAGCCTTACAAATAAAATAAAATCATATTGATAAATTGGAAAATATGCGGATAAGACATGGGATCATGGGGTGGCAATATGGGGTTGGGTATGTGTCACAAATTAATATTTTTTAGAACTGAAGTTTTTTGACCTGAATCCATTTTCACCTATACTCATTTTGACCCGTTAGCTGACCCAACCCTCCCATTTTTTTTATAGCTTCACTGATGGTACATTTGTTGCTAGGTGGGGCTATCTGTCACGTGCAGGTTTGTGGGACAAGAGCCACCTGATGCGACAAATAGAGAAGTCAATATTTCAGCTTTCGTTTAATTTAGAAACTTACATTAATTATTGTTCACTTGTAGTGTTAATATTCACTTGTTAATCCTCCAAACCGCAGGTATGCTGATATTTATACCTCACGTGTGTCGAATTTCCTCCACTACACACCTTTCATGTATTTCCGCTCACAGGAGCAGGTAGATGATCAATTAAATTTCCAATAGTGAATTAATTTTAGTCATCGATACTGTAGTTTATCCTGACATGTTAAAACAACATGATTTTACATTGCAGACTCTTGCTCATGATTCATATTCATTCTACGAATCTCAAATTAACCTATGAGTCGAGAAATGTGGAATATTATGTGAGCCTAATATTACCTTCTGATGGCAATGTTCAAGCCACTTGTTATAAAGCCCTATGTTGGTGTGATTGAACCATAAGCTCTAGCTACATGTTAAGTGACATTTGGAAAAATTCAGGCTGCAGTTTCATCAAAAGGCTGCAGAGTAGTTTCATCAATGTTGTAAGGTATTCTACTTTTGTGTGATAACTTTGCCCTTATATTATAATTGGGCTGTAAAACTAATCTTCATATAAAATACACATTTATGAAGATTCTTGTGTTCATCTTGATTGTAAAAAAGATGATTTAGGGGGTTCTGGTTAGTAAAATGCTAGAGAATGAATAAGATCCATCAAAGTAATTGGAACTGTAGTGTTGAATTGTTTTCTAGCGAAATATATTATTGTAATTTTAACTTATTTATGAGAATCAAGAAATTACTGCTAGCTGCATTTTGCATTTGTACATGTGAATATGACTTTATGTTTATAACTAGTTTATTACTATTGCCTTTATGTTTATAACTAGTAACCAAATGATGACAACCAGCACAACAAAATCATAATTGATAACAATGTAATCCTAACCCTTTCTTGAATTTATTAGGGTCATATCTAAAGGGGTCTAAGGCTCTTAGCTTTAATATTTTAACACCCTTGAAACTCTAGGGCAGTAGGGTGTGTCTCCTATGTATAAGTTATAGATATATCGTGTGAAATTCTAAGGGATCTGATATAGCGTAAGGGGTCGCCATAAGCCACTCATGCTCATGAGAACACTACTCTCACGTAGAGGTGGGCAAACCTTTTTTTTAAACCGGTTTCGGTCAACAAAGTCAACAACCAGTTCCGGTTTTTGGCCGGTTTCGGTTCGGGTTTTGGCCAGGTAAAGGTGGAACCGGTTCCGCTTTTTTCGGGTACAACCGTTCCGGTTCTGGTTTTGGGTTTTTTGCCCACCTCTACTCTCACGGTAGGGTGTAATACCTTAATATAAATTACAGATAAATCTTGTGAAATTATAAGCGGATTTGGTATAGCCGTTTTTGCTCATGAGAACACCACTCCTCTCAAGTCTCACCAATGAAAGGGCCGTTAGATCATTATTCTCTAGCCGTTTGAAAAAAATAAACAGTTGAAAATTAAAAAAAAAAATTCTTAAAAACTCGCTATAAATACTTGTATTTGTTTATATTTTTATATACAAACAATACAAATCATATACAACTAACATATGTTTTACAATTATAGAAATGTGTTTATTGTCGACATCGTCAACGGATTCTGCACAGTATATTCTTCTATACGGTCGTAGCCATGGCCCAAGCTTTGGTACAACAAGCTGAACCTTCACGTTGAATAACTTGAAAAGCCCTTCTCAATTGTCATATTGTTTAGGTTTCTGCATTGATATGTATATCTCAAATATGGATTTTTCACACAAATAAAGCCTTAAATTTGTAAATTGATTTCTTCGTTAACTATTACGCAAAAAATGCAAGTGTACGTGTCGTATAGTAGTATAAAATTGATAAATAATTAAAGATCAAACTAAGGAAATATGAGCTCATAATACTTGTATGTTGCTATTGTCTAGCAAGATAACAATGAACACTATCAATCTATATAGATATCACATGGGTTTGAATTTACTTGTTGATGTTATGAAATATATATGGATAAATGATGAGATCATAAATGTGTAAATGTTGAAGAAGATCCCGTTAAAGCTACCACTTATGATTTTTTTTAGTCCCCGTGATAGTGGCCTAGTGGTAAGGAAGTAAGAATCTATAATGGAGGTCTAGGGTTCAAAGCCCGGCACCACTCAATTTTCCCTGGGTCACGCGATTTACCTCCCTCATGTTGGCCGTAGGACCGGTTGGTAAGGGGCGTCTAATGGTGGCATTCACCATTTTTTTTCATATGATTTTTTAGAAAGGTTTAATGATCTGACTTTTAAAGCAGCTCAAATCATGTAATGAATAACAAATGATTAATTTGAATTAATGCAATCAAATGAAATATCTCTGTCACAGCTACAAATTTCCTTGACTATAATTAGACAGTTGGTATGATAAACACATGCTAACCATCTCAAAGTTAGAATTCTGGATCAAGCCAATGACAACCCTAAGCAAAATCCCTCTAACCTAAAGCTAAATAACTATAGGTTTCATGTCAATAAATCTCTAAAGATGTCTTAAAATAAAGGTTGTCAATAAATCAAAGAAAATGTTGTGATATCTTCAAGGGACTAAAGACTATAAATTGACATATAGAAGAAGTGATAACTTCAAAGTGATGTGCTATTCTGGTTCTGGCTTTGCTGAAGGTTAAGATGTTATTATGCTATTTGAGTTGCATCTTTATGCTAGCAAGTAAACCAATTTCATGAAGAAGTCACAAGAAAAATATATTATGAAACGCAACTTGTCAAGGGATGTTGTAAAAAAATCTCATCATTGAACTTAAAGCAGTAACTCTATATCACGATCATTGAAGATTCATTGTTATCACTCAAGTGTCAATAATGTCTCGAACAATAATAGTTTGAGTGGAGCTGGATTATATCTTATTACAAAGTTATTGTTCATACGAGAACAAGTATATGAGAATAAAATTTGTATCGGATACGTCAATAATCATAATATGCTTGCGGATTTGATGACTACAAGTTTACCACTCAATAGTTTTTCAAAAACTTATAATGAAAATGGGTTTTAGTGTAGACCTTATATAATAAGCGTATTACGTTATGAATAATTGTCATCAATTTCCTTGAATGTTTATTTTGTTTATAATAATGTATATGCACACCTAATGTTATATAAACAAATGTCAAGTTAACATTGTATAAAAGGGTCTTACATTAGTCATTTTTTAATTTTAAATGTTATGTTTTAATTTGAGATTATAGTATTATTAATACGGGTCTTAAAGTTGATACTAACTCAATGACTGTATTTTTTTAATATAATTTTGATTTAAAACCTGATTAATATTTTAACTTGCCCAAACTTAAAAAAAATACTCATTATAAAAAAACATTTGACCAAATGAAAGAATGTTCTAAATATACACACATAAGTATAACCTTATGAATCATTTATTAATATTGATAAAATGGCATGAGAGGTATGAATTAATGTAATAGTTATATAATGGATGCAAGTATATAATGTGAAAAAATGTTTTGACTCTTGTCCTTTGATGTCTCATAAGAGAGCATTTAAGAGAAATTAAACACAATATAAGAACTAGTTTTCTCCATATGTCATATGATCCATCTATTCGAGACATCAAATAAAAAAACAGAAAGATAATGATCATCTTCAAAAATTTGCATTCTTACTGTTATGTCTTTATGAATTATTTATATTACATGATTGAAATGGTTGGGCCATACATTTATGGTGTTGATCTAGATATAATCAACATATAAAAAATCAAAACTAAACAAACAACTGTGCATATGACCTCACCAGAGGACTTGCGCCATAGAGCCGCTGAGGAAAAAGTCGAAGAAGGTGAACCTTGATTAGTAGGAGGTGTGTTAGATATTTTAGTGTAATTGGGGTTAATTTTATCGATCAATATGAATTATAAAATCATTAAACAAGTTGGGTGTGGGGTGCACACTTGTTTAATATTTTATAAATTCAATGGGGGTTCCAAGGGGGCAACGCCCCCTTGGCGGGGGTCCCGGGGCAGCGCCCCTGGTTAGCGGGGTCCAAGGTGCGGCAGCCCCTAGCTGGGGTCGAGCTGCCAGGTCAGCTTGGAAAAATTTTTTCTAGCCTAAGTTATGTTGAAAAACCAATAGAAAATTTGATTTTACAAATTTTACATAAAAATTTGGTTTACAACTTTTGTGGCAAAATCGTGAAAAACGAAAGTTGGAAAACTGCCTGGAGGCAGTTTCCAAACTTCTGCGCTCAGAAATTCATCGATGATTACATACTGGTTCATTCAATCAAATTCGCAACAAAATCTTCATACTTGTTCTTGAACGAAATTGAATTTTATCCGATCAAATATTTGGGTGAACCGCAAATAGTTTGATCTGAAAGTGTGATCCACGACTTTCGATTTCATCCGGTGTTCGTGTTTTTTGGAATTTCTCTACAAGGTGCAAAGACTAAAATGAGGGCAATGAAGAAGATGAACCTTGATTAGCAAGACGTGCAAAGACTAAAATGTGGGCAATTCATGAAGGAATTACAAGTTCAAAACGACTTTAAACGTTTTTATAACACTATTCACTCTTTATAGTAATTATCCAAGTAATTTTTCAAGTTACTTGAATAAAAGAATTTAAATTGGGATTAGGTTACATTTTATTTTTGATCGACAATAGTCGATTGACTGACATATTACCGAAGAAAAGCTCGTGCATCAGTCACATCACATATATCTCATCAATTCAAAAGGAACCCAATATTTGAAAACTGCCTGTTTATCCACGAGCAATTACTTCAAGAGAAATTAGAACCCAAGACCTTTCACAAAGGCTAGAAGACTGTTGGTTGGGATTAAGTTACTTGGATAAACAATTTACTCTATATTAGCTAAGATGTTTGTTTTTCAAGAAAAGGTCTGCGCAGCCTCTTTTGTGCGTCGTACAGGCATTGGCATCTGCATACTGTTTGTTTTTTTCGAAGATGTTTCAATAAAAAACTTCCGTGTGTGCTCTTCTTGGTGCAGATGTGGTCCAGCCACTTCTAGTATCTTATAAGGTATGCATAGACCACCCACCATCGGCCACCACCGCAGGACACCACCCACCACCACCATCCGCCACCACCGGCTGTCACCTCCACCAACAACACCACTGTCACCCCACCACCACCACCACCGTCAGCCACCGCCACCGCCACCGCCAATTAACGTTAAAAACCAAACACTCGCCTTCTTGCAGAATGCAGACATTTGGTCAACCTTTTTATCTACAAATGTCTGTAGATGAGATCAACAGACTCCATACATTTTATCTTTTAAAAAACAAATATCACGTTAGCTAAAGCGTTTGGGTTAATTCAAATAATTAAATTAATTGGGCTGGACAGAGCCCGACCCAAAAGACAAACTTCACGATTCCTTATTTTGGTGTCACTAGGTACCTAGGGTTTTACGATGAAGAAACGGAAGATTTGTGCGTCATAGTTGAAAAAACAAAAAATTAGGTTGTCAAGATGCAAAAACAAGAGAAGAGGGGCAGCAGTTAGAAGAATTCTTGATTTTGATAAGGAACCCTGGGTAAAATATCAAACATCATGCATCCTATTTACTTATTCTTTTCATGCTCCCCTCCCCTTATTTCTATTTTCAATTCACCAAGGGTTTTACATGGTTGCCTGATGCAATCTTTTCTCAAATCTGGGTTTCCATTCTGTTCCCTTGAATCGTTGTAATTTTTAGAAATTTTATGACTTGATTGCCTCTCAAAGTTCAAGTTTTAGCCCCTATTTACGACTTGATTGCCTCTCAAAGTTCAAGTTTTAGCTTCTTTGAGAAAATTTTTTGGTGGTTTCTGTTCACTTTGATGTCAAAGACACCAAACCGGTTTAGATTATTATGGAGATTGAGTGTTCAATTGTACCACTAATTTGAAAACATCTTGGCTAATTAAACTTGAACAAGGTGGTGTTGACATTTATTTTATATATGTGTTGGTCGCAAAATTGCACTAATTTTAATATTTTTAATGTTATTTTACTTATTTTTGTAAAAATAACGTAAAAGTGTCACCTTAACTTTGCCATTGCTCATAGTTGTTAAAAGCGAGCGCCTTGAGCGCCTAGGCTCCTCTCTGATGCCAGGCGGTAAAATCCCGCTTTTGATAATTAGGAAAGTCAGGCGCCACTTGGAAACTTTTTTTTTTTTTTTTTTTTTTTTAATTTATGAAAAATATATAAATTAAATTATAAGTTAACATAATTAGGAAAGTCAGGCGCCACTTTGGTTATGAAGAAATATTATCTTTTATTTTATGAACCTTTTGTTTTGAAGTTTAAACTTTTTTGGTTTTGAGGGACTTTTTCATTTGGGATGATTTTGCTATTTGATATTTTGAACATTGTGTTTGGTTAGTAAGAACTTTTTGGATTTCTAGTCTTATTTTTTCTATTATATTTTTTTTGGAAAGGGCGCTTTTTTTTTTTCTCAGGCCCCCACTTTTTTGACGCTTAACGCCTACGCCCTAGGCGGGGACCGATCGCCTTGAGGGCGCCTTACGCATTTAATAACTATGCCATTGCTATTGGTGGGATATATAATGATTATATTATGGTGGTGTTGACAGTTCCAGACTTCATCATTTTGTGGATTTTTGCATAGCATGAATGAGATGATGTACACTGTCTTGATGTCATAGATTTGCTCTCTAGTTTCATTATTCAGAACTATAGATATATGCCTGGTGTAAGCTAGTTATCTTGCTGAAGGCTTGAAATTTGGTATAATTGATTTCTCAAGATGTCAGAAAAGAAAATTATAGCTATATGCCAGTCGGGTGGCGAATTTCAGACTGAAAAAGATGGTTCAATGTCATATAGTGGTGGGGAGGCTTATGCTGTTGATCTTGATACAGAGACAAAAGTGATTGATTTTAAACAAGATTTAGCAGAGACTTTCGGGTATAATATCGACAACATGTTGATCAAATACTTCCTACCTGGAAATAAGAAGACACTTATCATGATATCTAAAGATAAAGACCTTAAACGCATGATTAACTTCTTCGCTAATGCTGATCAAGTGGATGTATTTGTCATGCCACAACCAAATATCTCGAACACACCTGCTAGTAGGTATTTCAAGTTTCAACTTTTAGCAACAAATAGTTTATTATTATAGATAATTTGAATTAGTTGTCATATTCTAAAGATATGTTGGTTATTATTGCTGTTTGTACCGGTAGTTGTCTGTTTCTATCTCTAGTTGCTTAAAACAGTTTGTCTGTATGGTCTTTTTTTGGCATGTATGTCTTTGATTGCATATTTTTGTTTGCTTGTCATTCAAGCCGAAGATCTATCTGGAAAGAGCCACCCTTTCCCTAGGGATACAGGTAAGGCTTTCTTATATCTTACCCTTCTTAGAACCTACCAATAGCTTGGGTATTAGTGAGACTTTACTAGATATGGTTGTTGTTGTTGATATTGTTGTTGTTACTGTAATTGTCAAAAATGTCAAACACTGACGCAGACATGTTTTTATGTGATTATTACAACTTTAAACCGCATAAGCAAATCCAAACAACATCTCTTGCAACCTGTTTGATTGCAGCTGATTATTTGGTTATGATGGTGTGATATTACATAATCTGTTTCATAATCCACATCCAAACACCATCTCAATTTTTCTGCTTCGTACACTCTAATAAAACCCTAACTGCAGGTCGAGCGTGACAACTGTAACTGAAGCAGTTGTTCATGTATCTAGCCCTGTTGGAACAAGCCAAACTGATAATCACCTGGTTACACATGAAACTACTTCACTTGATATTGTTATACAGAATGAAGTCACACCGGTATCATTTGCATACGGTCCAAATTTGGAAAAACATCATAATAAAGCTGCAATACAGTGGGAAAATACAATAACAGGTGTGGAGCAAAGATTTTCTAGTTTTGCTGAGTTTCGTGAAGCTCTCCATAAATTCTCGATAGCGCATAATTTTCGTTACAAATATAAAAAAAGCGATAGTCACCGTGTGAGTGTTAAATGCAAAGCAGAAGGTTGTCCATGGAGAATATATGTTTCAAGATTGCCAACCACCCATTTAATCCGTATCAAGAAAATGAATTCAGAACATACATGTAATGAAGTTGCTGCAAAAGCGGGTTATCGGGCCACAAAGGGTTGGGTCGGGAATATTATCAAGGAGAAGTTGCGGGCTTCCCCGAATTACAGACCAAAAGATATCGTTGCCGACATAAAACGGGAATATGGTGTACAATTGAATTACTCACAAGCATGGCGCGCAAAAGGGATTGCTAAAGAACAACTTCAAGGTTCATACAAAGAATCTTATTCTCAGCTACCTTATTTTTGTCAAAAAATAACAGAAACGAATCCCGGTAGTTTAGCTACATTTGATACAAAACAAGATTCAAGTTTTCATCGTTTTTTTGTTGCGTTTCATGCTTCTATTTCTGGCTTTCAACAAGGTTGTCGGCCTTTAATCTTTTTAGACGATATCCCTTTAGATGCAAAGTACCAAGGGACTATGTTAGTAGCTACTGCTGCAGATGGTGATGATGGTTTTTTTCCATTAGCTTTTGCTGTAGTTGATGATGAAACCGATGATGATAACTGGTTTTGGTTCTTATCCAAATTGAAATCAGCCGCCCCGATATCTCAACCGATTACAATTGTTGCAAATTTCACAAAAGGGTTAAAAGATTCGATCTTTAATGTTTTTGGTGGCGAGTGTTTTCATGCTCATTGTTTAAGATATATTGCTGAAAAACTTAACAATGATTTGAAAGGTCAGTTTTCACATGAAGCCAGACGGCTCATGGTTCAAGATCTTTATGATGCAGCCTATGCACCAAAGCTTGAAGCTTTTGAACAATATGCTCAAGATATTAAAGCGATTTCACCCGAAGCGTATAATTGGGTACTCAATAGCGAGCCACAACATTGGGCAAATGTGTTCTTTAATGGCTCGCGATATAATCATATGACATCGAATTTTGGACAGTTGTTTTATAATTGGGTATCAGATGCAGTTGAGTTACCAATAACTCATATGATTGATGTTTTACGAGGTAAATTAATGGAATTGATTTATACAAGACGGGTTGATTCCAACAGATGGACTACAACTTTAACACCAACAATGGAAGAAAAGCTTAAAATTGAAACTTCAAAAGCTCAATCATTGCAAGTAATGCCATCACAAAGTAGTATATTTGAGGTTCATGGTGACAATGTGGAGGTGGTTGACATTAGCCAATGGGATTGTAGCTGCAAAGGGTGGCAGCTGACTGGACTGCCATGCTGTCACGCCATTGCTGTTTTTGAGTGCGTTGGTAGAAATGTGTATGATTATTGTTCTAGATATTTTATGGCTGAGAGTTACAGGAAAACATATGCTGAGTCGATTTACCCGATACCTGATGTTGAGGGTCCGTTAGACGGTGAAGGCATTTTGGTAATTGTTACACCACCTCCTGCTAAACGGCCTCCGGGGAAGCCAGGTAGGCGTGCTAAGTTGAAGCAGGCAGGGTCACTGGAACTGATTAGAAGACAAATGCAGTGTAGCAAATGCAGGGGTTTAGGTCATAACAAAAAGACTTGCAAGTAAGCTTTCATTTGCTTTCTTCAAATTATTATTATTATTTAATTAGAGTTAATTACGACAATGGCCGTGGTGGTTTGGATAAAGTAATAGGCTTGGGTACTAAGGTTTAAAAGTAACAAGTTTGAGTTTGTGCTTTCATTTTTGCAGGCTAACTGATGTTAATTTTTTCGTTAAATTAGAGTGAAATAATCAAAATATCCTTTGATCATAGGGTTTTTTGGTCCTTTTAGCCTAATTTAACATAAAATGGTTAACGAAAGTTAGGCTTGGTAAATCCATTACAAAATTGAAAGCACAAATCTTGAACTTGTAGTTCTTTTATTGGTTTGCTTGTTACTTTACTTAAACCATAGGGACCATATATATAATCAACTTCTTTATATATTTCAATTTGGTTACCTGAACGGAGTTCTGTTGTGTTGGACAGAGAGGTGGCGGAGACACATGAAGCGTCATCTACTCTTGTAGTGTTGCCAATTCAGATGGAGGAAGAAATGCATTCAGAAGCAGTTTAATCTTGGTGACGAGTTAAGTTACAGGGATGATAAATGTTAAAGATGTTATTGACATCAAGTCAATGCAAGAGGCGATAATCGTAGTTTAGGCAATCAATCTTCAGATGGATGAAAACGTGTTGACCAACCGTCTGATCATAATAATCTTCATAAATTTTAATCTTAATCGGCCAATCTTACTTCTTGTTTATATCTTTTTGTTGAAATGTGGGTCCCTTATTGGCTAATTACTCTGTAAACATCATTTGATTTGGGTGTTTTGTTTAAAGCCCAATGAATTGCAAAAGTTTGGGTTCCAGCATTTGTCATTTGATAATGTTTGTTGTTCAGGATAAAGATCTTTAATTATGTGTGCTATGGGATGTGAATCTTGCATCAATACTAGCTCTAAAACACCGAGGGAGAACCTCAGAACCCGCACAAACAGAGAAAGAGAAGATCAATAGTAGCGTAGAGGCCATTCGAGAGCCATGAAAGTGGATTTATGACTTTTGTATTGTGACATTGTGCTACTCTTCCATCTACCCATAGGTTGGTGGTAACAAGACACCAAACCCATTTTCTAAAAATCCAAGGTCGCTCATTCACACAGTGTAAAGAAAGGGTCGGGAATGAGAGTACCTTGATATACGACTTCGAAGACTGGTAGGAAGATTCCCTCCTCCAATTGAAAGGAATGAATCAAGCCAATCAGGCGAGCAATCGTACCACAAGTGAAATACTTCGTAAAAAACTTATGAATCTCATTGCAATTAGTGATAGAACTAGTTGGAACTGACTCAAGTCAAGTGATGTGTTTGTACTCAAGAGACAAAAAAGAAAAGACACACATAGATTTCATCATAAAAAACAACCTTGATCTTGAATATGTCACATATATGAAGGAATTGCCCCATGGGCATTTGGGTCGCTTTCAGAAATACATTATTTTGTTTGTGTTAATCAGGTAATTCACAAAGGGACAAAATGAATATGTTTCATTCAGATTTGACTGTCAATGCAACTATTAATGTGATTATTCCAAGTATACTGAGTATCATTCATGTAAGGATCGTGTTGGGGATTCTTACTCTTAGATCGATTATTCAGATAACTAAAATTCCGATAAAAATAACTTTCTAGTTCACTACAAAAAGGATGATCATTGTCAATCTAAAAAAATATGATTTTCAATATCAAAATATATAGAATAAATGTCCCCATTACTATCTTTAACTAAAAAAGTCTCATCAGAGATGAAATTCCGAATGTTTCTAGTGTAATGATAACCTCTTGACTTTTTTATGAGAAGTCTTTGGTTCGAATCTGGGCTGAAGCATATTTGCTGAGGCAATGTTAGGGATTTACCAGTTGTGGTTTCCTCCTAGGGTGGGCTCGGGCATACACCTTAGAGCGTCAAATCCAGATGGTCGGTTGAAATCTCGTCTTAGGTGTCATCATACCTAGCCATTCAACATGAGAATCTAACCAAAAGACCAAAAGCTTTATAAAACATCACAACGTTTCAAAAAAATATTATGAGCATCACCAACAAACTTGATCTTCTTTTTAACATTTTTTTCCCTACCAATACACAGTGTAGATTGGTTTATCTTTAAACAATAAATACATGTTTTCTATTTATTACTAGGTTAAAACATGTATTACATAGATTAAATAAATCTCATATATTGTAAACAATTTTCTTATGAAAATTTTTATGTTTGAAAAAAATAATTGTTGATAAATAATAAATGACGAATACTTAAAAATAATAAATAACAAACAATAAAAATTTAAGAATTATAAAATCATATTTTAAGATATTATATAATTGAAATTTTCTTATAAAAAGATCTATATATTTGATATTTAATTGTACAGTTTAATTATTTATAAGAAGATCTATATATTTAATTATTTAAAATCATTAATATTTAATTAAATATAGAAGTCAATTAGTATTTAATAGGAGAGATATGCGGAAAATTTTTTTTAGAGTTTATAAGAAAATGATATGTGTTCACTTTTGTTATTTTTTTTATTAATCATTCAATAAAGAAAACTTAATATTACATAGATAATTTTTGTAAGCATAGCGGTAGCAAATTACAGGGTTGGAGTTTTATCTATAAAAAATATCGTTCTGGGTTAAGCAAAAGAGTTTTTAGCTGTGAGTTTTCTCATAAACAGGTCATCGCGTTCTGTTTCTCGGACGAAAGCATGATCTATTTACCTGGGTAATATACACCGGATGACCAGTTTCAAAAAGAAAGTTGGTACGTATCCGGTCTCCCCTCATTGTTGGATGTTGGATTGGTCTAAACCTTGATATGAGGCACAAGACAGACATACACGTGGCACTTCAACGGTTGAAACGTGTCATCAAACAAAGTGTTCTCTCGCCACGTATGTCCTCCACAGCCATCCTTCACAATCTTTAATCATTCTGCCGCCCCAATCCAATCCCTATTTAAATCATTCTGAACCCCCTTAATCATCCACAAAATTTTATCGTATCATACTACAATTTACGTCATCATGTATTTCAAAGTTGATAAAACAGCCATCGTGACGGTGTTGTTGGTAGCCGTCATCTGCAGCGGCGCAGCCGCCACTACTGATGAAAATATCAAGTACGATGAAGCGAAAGCGAAGGCGGCACATGCGGGACACGAAGCAGTTGATGCCGGTAAAGAAGGGAAAGAATCGTGGGCTGGGTGGGCTAAAGATAAGATCAGTGAAGGCTTAGGCCTCCGTACCGAGGAAGCCAAGGACGCCGGCCGGCGAGCCTCCGACGCCGCCGTTGATTCCGCCCAGTCTGCGAAAGACAAGATCACAGGTTAGTTTCTTTCTTACTTTCGTATTAAATTTACATCCATTCAAAGCCTTCGACATATGCAACTGGAGTCTGGAGGTACCCCTCGACCCTTCGAGACCTCTACAAACAGGGCCTGGCCCAATGGGCCTAGTAATACAAACATCGACACGTTGACATTGGTGGTGTTTTTAAAACCACCGGCTAGTTTTTGGATAATGACAATACCATAAATTATTCTTGTATAATCAGCGGTACCATCTGATCATATTCACAATAAGTCAGTTATGAACCAAAAGAAACGATACTTTTGATAAAACCTAATACTGGATTCGAACCAGGATCATTTGGTTCTAAAGCCACTAGACTGTAATGCTTTGAGGTTCGAGGGTGTTCAAAATATCCGAAACGCGAAAAAATTTGAAATTTGAATGGTATTCAAAACCCGAAAAAAAACTCATCCGACATCTAATTTAGATTGTTTGGGTTTCTTCGGGTTGGATAATACGATTTTTGATTCAAATCGGGTTGGGTTTTAGATAGACGAAAAGTTTATTCGGGTGTAAGAGTCACATTTTCCGGGTCGGGTAATGTATTTTGGTTTTCGAGTTGGGTTTCGGTCAGACCAAAAAAATTTCCAACCCGTTTTCGAGTTGGGTTACGGTCATACCAAAAAAATTTCGAACCCGAATAACTCGCTATCCCACTCGATGAACACATCTTGGTATGTACGTAAAGAGTTGGTAACAATGATTAATGAACAGGAACTGGAGAATACACCAGTGAAGAAATGAACAAGTATGCTGACGAGTTGAAAGATAAAGCTTCAAAGACAGCAGAATCCGCCAAGACAACAGCGTATGATAAGTCACAAAGTGCTAAAGAATGCATGAAGGAGAAGGCGGATGCAGCGTACGATAAGTCCAAGGAGGCTGCAGAGACCATAAAAGAGAAGGCTCATGAGGCCAAAGAAGACGCAGGCTCGATGGCCGAACAGGCGAAGGAGAGCGGTGGTGAGGGTCTGGAATGGGCCAAGGAGAAGGCGAAACGTGGGTATGAAGCAACGAAGCAGAAAGCGGGTGAGGGTTTGGAGTCTGCGAAACAGGCGTTGGGGACCAAGTACGAGGAGGCTGCCGAGCCGCATAGACAAAAGGCTAAGGACTTTAAGGAAGAGGTGATATTGGGTGGTGGGTCTCATGACGAAGAGCTTTGAGTGTGATTATAAGATGGATAGATTTGGGATGATGTGATAGGGTTAGGGTGATGTTTGTTTTAATTTGTGGTATCGTATTTTGTAAATAAACTTTTGTATGTGGTTATAAAATTTTACAAAATTCTACTCTAAGATGAATTTTGAAATTATATGTAAAAAAACAATTATTTGGATTGTGGGAGAGGTTTGTTTATTAATATCAAACTAAAAAACATCACAACAACATTCCGAAATGAATTTATAGATGAAAGAAGAAACGGCTCAACAATATTAGAAGCATGATTTCTTTTTCCAATTTTATTAATTGTTATAAACTATGGGAGTTTGAGGCTCGCTTTTGATGGTTTTCTTGATATGCTTTCAAAACTTATATTCATTTTTTAGTTTTTAGGAGTAACTACGAATTCAGCCTATTAGTTAGGGTTTCACCTCGTGACTAAGAGGTCATGAGTTTAAGCCCCGACGATTTAAAGGATATCCAGGTGAGTGAAAGAATCTTGAGCTTAATCTCGAATTTTGTACCAACAAGGGTGGGGGTTTACCATTCCAGAGGTTCCCGCACATTTGGTGTGGCCACGTCTTATCTCTGCCTGGTGAACCATGTTAAGACAATATACGCGGTATGTATGACCGTCGCACTTAAAAAAACGTGTATTTGTAAACTAACATGTAATAATTTTAATAAAAAGACGACGAAATACATTGATAACAATAAAGACAGCTACATGACATATAACGAGCATCTAAAAACCACAAAAACATAACCACAAGTCCACAACTTCAACAACTTATCATCAATAATACTTACCCATTATGCTTACACATGACGTGACTTGACTTAAGAACAATCTGTTTACTCTAAAATGGTGACTTGACCTAAGAACAATCTGTTTACTCTAAAATTTCATATTTAGGCTATGTGTTATGGGGTGACGTATTGGGGCCTCTTGCTAATGTCTTCGCTACAGCCTGGGCGTGAATATGTCTGGCGTGGTCGTGGTCACGGGTGAAGATGTGATAAGAGGGTGATGCTTTTAGTTGTATGTGAAAAAGGTGATGATTTTAGTTGTTTTTGTAACGCATACGTAATAAAAGGTGTGATGATTTTACATAGCGTGACAAAGACTCTCAATTAGTCAAATGCATAATTCAAGAAGATTTGTCTCCCATCAACGAAAGTTAAATTAGATCTTGGTGCAAGCTAACATCATATCCAAGATCTGTCCATACTCCATACTATTCACAATGAAAAATAACAAATTATTCAACCATGAGACATCGAGTTTAAGATCAAAATCAAAAGATTGATAATCCAAATAGGCAAATATGCGTACTAGTAAATATGTTTAATTTTATGAAATCATAACTATTGAACTTAAATATAGTGCATTAATGGACAACTAATATATCCTAATTAATATCTCGTTCAATCTACCAACAAAAAACGTAACTACACCATTAGTCATTAGATGTTATCATTGCTTCAAATTTATGTCAGTTAAGTTTCATACTACAGTACCGGTGCCTTTTAGTTTCGAAAAACCTAATTTAATGGCACAAAAGCTAAGGTAGTGTTTGTTTTTCCTCAAAAGGTCTGCGCAAACTTCTTTCTGCGTCGCCTATACCACGCGCAAACATTGTCATCTTTAATTTGTTTTTTCGAAAATGTTCCATTAAAAAAACGTCTGCACGAGCTGTTTTTGGTGCAAATCTGACCCAACCACTTATAAGACCTTCAAAGGTCCGTAGAGACCACAGCCATCACTGACCACCCATCCTACACCACCATCATCCAGCATTGCTGTCCATCACCACCATCGTCGGCCACCACTACCACCACCATCATGTCACCACCGTCCAACACCACCACCGTTCGTACACCACAACCAGTTTACAGTCAACAGACGTTACAAAACAAACAATCTTCTTCTTGCAGACTGAAGAGATTTGGTCAATCTCTTCTTTTACTAATGTGTGCATATATAGTCCGCAGACTGTAGATATTTTATCTCTTAAAAACAAACACCATCTAAATGTCATTAAGGTAATAAAGTGTGCCATCAAATGATTTTTTTATCGCGTTTAACGGACCTCAACAATTTATTTTCAAACTATTAAAAAAATATAATGAATTTTTTTCCTTAAAATTTGTATGTCTGGTTAATTAGTTTTTAGTAAATTCTTTTTATAAAAAAGATTTTAAATTTTAACAATATACTTTTAGTTCTTCATATTATCTTTTTTTAACAAATTTTTGTATCTTGTAAATTTGATTTTTTTCCTAATTTTAACAGACCTCAACGAAATTATAATATTTGTTACATTATGATAATTTACATAAAGAAAACTAAAACAAAAACAAAACAAGTGTATTATTATTGAATTTTTTTGGACTTTTTGATAATTTTTTTAAATGTTCTAAAAAAATTTAGAATTTAATAATTATTTTTGTTCCTTTTATTGTTAAACAAAATTGAATTTCCTTTTGTTTTTTTAATTGATCTTAGAAATATATAAATCTATTTTTATGATAATCAACACTCAAATTAAAATAACTGTTCATTATTAAGTTTTTTAAAACAATAAAGTATCCTATTTATTTTTAAAAATTTTAGACATTAGAATGATAATGGAAATGTTGATATAAAATTAAACAACAACAACAACAAACTTACCTATATGTATATTCCCACTTTTTAGTAGGGTCTGAGAGGGAAGAAAGATACAAACATTACCTTTATCCTAATTGGGATAGAGAGGTTGTTCCGAAGGAGTCCCCGGCTCAAAGTTATCGTTTGAAGTTGATCATCCCAATGATTTTAACGTTATTTTCACAAAATAATTAAAATAACGTTAAAATTAGTGCACTTTTACTTTTGCCTCTTAAGGGCCCACACATATTTACATTATATGCGTGCACCGCAAATATAAGCTTTCTAATTTATATTTATTTTATTTTAAATGAAAGTGGAGATTTAATATTATTATTTATTTTATATCTAATGTTGTAATTATTTTCTATTCTTAAGCTAATTTTTTTTTTAAATAAGTTTTAAAAAATGAGGAATATTTACCAGAAATCCTACCTAGAATTAAAAATCTCCCCTTTTAAAATTGGCAGAGAATTTAGGGAAAACCTTATAAAAATGTAACTTACTTTTCATTTTGTTCCAATCATGTCACTCAAACCTTTTTTTATCTCAATTAAGTCATTCAAGTTATTTTAGAGTTCTAATACTATGTCTTTAACCTGAATAGCAGGTAACACATGTTGATATAAGTTTGAGTTAATAATTTTTTTTTTAAAAAAATGACTGATTTGAATCAATTTTATATGCCCATCTTGTTAATAAGTTTTACTCTTTTGAAACAATCTTTTTATCCTTCTTAATAAAGGTAAAGTTAGATTGCATAATATTTATTTATACCTTACAAATAAACCATACGATATGTCGATATATAAGAATTACAAGGTATGATTGTTATTATTGATTAGCCAACTTTAACATTTCAATCAAAACACCATCTTGATCACTATGTTCTCAGCCCAAAAGATGTGATATTATAGATTATAGAATATAGGATAACTTGTTACATTAATTACTTTATATTTATATTTATATTTATATTTATATTTATATTTATATTTGTATTTATACTAGATTATTACCCTGTGTATTACACGGATTTGATATAAAATATTAAATAATTAGTAATAAAAATTAAAAAATTGTAAAAGGATATTTTAAGATAAAATGATTAATTTACATATTAATGAATACTTTAAATAATAAAACAATAATTAAAAACTTTAATAACCATATAAACGATATGTAATCTTTTGATTTTTTAACAGTTATATATTTAAACTAGATGATAATAAACTTCATCATGTGTTCTATCAAAGGCTAACTTTTATAAATAAATAAGGTATAATATAATTTATATAATTATTAAAATTTAAACAACTGAATTAAAAAATAGCGTTAATCATAAGGACACAAAGCGTAACTTTGTCAATCACTTTTTTAGTTTGTTTTTTTTAAATAAATTAAAAAATGACATTGGATTATAACTATCTTATTGTTTAAAACTCTGGGTTATAGTTTATTTTATTTTTTATTAAAAAAAATCATTTTTATAAAAAATTGTTTCTTATATAACTTTGATATTCTAAAAATAAATTTTTTCTTATTTCAAAAAAAATTAATATTAAAAAATTTCATATCTTATAACATTTTTTTAAATGTTTTTGTAATAAAAAGATAAATAATATTATTAGTTAGTAGTATTATAATTATTTAATTAGAAAAAGAATATAATTATTTAATATGAGAGAAATAAATGAATTTAATAGGAAATTGACATTTGGCATTAGTGTTATAATATCATGACAAGTGGTGAAATTTATTTTCTTTTATTAGTATAGTAAGATAAGATAAGATAAGATTTATATTTATATATACATGAAAAGAATTTCTTAAGATTGTAAGTTAGGTTTTGCTACTTATTATAAAACTTATAAGTTAAAGGAATTAAATTCTAATGAATAATTATATTGAATTCAAGAATTTCTTTTATATTATTAATAATGTATTTGAACCTAGAAATCTTCAACTAATAAATTAAAATAATGTTTAACACATTTTATTATATCATCATAATAAATTAAAATAATGTTTAACACATGTCATCATAATATCACATCTTTTCAACCAGCAAATCTTTTAATGTTTTATATGTTTTTTTTCCATTGTTTGCTTGTATTGTATACATATCACCATAATATCAGACTTGGGGGCTTTTCTTGGAATTTATATCATGACTTAAAAATTGTCTAAACTAAGAAAGCATATATGTTGAAAGTTATCATAACTTTAAATTTCATATGTATAAATACATTCAGATTGTTATATTATAATCGCAATAATATAAATTTTTAATCATATTTGATGTTGAGGTATTTATATCTATATTGTATAATAAATAAACATTTTTATGTGACGCATGTCAGTTTTATAGACTATCTAAATAATAGTTTTCTCGTCTTTCTCTCGTATTAAATATTTACAGGACATTTTTTTATTTTAATGTGTTTATTCTCTCTTTTATTAAATAGTAATGACTTTATTCAATTTAGTAAATAATCTATATCTATATCTATACTCTATAATAAAAGAGTAAATATTTTGCCACAAATTATATCCTTATAACACTATTGTCATTTGTCACATTCTTACACCACAAGTGACACTTGTCAATTCCTTATTATTCCATTTAATTCTTGTCACAACCTACGCCGCATGCGGAATCCACGGCGCGTGACTATGTATTCATGTGCCAATGTTGGAGAATAACCCATGATTAACTATGTTTCATAAAATTAAGTTCATTCAAACAAACATAACATACATATTATACAATAAGTTTATCATAAGATAATTATTATACAATACGATGTTTTTGTTTTCTTTCTAGGTCACAACTATTTATGTTGTTGATCCTGACCTAGATTGCTTAACTGACGCTCCCGATTACCTGAAACATATAGATAAAAGTCAACTACAGATAGTTGAGTGAGAACATAAGTTTTTATTGATTCAAAATAATTGTTTAAACAATGATTTCCATGATATAGTAATCACAAGTGATCAAAACATGTACTTTGAAATTGAATCTAATTGAGCATGCAAACATCAAACCTAATGATAAATGATTGTCAGTAAATGATTGTTAGTTCATATGATGATGTCTAACCCACGGTTGGATCGATTATGATAATGATACTTGTTTTTCAGCATATGATCATACCAATACTACCAAGGGCTTGATAACAAGTTAATGATATTTACATAAGAATGTCCTCAAATAGCATCCACATAACCAAAGTTCTCAAGTGATCCACTTGTTTTAATGATTTGCTTGATAAATGTTTATCGTGATCTTCCTAATAATATCGATATATGTTTTAAAATGGTTGACAAAATATGTTCTGAAAATATATCTACATGTTCCACCCTGAGTTTTGGTTGACATTTAAAGAGAGAAAGGGGGCTATGATCTCACCTGTGTTATTGAAGTGTTTTGATATTGAAGTATCACACAAGATTTGAAGAGAATTATGGAATTCATTAATGTTTTATGAGTTCTTTGTATTTGAATTGGATTATCGGAATATTCCTTGACTTTTGATGACAAGGGATAGCAGTTCAAGCCATCAAGCTGATCTTAATCCTTAATCAGCCTCCTTAAATTAATATTGCACAAAGTGCGATAAATAGGGAACCTATAATGATTTAGGCTCCTATTAAGGAGTTTATGACTAACTGCATTAATCACGACATTTCCGGATTAATCAAATAGATATTGTTGTTGATTATTTCACTAAAACAGTTCCTAAATGAATTTTTGGCTTAGGAATAGTCAATCCTTGTTATTAATCATTTAGGTATCATGAAACATGAGAATGTGATATTAGAAAAGGCTTAATAACCATGCTCAATGTACTAATCTAACTGTTATCATAAAATCAGATCGTTATTCTGGTGATTATCTTTATGCTTGTCATTAATTTCAAGAAATGATCAAGACAGGGAACCTTAATCAGCCTCCTTAAATTAATATTGCACAAAGTGCGATAAACAGGGAACCTATAATGATTTAGGCTCCTATTAAGGAGTTTATGACTAACTGCATTAATCACGACATTTCCGGATTAATCAAATAGATATTGTTGTTGATTATTTCACTAAAACGGTTCCTAGATGAATTTTTGGCTTAGGAATAGTCAATCCTTGTTATTAATCATTTAGGTATCATGAAACATGAGAATGTGATATTAGAAAAGGCTTAATAACCATGCTCAATGTACTAGTCTAACTGTTATCATAAAATCAGATCGTTATTCTGGTGATTATCTTTATGCTTGTCATTAGTTTGAAACACTTGGATATAACCTACCATTTCAAGAAATGATCAAGACAATTACAATCATTGTTACACTCAAATGGTTTAAACCATTTTTGTAACGACCGGTTTTCAATTATCGATCATGTTTGAAATAATCATCAATAGAATGATTGTGATTATTAAAAATTGAAAGTATGTGAGAAATTATGAACGTGGAAGAAAACCGTTCGCGAAACGGAGTTACGGATTGTCCGAAATCGCGAAATGAAGAAATTATGTTTTGGATTGCTTCGCGGTACGCGAAGGCTTCGTGAGCCCCTCTTCGCGGTACGCGAAGAACCCACAATATCTGAGATCCCGAATTTATTCGCGGTACGCGAAGAATCTTTGAACCCTCGGTCGCGGTACGCGACGGGTGAGGCGGTTCAGCAGATTCTTGATTTTATCAGATTTTCATGAAGAAAATTTATTTTTTTTTCTTAATTTCGAACTGTTTCACCACAAACACACACATATACGAAATTTTGTGGATCAACATCAGTTTTCAAGTTACCGGATCATCCAGATCGAATCAGGAAGTGTTTCTGCAAGTCTGGATCGTTAGATTTCGATCAGAAATCCGTTCAAAGGGTAACAATTCGTTTTATCCCATTGATTTTGATAATATGTGGATTAAATTGAGTTTTGAGTAGTATGTGATGATTTGGGAGGATTAGAAACAAAGAACTAGATGTTTTAACGGTGAAATTTTGAGTTTGATCCGTTATGATGTCCGGTTGTTGTGAAACTCATATTATTGAGTGTGATAACTAGAGGAATGATTAAATTGTAGTTATGGTGGTTTTAGATCATTGTCCGGAATGATAGATCCAATTCAAGTGTTGATAAAATGTTTGAAATTGAAAGTTAATGATTTTAGCATGATATGCTAATTATACAAATAAGGACTTGACTTCTGAATACCACATACTAATAAATGAGATTCAAATAAGCTTGAATCAACATGTATGGGTATTGGGTGTATTGAAACTAGTTGTATACGTGTGAGTTGCAACTAGGTATGGATAAAGGAAGTCAAGCAACGGATTTAAAAATATGAAGTTGTGATAAACTGAATATGATTAAGAACATGTGTAGATTAATTTCTACACATAGATTGTTGATAAAAGCCTCAATGAGGTTTGATTGAATATGAAAAGTAAAACAGGTCAAATGAATTAGATTATATAAATAACACAAGTTGTGTGTTCATGTTGTTAAATCCTGTTATATGTGAATATATAATAGGAAGAGGAGGTGAATCTAGTTCTATAAGGCCTGGGAAAGAGTGGGACATTGTTGATAACTCTCCAAAGCGAGGTAAGTTACCTAATTGATTGAACTTGTAGTTAAAGGACTGGGTGAGTCCACACTACAAGTAATTGTGCTTTTAGCATGTATACATGATTCGTTGAGTTGGTTGATATGAATATAAATGATTGTGGTTATTGTTGTTGCATGATTCACAAGGTGTGTGAACATGTGGTGATCTACGAATGTATAGATGTTAAATTGGTAATGTGCATGTTTTGATTCACAAGGTGTGTGAACATAAGACTTGCAATTCCAATGTAATTGATTCACAAGGTGTGTGAACAAACGGTGGATTGGTAATGTGCATGTTTTGATTCACAAGGTGTGTGAACATAAGACTTGCAATTCCAATGTAATTGATTCACAAGGTGTGTGAACAAACGGTGGATTGGTAATGTGCATATTTTGTTTCACAAGGTGTGTGAACATAAGACATGTAATTCCAATGTAATAGATTCACAAGGTGTGTGAACAAATGGTGGATTGGTAATGTGCATGTTTTGATTCACAAGGTGTGTGAACATAAGACTTGCAATTCCAATGTAATTGATTCACAATGTGTGTGAACAATAAATGCCCTATAAAGGGATTGACATTTGAAATTCAAGTGTCAAATTGTAAATTGTGATTTTTGTGAAATATGATGCACAATCGGAGTTTTGTGGGGTTATATATGTGCTATATTAAATTATAATGATTGTGCATGAATGGGAGTTATAATGAGGTTTTGGTTGAAAACGAACCGTTAGTAAATCGTTTTTGTATGTGGTTGACCGTTGTTGTCAAATTTTATTTGAAACCTCATTAGTGTATTCATATGATATTATGAAATACACTGGGTGGATTAGTGAGGTAATCTTACTTAGTTCTAACGAACTAATGGTGATTTTAAATGTGGTGTTCACAGGTACTAAGGAGTCAGGTGAGCGGTGATGGTGATCGGGAATCGAACATGAAGGCTCGTATGATGGTTTTAAACTTTAATAACCAAAAAGTTGTATAACTTTTGTGTAATAAATGTTTTTGTGGAGTATGTAAACATATGTAAACCTGTTTTTAACAGGTGTTAGTAAATAGTATGTTTACAGGTGTGTAAAACACGAAAGTTTTTACTGGGACCTAACGTAATTTATTATTAAATATTGGTGTTAATGTCCAGAGGGGACATGAAAGTGACAGTGGGTGTCACAGGTTGGTATCAGAGCCAAAGGTTTGAGCGATTTGAGTGCGTCATGAACACTTAAACTCAAACCATTGAGCTCTGGGTAGATGAGAAGAGCCGTTCGATCCGAAATCCGATCACAAAGCCGAACTCACCAGGTATGATGTATCTGTAAATTGTTGTTTGATGTTATATGATATGGGAATTGTTGTAATACAAACCAATATTCCTAACTTGTGTAAAACAGTGAACGCAAGGAGACGGGTATATGGTGCATATCTTGCTATGCCTGGCCAGCTTAGTAACATATACATGATATGAACGTATCCTTAGGAACATTATTTCACACCAGTATATGGAAGTATTGGTAGGGTGTTAAAAGTGGATGTATGTGATTGGTTGAAAATCACAATGGTGTCATTAGTTGAATAATTGAGTAATTCACAAGAGTGTGAATATTCAATAAAGACACATATACATGTAATGTATAAGTCCGTTAAGGACGAGTGTGTGGTTTGGATTATGTGGTTTGCATATATGTTGAGTATAGATATGTAAACTAATGATATGTTTAAATTATTTCAGTCATAAAATGGCTGATGAACATAACCCCGAGGGGTTTGGGCATGAGGAAGAACATCTCACCGAACTGCAAGTGACGATGAGGGAGGAGGTAGCTAAGGCATTTGAAGCTACCTTACCAACTCGTATAGAAGGATTACAAGCTTCGTTGAAAGATTTTATACATGAAGAGTTTGCAACTCTTAAAGATGAAATGGGTGGTGAAAAACCTTCTAAAAAGGTTACTTATAAAGAGTTTGTGGCTTGTAAGCCAACTGAATTCAAAGGTGAGGTGGATCCACTGTTGAGCCAAAGGTGGATAGCTGATATGGAAAGCACGTTTGAAACGTGTCATTGTGATCCGTCTGACGAGGTAATGTTTGCTGGAAACCAATTGAAAGAATGAGCAAAAGATTGGTGGGAACTTCTTCGAAAGGAGAAGGGTCGAGATGGTATAAAGGAATTGACTTGGAGTGCATTTAAGGAATTGTTCCTTAAACGATTCTGTCCTCAGGCTGCTATTGATAGAATTACTGAGGAATTTTTACATATGAGGCACAAGGAGGAGGATATAGACACTATTACTGCAGTGTTCTTTGATAAAGCTAAATTCTGTCCTGATCTTCTTAGGACGGAAAGAATGTGGATTAACAGGTACCATAGTATGTTGAATGCTAAGTACCGTGAGTTCCTTATACCATCAAAGTTTGAAACTTTGTCGGAGTTGATTGATTGCGCTCGTGAGCGTGAATTGGAATTAAAAAGGCAAGAGGATCGTGGAGAAAAACGAAAGGTGGAAATGGATGTGGGACCCTCTAAAAAGGGGAAATTTGTTAGTCCACTTAAAAAGTTTAGTTCTCTGGGAGAAGCTAAACATTGTTCAAAATGTGGAAAGAAACATTTTGGTGAGTGCTATTTTAAATCGGTGGTATGTTATAAATGCGGCAAGTTGGGGCATCTTGCCTCTCAATGTGCCAGTGCACTTAATTTGTGCTACAACTGTTATAAACAGGGACACCGACGAAGTGAGTGTCCGGAGTTGAGGGGAGCAAGTCAAGGAGGTACTAGTGGTGGGTCTTTTAAGGCCCAAGGTAGTGGCAAGAAGGTTGAAATACCCCCACCAAAGGGTAGAGCCTTCAAAATTACGGCGGAAGAGGCTAAAGTCACTTCAGACGTGGTGACAGGTACTTTTCATATTAATTCCTTGCCTGCTTATATATTGTTTGATTCTGGAGCTAGTCGCTCTTTTATATCTGTGAAATTTGTAAATCATGATTCGTTTGTGCTAGCTAAGCTACCTTATCCATTAAAGGTAGAAATAGCTGATTCTAAGAGTTTCTTAGTATATGACATCTATCATAAATGTAAACTCACTATTGATGGTGAGGATTATGAGGTTGATTTGATTCCAATTATCTTGGGAGAATTTGATGTCGTGATTGGGATGGATTGGTTGTCCAAATATGGAGCTAACATTGTATGTAACCGCAAGGTTATTCAATTAGCATCTCCAGGTGGTTATGAAGTATGTATTCAGGGAGAGAAACGAGGTGGAACCATATTGTGTTCCTTAGCTAAAGCTATGAATTACATGAACCATGGGGGTCAGTCATTCTTAGCTTATGTTCTTGATGTAGAAAAGGAGATAAAGGAACTTAATGATGTTCCAGTTGTCAGGAATTTTCCTGATGTATTTCCGGATGAATTACCGGGAATTCCTTGTGATAGAGATGTTGATTTTAAGATTGATCTTATTCCTGGGGCTAAGCCCATAGCTAAAGCTCCATATCGGTTGGCACCATCTGAAATGAAAGAATTAATGACACAGTTGCAGGATCTTTTAGATAAAGGCTTTATCCGTCCGAGTATCTCTCCGTGGGGTGCACCAATTCTTTTTGTTAAAAAGAAAGACGGAAGCCTTAGAATGTGTATTGATTATAGGGAGTTGAATAAAGTGATTGTGAAAAATCGATATCCTCTACCTCGAATTGATGACCTTTTTGATCAGTTGCAAGGAGCGTCGTGGTTTTCTAAAATCGATCTTCGCTCGGGTTATCATCAACTCAAGGTTAAAGAGGAAGATATTCCTAAGACTGCTTTCCGTACTCGTTACGGTCATTATGAATTTCTTGTGATGTCGTTTGGGTTGACAAATGCACCGGCTGCATTCATGGATTTGATGAACCGGGTGTGTCGTCCAATGTTGGATCGATCTGTCATTGTTTTTATCGATGACATTCTTATTTATTCTAAAAATGAGGGTGATCACGCCTGTCATTTGCGTGAAGTCCTTGAAACTTTACGGAAGGAGAAACTATATGCCAAATTTTCTAAATGCGCATTTTGGTTGCGTGAAGTCCAGTTTTTGGGACATGTGGTGGGTGCTGATGGCATACTTGTTGATCCTTCGAAAGTTCAAGCGGTGATGAAATGGAGTCCTCCTAAAACTCCAACTGAAATTAGAAGTTTTCTTGGTCTAGCCGGTTACTATCGGCGGTTTATACAGGATTTTGCAAGAATTGCATCTCCTTTGACTAAACTAACAAGAAAAGATGTGAAATTTATTTGGGGTGATGATCAAGAAAAAGATTTTAATGAACTCAAGTTCAAGTTAACTCAGGCACCGGTATTAACTCTACCGGATGGACCTGATGATTTTGTGGTGTACTCTGATGCATCTTATCTTGGGCTTGGTTGTGTCCTTATGCAAAGAGGTAAGGTGATTGCCTATGCATCGAGGCAACTGAAAGTTCATGAAGTAAACTATCCTACTCATGATCTAGAATTGGCAGCGGTAGTGTTTGCCTTAAAAATTTGGAGGCATTACTTGTATGGTGTGAAATGCACAATTTACACTGATCACAAGAGCCTGAAATATTTCTTCACACAGAAGGAATTAAATATGAGGCAAAGACGTTGGATAGAACTACTCAAGGATTATGATTGTGAAATCCTTTATCATCCAGGTAAAGCCAATGTAGTGGCGGATGCCTTGAGTAGGAAAGAAGAACATGAACCCATTCGGGTTACAGCAATGAAGATTGTGATTTCCTCTGATTTGGTGGATCAAATTAAAGAAGCTCAAGTTGAAGCTTTAAAAGAAGAAAACTGGAAACGAGATCGAATAAAGGGGCAAGCTCATAATCTGGATGAAGATAGTCGTGGGTTAAAGACAAGATGGGGTAGGGTGTGGATACCTCCCACTTGTTCTTTGAAAACTGATCTGATGGAGGAAGCTCATAAATCAAAATACTCAATTCATCCGGGAGCCACTAAAATGTACCGAGACCTTCGGGTAAATTACTGGTGGCCAGGTATGAAACGAGATATTGTTAAATATGTTGAAAAATGTTTAACTTGTTTGCAAGTAAAGGCTGAGCATCAAAAGCCTTATGGCAAATTACAGCCTTTGGAGATTCCTATGTGGAAATGGGAACACATCACAATGGACCTAATTACTAAACTCCCGAAAACCCGAAAGAGATATGATACGATTTGGGTCATTGTGGATCGGTTGACTAAAAGCGCTCATTTTATTCCTATTCGTGAATCGTATTCTTCTGAGAAAATGGCTGAAGTATATGTGAAAGAAATAGTGTCACGTCACGGGATACAAGTGACGATTGTGTCCGATCGAGACACACGATTCACTTCTCATTTCTGGAAGAATTTTCAAAAGGAATTGGGCACGAAACTGTTGTTGAGCACGGCGTATCATCCTCAAACTGATGGTCAGAGTGAACGAACCATTCAGACGCTGGAAGATATGCTGCGAGCATGTATCATTGATTTTGGAGGTAGTTGGGATGACTATCTACCTCTGGCGGAATTTTCATATAACAACAGTTATCATTCGGGGTTGGGAATGCCTCCATATGAAATGTTGTATGGAAGACGATGTCGTACTCCCGTTTGCTGGGGAGAAGTTGGACCGCGAGAGCTTGAAAATAAAGAAATACTGAAAGTTACAAATCAACGAATTGATCAAATTCGAGCTCACTTGAAAGCGGCACAAGACCGTCAAAAGTCGTATGCAGATAAACGAAGACGACCGATTGAATTTCAAGTGGGAGACTTTGTGTTATTAAAGGTTTCCCCTTGGAAGGGTGTAATTCGCTTTCGTAAACGAGGGAAGTTAAGCCCGCGTTTTATTGGACCATTCAAAATTATAGCTCGGATAGGTAATGTTCCTTATCGCCTTGAGCTACCAGAGGAATTGAGTGGTATACATGATACTTTTCACGTATCATATCTGAGAAAATGTTTGGCGGATGAATCGGTTTATGTTCCATTTGAAGATTTGGAAATTGATGATAAATTTAATTATGTTGAAAAGCCAATCGCGATTTTAGATCGAAAAGTCAAACAACTCAGGAACATGTCCTTGAACCAGGTGAAGGTTCAATGGAAAAACAGGAGAGGATCTGACGCAACATGGGAATCAGAAGACGAGATGAGGAAATTTTATCCTTATCTTTTTGATGTATAAGCGGTTTCGAGGACGAAACCTTTGTAAGGAGGGGAGATTTGTAACGACCGGTTTTCAATTATCGATCATGTTTGAAATAATCATCAATAGAATGATTGTGATTATTAAAAATTGAAAGTATGTGAGAAATTATGAACGTGGAAGAAAACCGTTCGCGAAACGGAGTTACGGATTGTTCGGAATCGCGAAATGAAGAAATTATGTTTTGGATTGCTTCGCGGTACGCGAAGGCTTCGTGAGACCCTCTTCGCGGTACGCGAAGAACCCACAATATCTGAGATCCCGAATTTCTTCGCGGTACGCGAAGAATCTTTGAACCCTCGGTCGCGGTACGCGACGGGTGAGGCGGTTCAGCAGATTCTTGATTTTATCAGATTTTCATGAAGAAAATTTATTTATTTTTTAATTTCGAACTGTTTTACCACAAACACACACATATACGAAATTTTGTGGATCAACATCAGTTTTCAAGTTACCGGATCATCCAGATCGAATCAGGAAGTGTTTCTGCAAGTCTGGATCGTTAGATTTCAATCAGAAATCCGTTCAAAGGGTAACAATTCGTTTTATCCCATTGATTTTGATAATATGTGGATTAAATTGAGTTTTGAGTACTATGTGATGATTTGGGAGGATTAGAAACGAAGAACTAGATGTTTTAACGGTGAAATTTTGAGTTTGATCCGTTATGATGTCCGGTTGTTGTGAAACTCATATTATTGAGTGTGATAACTAGAGGAATGATTAAATTGTAGTTATGGTGGTTTTAGATCATTCTCCGGAATGATAGATCCAATTCAAGTGTTGATAAAATGTTTGAAATTGAAAGTTAATGATTTTAGCATGATATGCTAATTATACAAATAAGGACTTGACTTCTGAATACCACATACTAATAAATGAGATTCAAATAAGCTTGAATCAACATGTATGGGTATTGGGTGTATTGAAACTAGTTGTATACGTGTGAGTTGCAACTAGGTATGGATAAAGGAAGTCAAGCAACAGATTTAAAAATATGAAGTCGTGATAAACTGAATATGATTAAGAACATGTGTAGATTAATTTCTACACATAGATTGTTGATAAAAGCCTCAATGAGGTTTGATTGAATATGAAAAGTAAAACATGTCAAATTAATTAGATTATATAAATAACACAAGTTGTGTGTTCATGTTGTTAAATCCTGTTATATGTGAATATATAATAGGAAGAGGAGGTGAATCTAGTTCTATAAGGCCTGGGAAAGAGTGGGACATTGTTGATAACTCTCCAAAGCGAGGTAAGTTACCTAATTGATTGAACTTGTAGTTAAAGGACTGGGTGAGTCCACACTACAAGTAATTGTGCTTTTAGCATGTATACATGATTCGTTGAGTTGGCTGATATGAATATAAATGATTGTGGTTATTGTTGTTGCATGATTCACAAGGTGTGTGAACATGTGGTGATCTACGAATGTATAGATGTTAAATTGGTAATGTGCATGTTTTGATTCACAAGGTGTGTGAACATAAGACTTGCAATTCCAATGTAATTGATTCACAAGGTGTGTGAACAAACGGTGGATTGGTAATGTGCATGTTTTGATTCACAAGGTGTGTGAACATAAGACTTGCAATTCCAATGTAATTGATTCACAAGGTGTGTGAACAAACGGTGGATTGGTAATGTGCATATTTTGTTTCACAAGGTGTGTGAACATAAGACATGTAATTCCAATGTAATAGATTCACAAGGTGTGTGAACAAATGGTGGATTGGTAATGTGCATGTTTTGATTCACAAGGTGTGTGAACATAAGACTTGCAATTCCAATGTAATTGATTCACAATGTGTGTGAACAATAAATGCCCTATAAAGGGATTGACATTTGAAATTCAAGTGTCAAATTGTAAATTGTGATTTTTGTGAAATATGATGCACAATCGGAGTTTTGTGGGGTTATATATGTGCTATATTAAATTATAATGATTGTGCATGAATGGGAGTTATAATGAGGTTTTGGTTGAAAACGAACCGTTAGTAAATCGTTTTTGTATGTGGTTGACCGTTGTTGTCAAATTTTATTTGAAACCTCATTAGTGTATTCATATGATATTATGAAATACACTGGGTGGATTAGTGAGGTAATCTTACTTAGTTCTAACGAACTAATGGTGATTTTAAATGTGGTGTTCACAGGTACTAAGGAGTCAGGTGAGCGGTGATGGTGATCGGGAATCAAACATGAAGGCTCGTATGATGGTTTTAAACTTTAATAACCAAAAAGTTGTATAACTTTTGTGTAATAAATGTTTTTGTGGAGTATGTAAACATATGTAAACCTGTTTTTAACAGGTGTTAGTAAATAGTATGTTTACAGGTGTGTAAAACACGAAAGTTTTTACTGGGACCTAACGTAATTTATTATTAAATATTGATGTTAATGTCCAGAGGGGACATGAAAGTGACAGTGGGTGTCACAGGTTGGTATCAGAGCCAAAGGTTTGAGCGATTTGAGTGCGTCATGAACACTTAAACTCAAACCATTGAGCTCTGGGTAGATGAGAAGAGCCGTTCGATCCGAAATCCGATCACAAAGCCGAACTCACCAGGTATGATGTATCTGTAAATTGTTGTTTGATGTTATATGATATGGGAATTGTTGTAATACAAACCAATATTCCTAACTTGTGTAAAACAGTGAACGCAAGGAGACGGGTATATGGTGCATATCTTGCTATGCCTGGCCAGCTTAGTAACATATACATGATATGAACGTATCCTTAGGAACATTATTTCACACCAGTATATGGAAGTATTGGTAGGGTGTTAAAAGTGGATGTATGTGATTGGTTGAAAATCACAATGGTGTCATTAGTTGAATAATTGAGTAATTCACAAGAGTGTGAATATTCAATAAAGACACATATACATGTAATGTATAAGTCCGTTAAGGACGAGTGTGTGGTTTGGATTATGTGGTTTGCATATATGTTGAGTATAGATATGTAAACTAATGATATGTTTAAATTATTTCAGTCATAAAATGGCTGATGAACATAACCCCGAGGGGTTTGGGCATGAGGAAGAACATCTCACCGAACTGCAAGTGACGGTGAGGGAGGAGGTAGCTAAGGCATTTGAAGCTACCTTACCAACTCGTATAGAAGGATTACAAGCTTCGTTGAAAGATTTTATACATGAATAGTTTGCAACTCTTAAAGATGAAATGGGTGGTGAAAAACCTTCTAAAAAGGTTACTTATAAAGAGTTTGTGGCTTGTAAGCCAACTGAATTCAAAGGTGAGGTGGATCCACTGTTGAGCCAAAGGTGGATAGCTGATATGGAAAGCACGTTTGAAACGTGTCATTGTGATCCGTCTGACGAGGTAATGTTTGCTGGAAACCAATTGAAAGAATGAGCAAAAGATTGGTGGGAACTTCTTCGAAAGGAGAAGGGTCGAGATGGTATAAAGGAATTGACTTGGAGTGCATTTAAGGAATTGTTCCTTAAACGATTCTGTCCTCAGGCTGCTATTGATAGAATTACTGAGGAATTTTTACATATGAGGCACAAGGAGGAGGATATAGACACTATTACTGCAGTGTTCTTTGATAAAGCTAAATTCTGTCCTGATCTTCTTAGGACGGAAAGAATGTGGATTAACAGGTACCATAGTATGTTGAATGCTAAGTACCGTGAGTTCCTTATACCATCAAAGTTTGAAACTTTGTCGGAGTTGATTGATTGCGCTCGTGAGCGTGAATTGGAATTAAAAAGGCAAGAGGATCGTGGAGAAAAACGAAAGGTGGAAAGGGATGTGGGACCCTCTAAAAAGGGGAAATTTGTTAGTCCACTTAAAAAGTTTAGTTCTCTGGGAGAAGCTAAACATTGTTCAAAATGTGGAAAGAAACATTTTGGTGAGTGCTATTTTAAATCGGTGGTATGTTATAAATGCGGCAAGTTGGGGCATCTTGCCTCTCAATGTGCCAGTGCACTTAATTTGTGCTACAACTGTTATAAACAGGGACACCGACGAAGTGAGTGTCCGGAGTTGAGGGGAGCAAGTCAAGGAGGTACTAGTGGTGGGTCTTTTAAGGCCCAAGGTAGTGGCAAGAAGGTTGAAATACCCCCACCAAAGGGTAGAGCCTTCAAAATTACGGCGGAAGAGGCTAAAGTCACTTCAGACGTGGTGACAGGTACTTTTCATATTAATTCCTTTCCTGCTTATATATTGTTTGATTCTGGAGCTAGTCGCTCTTTTATATCTGTGAAATTTGTAAATCATGATTCGTTTGTGCTAGCTAAGCTACCTTATCCATTAAAGGTAGAAATAGCTGATTCTAAGAGTTTCTTAGTATATGACATCTATCATAAATGTAAACTCACTATTGATGGTGAGGATTATGAGGTTGATTTGATTCCAATTATCTTGGGAGAATTTGATGTCGTGATTGGGATGGATTGGTTGTCCAAATATGGAGCTAACATTGTATGTAACCGCAAGGTTATTCAATTAGCATCTCCAGGTGGTTATGAAGTATGTATTCAGGGAGAGAAACGAGGTGGAACCATATTGTGTTCCTTAGCTAAAGCTATGAATTACATGAACCATGGGGGTCAGTCATTCTTAGCTTATGTTCTTGATGTAGAAAAGGAGATAAAGGAACTTAATGATGTTCCAGTTGTCAGGAATTTTCCTGATGTATTTCCGGATGAATTACCGGGAATTCCTTGTGATAGAGATGTTGATTTTAAGATTGATCTTATTCCTGGGGCTAAGCCCATAGCTAAAGCTCCATATCGGTTGGCACCATCTGAAATGAAAGAATTAATGACACAGTTGCAGGATCTTTTAGATAAAGGCTTTATCCGTCCGAGTATCTCTCCGTGGGGTGCACCAATTCTTTTTGTTAAAAAGAAAGACGGAAGCCTTAGAATGTGTATTGATTATAGGGAGTTGAATAAAGTGATTGTGAAAAATCGATATCCTCTACCTCGAATTGATGACCTTTTTGATCAGTTGCAAGGAGCGTCGTGGTTTTCTAAAATCGATCTTCGCTCGGGTTATCATCAACTCAAGGTTAAAGAGGAAGATATTCCTAAGACTGCTTTTCGTACTCGTTACGGTCATTATGAATTTCTTGTGATGTCGTTTGGGTTGACAAATGCACCGGCTGCATTCATGGATTTGATGAACCGGGTGTGTCGTCCAATGTTGGATCGATCTGTCATTGTTTTTATCGATGACATTCTTATTTATTCTAAAAATGAGGGTGATCACGCCTGTCATTTGCGTGAAATCCTTGAAACTTTACGGAAGGAGAAACTATATGCCAAATTTTCTAAATGCGCATTTTGGTTGCGTGAAGTCCAGTTTTTGGGACATGTGGTGGGTGCTGATGGCATACTTGTTGATCCTTCGAAAGTTCAAGCGGTGATGAAATGGAGTCCTCCTAAAACTCCAACTGAAATTAGAAGTTTTCTTGGTCTAGCCGGTTACTATCGGCGGTTTATACAGGATTTTGCAAGAATTGCATCTCCTTTGACTAAACTAACAAGAAAAGATGTGAAATTTATTTGGGGTGATGATCAAGAAAAAGATTTTAATGAACTCAAGTTCAAGTTAACTCAGGCACCGGTATTAACTCTACCGGATGGACCTGATGATTTTGTGGTGTACTCTGATGCATCTTATCTTGGGCTTGGTTGTGTCCTTATGCAAAGAGGTAAGGTGATTGCCTATGCATCGAGGCAACTGAAAGTTCATGAAGTAAACTATCCTACTCATGATCTAGAATTGGCAGCGGTAGTGTTTGCCTTAAAAATTTGGAGGCATTACTTGTATGGTGTGAAATGCACAATTTACACTGATCACAAGAGCCTGAAATATTTCTTCACACAGAAGGAATTAAATATGAGGCAAAGACGTTGGATAGAACTACTCAAGGATTATGATTGTGAAATCCTTTATCATCCAGGTAAAGCCAATGTAGTGGCGGATGCCTTGAGTAGGAAAGAAGAACATGAACCCATTCGGGTTACAGCAATGAAGATTGTGATTTCCTCTGATTTGGTGGATCAAATTAAAGAAGCTCAAGTTGAAGCTTTAAAAGAAGAAAACTGGAAACGAGATCGAATAAAGGGGCAAGCTCATAATCTGGATGAAGATAGTCGTGGGTTAAAGACAAGATGGGGTAGGGTGTGGATACCTCCCACTTGTTCTTTGAAAACTGATCTGATGGAGGAAGCTCATAAATCAAAATACTCAATTCATCCGGGAGCCACTAAAATGTACCGAGACCTTCGGGTAAATTACTGGTGGCCAGGTATGAAACGAGATATTGTTAAATATGTTGAAAAATGTTTAACTTGTTTGCAAGTAAAGGCTGAGCATCAAAAGCCTTATGGCAAATTACAGCCTTTGGAGATTCCTATGTGGAAATGGGAACACATCACAATGGACCTAATTACTAAACTCCCGAAAACCCGAAAGAGATATGATACGATTTGGGTCATTGTGGATCGGTTGACTAAAAGCGCTCATTTTATTCCTATTCGTGAATCGTATTCTTCTGAGAAAATGGCTGAAGTATATGTGAAAGAAATAGTGTCACGTCACGGGATACAAGTGACGATTGTGTCCGATCGAGACACACGATTCACTTCTCATTTCTGGAAGAATTTTCAAAAGGAATTGGGCACGAAACTGTTGTTGAGCACGGCGTATCATCCTCAAACTGATGGTCAGAGTGAACGAACCATTCAGACGCTGGAAGATATGCTGCGAGCATGTATCATTGATTTTGGAGGTAGTTGGGATGACTATCTACCTCTGGCGGAATTTTCATATAACAACAGTTATCATTCGGGGTTGGGAATGCCTCCATATGAAATGTTGTATGGAAGACGATGTCGTACTCCCGTTTGCTGGGGAGAAGTTGGACCGCGAGAGCTTGAAAATAAAGAAATACTGAAAGTTACAAATCAACGAATTGATCAAATTCGAGCTCACTTGAAAGCGGCACAAGACCGTCAAAAGTCGTATGCAGATAAACGAAGACGACCGATTGAATTTCAAGTGGGAGACTTTGTGTTATTAAAGGTTTCCCCTTGGAAGGGTGTAATTCGCTTTCGTAAACGAGGGAAGTTAAGCCCGCGTTTTATTGGACCATTCAAAATTATAGCTCGGATAGGTAATGTTCCTTATCGCCTTGAGCTACCAGAGGAATTGAGTGGTATACATGATACTTTTCACGTATCATATCTGAGAAAATGTTTGGCGGATGAATCGGTTTATGTTCCATTTGAAGATTTGGAAATTGATGATAAATTTAATTATGTTGAAAAGCCAATCGCGATTTTAGATCGAAAAGTCAAACAACTCAGGAACATGTCCTTGAACCAGGTGAAGGTTCAATGGAAAAACAGGAGAGGATCTGACGCAACATGGGAATCAGAAGACGAGATGAGGAAATTTTATCCTTATCTTTTTGATGTATAAGCGGTTTCGAGGACGAAACCTTTGTAAGGAGGGGAGATTTGTAACGACCGGTTTTCAATTATCGATCATGTTTGAAATAATCATCAATAGAATGATTGTGATTATTAAAAATTGAAAGTATGTGAGAAATTATGAACGTGGAAGAAAACCGTTCGCGAAACGGAGTTACGGATTGTTCGGAATCACGAAATGAAGAAATTATGTTTTGGATTGCTTCGCAGTACGCGAAGGCTTCGTGAGACCCTCTTCGCGGTACGCGAAGAACCCACAATATCTGAGATCCCGAATTTCTTCGCGGTACGCGAAGAATCTTTGAACCCTCGGTCGCGGTACGCGACGGGTGAGGCGGTTCAGCAGATTCTTGATTTTATCAGATTTTCATGAAGAAAATTTATTTATTTTTTAATTTCGAACTGTTTTACCACAAACACACACATATACGAAATTTTGTGGATCAACATCAGTTTTCAAGTTACCGGATCATCCAGATCGAATCAGGAAGTGTTTCTGCAAGTCTGGATCGTTAGATTTCAATCAGAAATCCGTTCAAAGGGTAACAATTCGTTTTATCCCATTGATTTTGATAATATGTGGATTAAATTGAGTTTTGAGTACTATGTGATGATTTGGGAGGATTAGAAACGAAGAACTAGATGTTTTAACGGTGAAATTTTGAGTTTGATCCGTTATGATGTCCGGTTGTTGTGAAACTCATATTATTGAGTGTGATAACTAGAGGAATGATTAAATTGTAGTTATGGTGGTTTTAGATCATTCTCCGGAATGATAGATCCAATTCAAGTGTTGATAAAATGTTTGAAATTGAAAGTTAATGATTTTAGCATGATATGCTAATTATACAAATAAGGACTTGACTTCTGAATACCACATACTAATAAATGAGATTCAAATAAGCTTGAATCAACATGTATGGGTATTGGGTGTATTGAAACTAGTTGTATACGTGTGAGTTGCAACTAGGTATGGATAAAGGAAGTCAAGCAACGGATTTAAAAATATGAAGTTGTGATAAACTGAATATGATTAAGAACATGTGTAGATTAATTTCTACACATAGATTGTTGATAAAAGCCTCAATGAGGTTTGATTGAATATGAAAAGTAAAACAGGTCAAATGAATTAGATTATATAAATAACACAAGTTGTGTGTTCATGTTGCTAAATCCTGTTATATGTGAATATATAATAGGAAGAGGAGGTGAATCTAGTTTTATAAGGCCTGGGAAAGAGTGGGACATTGTTGATAACTCTCCAAAGCGAGGTAAGTTACCTAATTGATTGAACTTGTAGTTAAAGGACTGGGTGAGTCCACACTACAAGTAATTGTGCTTTTAGCATGTATACATGATTCGTTGAGTTGGCTGATATGAATATAAATGATTGTGGTTATTGTTGTTGCATGATTCACAAGGTGTGTGAACATGTGGTGATCTACGAATGTATAGATGTTAAATTGGTAATGTGCATGTTTTGATTCACAAGGTGTGTGAACATAAGACTTGCAATTCCAATGTAATTGATTCACAAGGTGTGTGAACAAACGGTGGATTGGTAATGTGCATGTTTTGATTCACAAGGTGTGTGAACATAAGACTTGCAATTCCAATGTAATTGATTCACAAGGTGTGTGAACAAACGGTGGATTGGTAATGTGCATATTTTGTTTCACAAGGTGTGTGAACATAAGACATGTAATTCCAATGTAATAGATTCACAAGGTGTGTGAACAAATGGTGGATTGGTAATGTGCATGTTTTGATTCACAAGGTGTGTGAACATAAGACTTGCAATTCCAATGTAATTGATTCACAATGTGTGTGAACAATAAATGCCCTATAAAGGGATTAACATTTGAAATTCAAGTGTCAAATTGTAAATTGTGATTTTTGTGAAATATGATGCACAATCGGAGTTTTGTGGGGTTATATATGTGCTATATTAAATTATAATGATTGTGCATGAATGGGAGTTATAATGAGGTTTTGGTTGAAAACGAACCGTTAGTAAATCGTTTTTGTATGTGGTTGACCGTTGTTGTCAAATTTTATTTGAAACCTCATTAGTGTATTCATATGATATTATGAAATACACTGGGTGGATTAGTGAGGTAATCTTACTTAGTTCTAACGAACTAATGGTGATTTTAAATGTGGTGTTCACAGGTACTAAGGAGTCAGGTGAGCGGTGATGGTGATCGGGAATCGAACATGAAGGCTCGTATGATGGTTTTAAACTTTAATAACCAAAAAGTTGTATAACTTTTGTGTAATAAATGTTTTTGTGGAGTATGTAAACATATGTAAACCTGTTTTTAACAGGTGTTAGTAAATAGTATGTTTACAGGTGTGTAAAACACGAAAGTTTTTACTGGGACCTAACGTAATTTATTATTAAATATTGGTGTTAATGTCCAGAGGGGACATGAAAGTGACAGTGGGTGTCACAATTTTAATCTAAGATATAGTTTCATGATAACCGGGCTTTATAACGGATCAAAACAAAGCTTTAACCGTTAACATACCGTGTTCTTCGTTTCTAACCATTCATAGCCATAAACTAGGCAATAATCAACAACAATCACTATTGTATCATCTTCAAAACAAGATTTAATCTAACCATTATCAAACTAGTAAGATAGATTGAATCGTTACCCTTTCGAACGGATTTTTTGGATGAAAACGAAGATCAGGAGTTGTAGAAACGATCCCTAACTCGATCCGGATGTTTGGATGGCTTCAAAACACTGATTAGATGGTAGAAAATCGCCCTAGATCGTCTGGAAGTCGAGTTTATTCGACTAGAAATGAATTTTGATCAAGGAGATCAGATTTTTATGTCTTATGGGTCCGTCGCGTACCGCCAAGGGTGGCAAAAGGGTCATTGGCATACCTCCATCGCCTTAGTCAGATCTCGATTTTGTTTTCGCGATTCCGGGAGCATACGAACTCCGTTTTACGCGCCGTTTTCGCTCGCGTTCACAATTTTTCGAACTCTTTCCAATGGTTATAATTTCAAGACCTAAAGGGTTCAAAGTATCTGATCTCTTATTTAACGCTATATTCGACTCAGTATATCTTGAAATCGGAGCCTCGTTTCGTGATTTCGCATTCTTTTCGTTTCCGAGTTATGATTCTAACATGAAATTTTGAATTGTCACAATTCTCTCTCATATTAAATAACCATCTTCTCTCTCTAATTAAATAAATTTTTTTCTTTTATTAAATAATTATAATATTAATAATTAATATATTATTTATCTTTTTTATTATAAAACACACTTATTTTTTTTATAGAATACGAAATTTTCTGAAACCAAAATTTTTACAGGTAAGAAAAAATTTTTTTCAAAAAAAACAAAATTTATGTAAAAATTAAGTTATCTTAAAAAATATTTTTTAAAAAAAATACTGTATACTATATTAGAAGTTTTTAAACAATGAGATTTTCATAAACAAGTGACGTTTTTTAATTTATTTATAAATTAAAGTAATCAAAATTAAATGAGAAAGTTGCACTTTTGGTCCGTTATATTTAACGCTATTTTTAAAATTTGGTCATTTAAATTTAGTAATTATAAAAATTATGTTTTATATTATTGATTTATAAAAGTTAGTTTTTAATATAATACTAAGGGAAAATTTCAACGTCAATTATTTCAAAAATATCAATTGTTAAACATTAAAGGTCATATATCATTTGTAAATGATTAAAGTTTTTAATTATCTTTTTATCACTTAAAATATTTATTAATATGTAAACTAATCATTTTATATCAAAATATTATTTTATAATTGCTAAATTTTCATTGCTAACTATTTAATATTTTATATTAAATCCGTGTAATACACGGGTTAATAACCTACTATTTAATATATAAGTAAATTGTGTTCTTGTGTCACAATTATGTGAAACTAAGATTCTTTCAACGATTGAAATTTTCTTCATTTATTTTTTGTGAGCTCAAATATATAGAATAAATAAATAACTAATTGATAATTTTTCTTCTTATCAGTTCTCAATGTTTTATTAGTTTTTTCAATAATATTAATTTTATGAACATTTTATATATTTAATATTTTTTTATTTATTTATTACTAACTGTTTAATATTTAATTTATCTAAAACTTAGTAATAAACCTAATGAAATTATGCAAAGAGAAGTTTTCAAGATTTAGGGGTAATATATATTTCGGGAGAATCTTTTGAATAATTTCAGACAAGCTTGATTATGAACCTTGTTAGACCGTGCAAATGGGTACCCTGCCGGCCCAGCGGCTTCCGGCGGGAACACTGTGTGCTTTCTCGTTTTGTGATTGGTGCCAACCCCCTTTCTTGCTTTCTGATTGGTGCCAAGATAATAGTGTGAAGGCTTTTCAGTGAGGTGACCACTGTAGGGGTTTAAGGTTTTCAGTGGGGTGATCACTGTGGGGGTTTAAGGTTTTCAGTGGGGTGATGACGTGGCATGAATTTCGGTGGGAAATGATTTTCAGTGGGGTGACCGCTGTGAATAGTCTTATAGCCGTTAAATCAACGTGAGCACGTAAGATTCGTTGTTTCACAAACGAGTATTATGAAAAATGAATTTGAGTATTTACATGTGCGCATGTTGCAATATAAATTATTGTCAACCGAATTTATTTCTTAACAAACTCGAATATTTATTGTTGGATCAAAATATATTATATTTGACATGATTCATTTCTAAACAAAATTTACATCATTACGCAGACAAATTCAAAACACAATAAAAATAAACACGAAAATATAAGCATGTAGGAAATATCTTTTACTAAAAATAATCAACAAAAGTTATTAAATAAAAATGATTATATATATATATAAAAAGAGGATTAACTCAAATCTATGAAAACTTATTAGTGAAAGTTTGAGGGGTGACTCGTACAGGGGGCAAATGCCACCAACATTAATCGTAGATCAAGTCAAAACGTAAATAAATATAATCTTGCAAATTTTATATAATTATGAACAAAATTTATATTGAAACGTGCACTAACTTTAATTTATATCGATACAACGTAAAAGTAAACACATATTAAATTATTATTTTTCTTTGTAAAATAACAAACAAAACTAGTAAGGAAAAATTAGAATGTATATACAAATATACACACACATCATAAAAAATTAAATTAAAACTTTAAAAACTTAAGATAATAAGTGTTACAATATATTAAAGTTAAGCGACTTGCATGCACGCATACATATATATATATATTTGTGGACTCTTAAGAGGCAAAAGTAAAATTTTACTAATTATTTTAATGTTATTTTACTTATTTTGTGAAAATAACATTAAAAACTTTAGGATGATTTACGTCAAACTTTAACTTTAAGTCGGGGACTCCTTCGAATCAACCTTTCTAAGTTTCTATCCCACAATGGGATATGCGTAAGGTTTGTTTTTATCATTTTCCCCAGACCATACTAGAAAATGAGAATATATTAGATAAGTTTGTTTATTTGTTTGATGAGTTATATGGATGCATTTGGCAAATGCTTATCATCATTGATAAATGAGATACATAAGAATACATAACATATTTGGAACTTTTTTCTTAAAAAAATCAATAAAGGAACATACGATTCTATAAAGGAGAACATGAAGTTCTCCTAAAATCTATACACACACATTTTAAACCACAATGAATATATTGTTGTTATAAGACACATTCGAAATTCGAGTTTCACACTCGATATCTCCAAGCTAGCTAAAAGTAAGTGTATATCATTCATCACCACCATTTTCATAAAAACTTAAGTAAGTGCCTTTTCTTATCTGTTGATAAACATAAAGACACAAGCACAACTTTGTTGTTTTTTTTTTTTTTTTTTTTTTTATAACATTGTGTTGAAACTATGGGAGAAAACATCAACAATTAATGCCGAAATGTTAGAAGAGGGAGTCTTCTATTATAACACTAGGTTATTATGAACGTTCAAAGATCCATTGGATAGGGTGGGAAACAATAATGGCTAACAAAGAAGTTGGGGGCTTGGGTATCATATCATTGAAAGAAATCAACCGAAGCTTATTAGTCAAATGGTGGTGGCGGTATAAGATCACACCGGAAAGCTTGTGGTGTAGAGCTATAAACAGCTTCCACAACATTTCTAAGGCTGGCGATGTGGTCCCATGCAAAAACAGGCTAACCGGTGTTTGGAAAAATATTACAAAGATTGATGCACAATTTCATGGATTGGGGATAAATCTCAAATGCTTATTCCAAGGGGTTTTGGGTCGTGGGAATGCAATTTCTTTCTAGTCAGATTTGTGGATTGGTCCAATACCTGTTTACAACCTGTTATTTGGCACAAGCAACATGGCAAATCATTTTTCAATGGTGCAGAATTCCAATAATCTACGCATTTGAAGTCAAAGATCTCTTAAATCTTTACAAATTCCAATCGGTTAACGATTGCAAAAAAGAAATGATCCATGAGATAATTGTAACTACGTTCTGGTGTTTGTGGAAAGCAAGAAATGATAAGGTTTTCAACGGTAAAATACCCTTATTGCAAAAACTGGTTGAAGAAATAAAAAGCCAAGGCTTCTTGTGGATTACCAATAGGGCAAAAAAGATTAATGTATCGTGAGAGGATTGGGTCTTATTTAGTTTTTAAAATATGTAATTGTATATGTTTTTTTTCTTTTTGTTTTTTAATATATTTTAGCCGTCCAAAAAAAAATTAAGCCGTGTACTACACGGATTTAACATAAAATATTAAATAGTTAGTAATGAAAATTTAGCAATTATAAAATGATAATTTGAAATAAAATGATTAATTACATACTAATAAATATTTTAAGTAATAAAAAAATAATTAAATACTTTAATCACTATACAAACGATATGTGACATTTTAATGTGTAACACTAGATATATTTGAAATAACTAACATTAAAACCTTCAGTTTTTATTATATTAAAAACTGACTTTTATAAATCAATAATATAAAATATAATTTTTGTAATTATTAAAGTTAAACGACCCAATATAAATTAGTGTTAAACATAATGGACCAAAATGTAACTTTCTCTATCATTTTTATTATTTCAGAATTTAAATAAATTAAAAAATGCCATTAGATGATAAAAATCTCATTATTTAAAAACTCCTTTTATAATATAATTCATTTAAAAAAAAACGTTTTATAAGATAACATGTTTTTTACATAAAATTTGTTTTTTGAAAATAAAATATTTCTTACTTTAAAAATTTTTATTTTAGAAAAATTCATATTTTTATAAAAAAAATAAAGTGTGCTTTTATAATAAAAATAAATAAATAATATATTAATTATTAATCTTATAATTATTTAATATAATTATTTAATAAGAGAAAGAATTTATTTAATAAAAGAGATAGTATAATTATTTAATAGGAGAGAATTAAGTGGAATAATAATTAGTTGACATGTAGCAATAGTAGTGTAAAAATGAGATATATGGTAATAGTGGTGTAAAAATGTGACAAGTGACAAAATCACTATTTTTTTAGGTGTTAATATGTATCTATTATGTGTAAGAGCTTGCATTTTTCGGGACGGCCCATAAAACTTGTGAAACCGACCCACTAAAACAGTGTGATGTAAACAGTAGTCCTACCCATATGCAAATATTGGGTTTGACTTCGGTTCTTAAATTTACCATTTCATGGTCCTAGACTCCTAGTTCTCCTTCAAATCAGTCCAGTGTAGTTTGGGTATGACGCGATAATCTCCCAATTAATATAAATCATTAAGGAATGATGCTCATCATAAAAAAATAAAAAATCAAAATCAAGCTAACGAAACATGGAATTTCCATTGGCGGAGTCTTATCAGCTCCAATTGCGAACAATTTTGCCTAGGGTTGTAAACGAACCGAACGAACCCTTGTTCGTGTTTGTTCGTTTAACTTTTAACTTGTTCACGAACGGTTCACGAACGCTAACCGAACGTAAATTCTTGTTCGTGTTCGTTCATTAAGGTATTTAGCTTGTTTACGAATGTTTCACAAATCAGCATTCTAAATCTCAAGAATTATTGGTGATAATCATTTATAAATATATAAATTAAAATATTATGGTATTAAACTAAAAATAACTTAAATATTATGGTATTAAATTAAAAATTAAAATTATACAACATATCTAATGAATAAATATAATAAATGAGCTTAACTGAACATAAACGAACATATTATCAAACGTTCACGAACACAAATAAACGAACACGACCTTGTTCATGTTCGTTCATTTAACTATACGAACGAAATTTTCTTGTTCGTGTTCGTTCATTTATTAAACGAATGAACATAAACTAACTTCCCGCCTTCGCTGAACGTTCGGTTCGTTTATAGCCTTAAATTGTTGCCTAATCAAACCCTATCAAAATCAAATAAAAGAAAAAAGAGATAATTAACCACATTACTTTTAGTAAAATGTTGAATGCCCTACAAGTATCAAATCTAGGGTTGTAATCGAGCTGAGCCGAGCCAGGCCTGGCTTTAGTTCGGCTAGTGGATTTTCGAGCCGAGCCGAGTCGAAATTTCTTTTGAGTCAAAAATCCTAGCTACAGCTCGGTTCGTAAAAACCTCGAGCCACGAGCCCGCTCATGAGCCAACTCGTTTTTTTTCCTCCACTTTACATATATATATATATATAGGGAAGTGTTCAAATGATAACACATTGATAGAACAATAACCAATTAACTCAAATTTAATGGCTAGTCGAAAAGTTAAGTGTCTAGGATTGTGCCATGTGTCATCTTTCATATTAAAAGATAGAAGGGTATTTTAGTTATTTGCACCATAGTAAAAAGCTGGAATTAATTTGGTGGTGTCATGTGTCACCTTCTAATATATTTTAATATATCTACTTTTTAATTTAAAATTTACCCCCTCTTTTTCTATACATTCATAACTTTTTTATAATATAATATTTTTTTTATAAAAATTGCACCGTTTTACTCATCTTATTTTTCTCTTTAATTCCGTTATAGTCTTGGCTAGGTTTTTTTATTTTTTTTTGAAAGTTTGTATATACACCAATGTAACAAGTATAAAAATAACAAATTATTTGTAACGAGTTGTAACGAATTTGGGTGTTAACGAGCTATTTTTTTACAACAGTAAACTACATTACTGTAGTTAAATAAAAATGATATAAAGTGAGCATAAAACTTTTCTTACACCACTGTAAATAAATAAATGATATAACATAACTATGGGTGTTAACGAGCTATTTTATCTAAATGAGCCGAGCTCAAGCCTTAACGAGTTCGGGATTAGATCGGCTCGTTTACACCCCTAAACGTAACCCATATTTAACTTACGAAAATGTAAACCAAAATTCGTTACAACTCGTTACAAATAATGTGTAATTTTAATATTTGTTACATTGCTGTAAATATGAACATTCGAAAAAATAAAAAAACCTAGTCAAGACTATAACAGAAATAAAGAGAAAAATAAGACGAGTAAAATAGTGCAATTTTTATAAAAAAATATTATAGTATAAAAAGTTATGAATGTATTTGATAATACTATTAATTTTAATATATTTGATAAATTATATGATTACATCATTAGTCACATTCTTTAATTATTAATAAAATGCTTTTGAAAAAAAATATGCTATGCTATGTTATCTAAAGTAAATAACTTTAAAATTCATATATTTAACATGTATAATAAACATGTTTTTAACCTACTAACCTATAAATACTGTGTCATATTCTAGTATATCTTGAAGAAACTTACTAAGTTTCAAATATGTCCTCGCGATGGTGGCCTAGTGGTTAGGGGTGAGAATCTGTAATAGAGGTCTAGGGTTCAAAGCCCGACACCACCCAATTTTCCCTGAGTCACGCGATTTACCTCCCTCATGTTGGCCGTGGGACCGGTCGGTTAGGGGCGCTTAATGGTGGCGTTCACCATTTTACTAAGTTTCAAAGATAGTCATGTTGAAACCTTGACCTACAAATAGAGGAGACAATTTTTACCCGTATTAAAGGAAATAGGTTGGTTTGGGTAAACAATTATAATATAATTGATTGAAATTGGTAACATCATACGCGATAACTTTGTCCCGTTGCATTAATACACAACCAAGCCCTTGATGGGAGGCATCACAATAAACAACAAAATCATCACAGCCTTCTGGGAGAGATAGAATTGGAGCATCACATAGCTTCTGTTTCAACGTCTGAAAAGCATCTTCTTGTTTCTGCTCCCAGAAAAACGGTTCACTTTTCTGAGTTAACTTAGTAAGAGGCAAAGCTATCTTAGAAAAGTTCGAGATAAACCTTCTGTAATAACCTGCCAACCCCAGAAAAGACCTTATCTCCGTCGGTGTCTTCGGAGTGTCCCAATTCTTTATTGCCTCAATCTTGGCAGGATCTACGTGTATTCCCTTGCTGTTGACTACGTGACCCAGAAACTGAACTTCCCTTAACCAAAATTCACACTTAGAGAATTTGGCATAGAGTTTCTGTTCTTTCAACAGCTCTAAGATTTTCCTGAGATGTTGCTCATGATCTGCTCTGCTCTTAGAATAAATCAGTATGTCATCAATAAAGACAATGACAAACTAATCCAAGTACGGCTTGCACACTCGGTTCATGAGATCCATGAAAACCGCTGGTGCATTCGTCAATTCGAAAGGCATCACCATAAACTTGTAATACCCATATATGGTTCGGAACGCCGTCTTCGGTATGTCTTCGTCTTGAACTCTAAGTTGATGATACCCGGACCGTAGATCGATCTTCGAGAACTGATCAAACAAGTCATCAATCCTCGGCAATGGATACCAATTCTTGATAGTCAACTTGTTCAACTCTCGATAGTCGATGCACATTCTAAACGATCCGTCTTTCTTTTTCACGAACAAGAACGGAGCTCCCCAAGGTGAGTAACTCGGTCTGATGAATCCTTTATCCAGTAACTCCTGTAACTGGTTTGACAATTCCTGCATCTACGAAGGTGCTAACCTGTAAGGAGATTTAGCAACAGGAGTTGCTCCAAGAACTAAGTCAATTCGGAACTCTACCGGTCGCGCAGGTGGCAAACCTGGTAGGTCTTCAGGGAATACTTCTGGATACTCTTTCACTACCGGTACGTCTTGTATCTTTTTCTTGTCTTTCTCCTTTTCCACCACACGAGCCAGAAAAGCTACGCACTGCTTCTGTAAACACTTACGCGCCTTTATGCAAGAAATGATTTTGACACTTCGTTTTGCTTGATCCCCTCTGACTTACAATACACGATCATCCGGCAATGGAACTCGAAGCAGCTTCTCAGAACAGATGACTTCCACTCGGTTAGAAGAAAGCCAATCCATTCCAACAATGATGTCGAAACTACCCAACTCCATCGGTATCAAATCGATGGCAAAGGTATGACCATTAAGTGTCAACGGGCAATTCCTGTATACTGTGCTAACTGTTATCTGTTTTCTGTTACTACCTCTATAATATAAGGGAAGTCTAACTGTTCCTCTATAGAATCTAGTTGGCATGCAAAATCAGCAGAGATAAAACTCTGATCCGCACCAGTGTCAAATAGAACAGATGCATAAAAGTCATGTAAGAGAAATGTACCAGTGACCACATTCGGGTCTTGGCATGCAGCTGGAACTCTTATGACAAAAGCTCTTCCACGGGGTGCTTGAACTGCCTGTTATGCCTTCTTTGGGCAGTAATTTGCAAAGTGGCCTTGTTCACCACAGTTATAGCATCCACCGTTGTTCTGGTTGTTGGGTGGAGTGAGAGCTAAAGCAACATTGTTGACTGCTTGATTTTGAGTCATCTTGTAGTTCTGGACCCAGTGTCCTTTTCTTTCACATCCCGTGCAGTGACGGCAGGGATTGCTTGCAGCATGATGATACTGGCACTTGTTACATAGAGGGTGTGGGCCAATGTACTGTTTCTTGTGCACATCTTGAGGTGCCACGGTTACTTGATTGAGAGGAGTGGCCATGGTGTAGTTCTTCAGAGTCTTCTGCTTCTTCTTCTGGTGTTGGTAGTGATGAGGCTTCTTGGAAGATTCTTCCTTTCGCTTGCCCGTGTCAGCCTCTTTCTTCAGTACTCCCGAGGCTACCATAAGATCGGTGAGTTTCCCAGACAAACTCACTGCAGATTCCACAGTAACAGGGTTTGCTGCAACAACTAAACCTGAATGCAGGCGGGAAGTCCACCTACATATCGATCAATCCTCTTCTCTAAAGTTGGTACCATGTCTGGCACCAAAGCAACCAACTCGTGGTAACGAGTAGTGTATCCCATGTGATCAGCCCCTTTCATCACATGGTTTGACAATTCAACCTCCAGCTTCTGCAGTTTATTCTTGGGGCAGAATTCGGTTCGCAGTAAAGTCTTGAAATCTTCCCAGCTTATTGACATAGCTTCCTCTCTTCCCCTTGCATTGATTTGACCGTTCCACCAAGTCAAAGCTCGCTTGTTGAATGTTCCAGCAGAGTAGCGAACTTTGTGGTGCTCTGGACAACTGCAAAGGTCTAGAGTAGTCTCTATCTTTTCAATCCATTGGATTAATCCAACGACTCCTTCATTGCCACTAAAACTTGGCGGCTTACATCCTACAAATGATTTGTAGGAGTAATGCGATGAACCACCAGTATTTCCACTGGCTTCTCCAGATGAGTTGCCAGTGTTGTTGATTTCATTACGGAGACGGTTGAACATCTTCGGTATCGCTTCCTTCATCTGATTAGTTATTTGACTGCTCAGTTGAGTCACCAGAGCGATAGTAGTAGGATCCAGCATCGGAGTTGTACTCGGGCCTGGTGGCAGGTTGAGTGGAGGAAGAGGAACAAATGGAGGAGGAGGAAGTGTCGGCGGTGAATCAGACGGTGAAGGTGTAGATGAATGTGGATCCAGGTCTTGCGGCGATGGTGGAGGTAACGAGGGAGTCTGTCTTCTTGGCGGCATTCTGATCATAACCAAAAGAATATTGGTTAGTGCAATGATCGAATGCAGAAGACACAATGCAATAAGTCTTAAGTCCTGTGTTCTCTATATGCAGGTTCCCTAGGTTATAGTCTAGGCCAAACTGTTTAATTAAGTGACCTATATTTCTCTATAACCATGGCTCTGATACCAATCTGTCACACCCCGAGCCGGCGAGGTTGGATCGGAGTCCCCGCCGGGCGGAAGGTTCCCGGGGCGCGATATCGTGAGTGATAATCATGATGATCAGATTGTTTACATTACACATGATATAAATGAGAAATGCTAAATAGAATAGAATTACAAAGTTAAATTACATCAATATTGTTTATAATTTAACAATGTAAATCTACCATCAACATCATAAATTTCTATCTTGTATCTACACAAGATATACAAAATATATTGTATAATGATGTTTCCAAAAGTATGCATGTCCAAAATACTAAGTCTTCTATCTGAAGTCCTAGTCCAAAAGTAATGACTTCTTACTTGACATGTTCGTCACCTGAGAAGTCATGCAAAAAGATTAAGTCAACACATGGTTGGTGAGTTCATGTAGTTTAGTTATTTAAAAATAGCTTTGTGAACCTTTTAGGTAAAACCTCAACCTTATTAACACCACCTGTATCATCCAGCTTGGTATGCTTATATATAGGGCATACCCCTGAGTCGAGCCTACAACCCGCCCAGACGCCATCCCACCACATACTAAGCCACATAGGACATTGGTGTTAATAATAATTAAGCATTTTACCTACCATTCCATTATCATCCGAGATTTAGAGTACTTTGTTTAACAGTTTAAAAACACATACATGATAACATTGATAATCTCTTCGGTAATAACCTTAATCTCATTAACATCACCTGTATCATCCAACTCGGTATGCTTATATATAGGGCATACCCCTGAGTCGAGCCTACAACCCGCCCAGACGCCATCCCACCACATACTAAGCTGCATAGGACATTGATCTTAATGATAATTAAGCGTCTTACCTAACACCCACTTCTATGTTAAAAACTTGATTTCCACAATTTGAAATAACTCTGATTTCCTAGGTTCCCCATGTCTTCATGATCTCCCAAAACGTTTGTAGAAATATAATATTATATGATTAGTTAAATAAAAACTAAGCATTTAAGTACAACTAAGACATGATGATTGGGCCTCATTTGACTCAATCAATTAGACTTAGTTGTTGGTGGTTGTCCAAGTTGTACCCTCTCACACGTGACCCATATCAGGCATGACTCACAAGGAGTCTACCTGTTTGTGCCGGGATTTTAACGATATGCCCATATCAGCTTGACCTACTAGTCTACTGTATGCGTCGGGACTTTAGGATATCCTTTGCTTTATGATCGTCTTGATTTCCTTGATTTCATTTGATAGTTTAAGTTATGCCCATGTAGCTTGACTACAAGAGTCTACTACTGTGAAGGGACTTTCCGTGTGTTACACGTGGTCTCGATTTACATACAACTGACAACTCACCTTACTTTGGATATTAATGATTTCATTAGATCATAATGATTTCATTATTTCAATGATTCACACACGGCTACGATTCCCTTGATTCCTTTGATTTCGATCTTTAGAATTCCATGATTTCACAATGATTATAGATTCATGAGTAGGATCCTTAGTTTACTGATCACACACTGGATTAGATTACATTGCATTTGATCTTTAGCTTTGATTTCACTTTGTATTTAGATTCTTGAATTTGAACTCTATGGACTAAGGGTTTGTTTAGAGTTTAGAATTTAAGTGTTACTCAAAAGAGTTGTTTATTAACTTGATAGTTAATTCTGCATGGCAATAACCTAGACAGGAGTCTAGGAGTATAACAAGCATATAAAGCATAAAGTAATAAAAGCATTTACGTAAAACAATTTAAATAAAAAGATTTACGCATGCTTCTCAGCCCCGCGTTTGAAAACAAAAATGTTTAGAAAAGGGGCAATGAACTCACCTGTGTTGCTCTATATTGAGTTACCACAAAATGCGCGCTCGTTGTTTGTAGCCTAAGTATCTTCAGTACCTGAGTTGTTTTTAAGAGAATTCGCATAGGATAAGTATATACAGTAGTCGTCGTATCTGGGGTTTGGTCTCGGTGTGCAACTATGTGTCCTAGATTACTAATGTGCTTCTAAGATCTCATCTAACCAATCTAATCGTATTACCCATAACTCACCCGTATCCCACAATTAATCATAAGATGTTTTTAAAGAAATCTCATTTTAAGCTAATTGTTAGTTAAAAAAAATCATTTATTTTAATTTAACAAAGTTTATCAATTATTTTCTTTTATTAAGACATAATGAATTTTAAAGATATATTTAATTACCATGATGGGCTCGGTTAAGCCCATTGGGCCAACCTCGACCCATTATTTGTCTTTGAATTTCCAACGATTTCTTTTCACTGCTATGATCAACTAAGACTAGATAATTTATATAAACCATCTAGTTCAGTCACATATCTTTTATGGATTTTTCCTAGGGTTGGGTGTTAATGAATAAATCGATACCCAAAACCCTAAAGTATAGCTTTGATCTCATGATTCCTCAAAGGTGTTGATCTCAAAAGATGTTGATAACTCTTATTTAGTTAGTTGTAGGATTTAAGAAAACCATTCCTTATCAAACCTATTCTATGTTTTCTTTAAAGAATTTCTAGCATCATAAACCAATGTAACTTGTAGATTAAACCCCTTGGTCCCTTTCTTGTTGACTTCTAAATTTAACTAAATAACCCACTCAAAGTTGGTTTACACGAGAATAAACCCTAATGCATATCCCCATGCACACAAATACTTGGTTAATCCCCATGAAATTCCTCACCCAACATTATTAGTCTTGGTCGAGTAATTCTTGACCAAATAAGGTTGGCCGACTGGAAGAGGTATGGTCGAATGGCTACATGGCCGAATAACTTCAACCGGCCGAATGGAGCACCGGGGCCGACTGATTGGGCCGACCGAAAGACTAGTTGGCCGAAAGAGTGGCCTTGGCCGAATGTAAGATTGTCGAATGGAGCCTTAACCGAAGGAGTTTGACTTGCGAATGAGAACAATTTCGGCGAAAGAGGAATTCTTCGGCCACATGCCATTCGGCCGAATGTGGGCTGAAGGGACTCATACGGCGAGCTGGTCCTTTTCCCATTCGCTGGTTCGAGGCTCATCCAAATGGAACTCCATCTTCGACTGATATGAACAAGACCTGATGCTCATCATGTTCTAACTTATTCCAGGTGGTGTGGGCGTGATTTCCTAAGGGTTTGAGGGGTGTTAGCTGTCACACCCCGACCGACGGCGGAATACGTCGGGGCGCGAGTTTGACTGTTCATTAGCTCATGGTGCTATTAAGATGTTTCAATATTTAATGCATCGTTATTACAAATTAAATTCAACATTCATTAATTAATAAACAAACATTACATAACTTGAATCAAAGTATTACAATTGAAAAGTCTATACATTTGTTTCATTGTTTAAACTAGGTCCCTAAGCCTATCTTATGTCTTCATCATGCTTCCTTATCCTGTTACACATGTAAAATAGAGTTTGTCAACTATTTGCATAGTTGGTGAGATCCACACCAATTTTAAATAATAAGTATAAAAAGGATGCAAACAATAGTCTAACTAGAATATGTATCATACGCATAACATGAATACAAGTTTGAATAAATTGAATGAATGAATAACAATTGCTTGTGTCCAAACTAGTATCCTTACAACATGTTAATTCAAGTATGGCCATACTATAAATTAACAGTTATAATTCAACCAGTTTGCTAGGTGTACTTTTCACCTTTTTCACACAAAGGCAAAAGCCTTTGCGAAGATAGTATCTAACCATCTTAGGCTACTAGGTACTAGATTGCTTGACTGGCAACACACATAGAATCACACTAGAATCAACACATTGTATAAGCTTAGCATCTAACACATAAAGCTAACTAGGTCTAAGGCTTGCATCATAGATTGAATGAATAATAGAATGAATAAAGTTTTGAATAAGACATGTGTAACATCCCAAAAACAAAATGTAAAAAGGAGTGTGAAGAAACTCACTTGTTAGAATGCTAGCTAGTTCCAAGTCCTTGATTTAAACAATGAGAAAGTAAAGCTATCTACTCACCTATAATTTGAGTAATTCAAGTCTTAGCAATCCTATAGTTTAAGTTCAAGGATCCTAAAACTATGGCATCCTAATAGAAGTCCTATTTGAATGAATCTAAGTTTGAATTGATAGTTTGGAATATTTATTAAATAAATATTCTCTTAATATTGATTAATAAATAACATAGAATATAAATATTCTTTTTACTTATTTATCGATATTGTTAATTGTATGAATGAACTAGGAATAATATTTATTTATTGTTATGGATACATATTTCCAAAATCTTATATGATAAATAAAATAGAATGTTAAATATTTTATTTATTTATTAATTCTATTGAATTCTTAAGGCCAAGTTTGAATTTATTTATTTTAGAATGTATAGTGTTCATTGTTTTTAGAATGCTAATCTTTAAGAAATAATTTCTAAAGGTTATATGAAATTTACTAAACATTAATATTTTATTTAGTTTCATAAAATAAATATTTTAGAGTAATTCATTATGAAATTTATTCCACAATTTATTTGTACTAAAACTTGACTTCTAAAAGTATTTGGATTTTAAGAGTTTTTATTTTATTTAAAATCATTAGTTTAAAATAATCCTTATTGTAAATTTCAGAATCATAAAGATCATTGTTCTAATATTTACAACGTAAAAATGTGATTTTATTAATATATTTCTTTAAAAATATTTCTACTTTTTTTTAAAAAAAAAATCTTAAAAGATAATACTTTCAAATTTTTGAATACTAACAAATAAGTGTGCTTTGAAATGTTTTAGAATTTGTTTTTTTTTTATTACGAATATATTATCGTCTATTATTTATTAATATTAATTTTTTTTACCAAATAACATGTTTTTATGAATCAACTAGATTTCATAATAAGAAAATAAAATAATTCATTTTCTCAATTTGAATACTGTCTTACAGAATTTAATAAAATGAATTCCAGGATTTTTAAAATAATTTTTTTTCCTTTTTAAACTTTGATGAAACCTTTATTTATTATTTTTATAAACTCAGTGTTTTCTATTCAAAAATTATTATTATTATTATTATTATTATTATTATTATTATTATTATTTGTATAACTTTAATAAATGGTTATTTACCAATAAAAATGTTTTTATTTTATTATAACCTTTTAAGCTTTAAAGAATTATAATTATTTATAAAAATGAAATTTATAAAAATTTAGATATTGCATTGTGTAACAAGTGTTAGTATTACTTTCTAAATGAAATATACCCTTATATATATATATATATATATATATATATATATATATATATATATATAAATATATAAGTTTATAAATACAAGTGTTTCAAAGAACATCCAAAGTTTTGATTTGTTATGAATCAAGTGCGATTAAAATATTCAAATTTTAACTGAAAAGCCTAGGGATTACATTAGCCGGTTAAACGAAGGGATGCGAGATTAGGGTTTTCAAAACCCTAAACCAAACAAGAACATGGATTTTACCTAGAATTTGTTGGATAAAGCCTTAGATCCGTTGTACTTTCGTGATCTACAAGTTATGGGGGTTGTTTTGGCACCAAGATGAGTCGATTTCATGAAGAAATTGTGATGTTAGAGCTTGAAATCCTAGAGAGAGAAACTAGAGAGAGAAAGGGCCGAATTTCTTGAGAGAGAGGGGGTGTTGGCTGGTTGGTGGGGGTTGGTTTGGCATTAAAAGCCACATTAAATGGTGGAAAAATACTCGGGTTCGTTCGGTTTCGCGTAAAACATCGGGTTTCTCGTCGTTTTTGTAACGAAACGATCCGGTTTTAAAGTAGAAGTTATAAAATTATTTTAGGTGGTTATTTCTAGTAAATTAACTAAATATCTTTTATTTATTTTACATTTTTAGAAATAATTAATTTACGGTTTTAAATCGAATCGTACGGTCGTCGCGCGTATTCGTTCGAATCGTCACCCGTACGAACACGGTGATAACTATACTTTTCAATATTGTTTTCTAATTATTGGATATCATTCAGAACGTTAAACTTTCAGATTTATTCGTACAGATCGTCACCTATACGAATAATCTGTCGGTTTAGCATTCACGTAACGACATCCATATTGTTTTGTTCAATAAAGCCTCACATACGTTTATACGTAATAAAATCCTAACAATTAATCACATGATGGTTCTGTACAGTCAGATAATTATCTGACTGATGAACCATAGTTCTGAGCTTTGGTTCTCCGAAATGATTCTGAGCTTGCGTTATGATAACATAAAATGATAATGATGCTTGACATGAATATGAAATACACTGAATTACATAAAGTTCATACCTGATTACTGTTCAGATCACTGTTCCGGTGACGTTTCCGACACTGATGTTACAAATATTGAATATCACTATATTATGTATGATAAACGAGGAAGATACCATATTAAAAAAACTAAAAGTTTTAGCAACTAATATATATAGAGTAATATTTCATTGTTAGCCCACTCTTATTGCGTTAACTCGTATAACTCCACCAAGATCAATCCAAATTTTTGTTCTCTTTTTTTTTAAAATATCATTATTTCACATAAATATTACTTTCTTCTTTTATATGTATGTGTAAATTTATCACCGTTTAAGATTTAAAATCAGTGTAAGTTTGGGTTACATTAACAGGAAATATAATTTTCGGTACAATGTAATTTAGAGTTACACTGATTTTAAATCTTAAACGGTGATGAATTACACAAGCACATAAAAGAAGAAAGTGTTATTTATGTGTAATAATGATATTTAGAAAAAGAAAACAAAGATTTGAATTGATCGTGACAGAGTAATACGGGGTTACCGTAATAAAAGTGGGTTAACAATTGATTATTAATTACACAAAATCAAATTTTAAAGCATTAAATATTGTGTGAAATTAGTTTTTTTTGAACGACAAAGGTCTCAATCGTGTGAACCCACTGTTTCCAGGTCATGTCACCAAGGTATGGACCTTCCATGAGCCACCACAACCACCCCAGGAGGAAACCCTACTGGGAAAACCCCCTGACCCTCCTCAGACCCCTTTTTCGCTACGGGAGGGATTTGAAACAAAGACCTCCCATTTGAAAGAATCTTGGGGTACCATTGAAAATGCCTCATTGGTTGGTGTGTGTGAAATTAGTTGCCAACATAATTTGACCTCCAAAATAAACCATGAAAAAAAGAATAATCATGTGCGCTAAACGAAGCTTCCTCAATAACCTAACGTATAAACTTACCATATGTAGCAAGTTCTCATGGCAAATTAGTAATTGAGCCCTCATGAAACAAACTTCAACATAAATTACTTGTAAATAAATTCCTTATTTACTAAAGAATACAAGAAGGCACATGTAGGCTTCTCCATCTTGAGTATGCTAATATTTTAATACCTTAAGTGATGTCTAACAATATGGATTTTATTCTTTTATATGACTTAATGTTATTTTTTGTTTAAGAAGTTGTAAAAAAACATTAAGTTGTAAAAAAACATTATTGGGTATAGAATATGAAGTATACTAAGTTTTTTTTTTGACTACACATTCATAAAGACCATTGTTGATTACAACTAATGTGAAGGAGAGCGGCGTATGTACTCAGGATGAGATTTATCTTTTAAACAACTAATATATCTATCGATATAAAATTTAGACATCTGATATCTCGTGTGAACAAAAAAAATAGTTTAGTTGAATACTTGTATAAATGATTATAGTCATTCGCTATACCACTCACGATAAAACATGATAGTCAAGTTTACATGAAAGCATGTTATTGCCCATATATACCGCTACACTAATTATATTAAGTTAAACTTTAATCACAAAGAATCATCACTCTTTATCTTGAGAAGATAACTAAGTGTGTGTACGCTCGAGGTGCTAAGAGAGTGACCAAAATGTGTCAAAATGGGAAAGTTTACAACACAATATATTAACGGTAAAATTTCATAAGACTGTGTTCTTAGTTTCTAAAGAATTTAGCAACGTTGTATTTTTAGTTTTTGAAGAAGATTAAAATAAAGAAAGACTAGTTACACAAGAAATACATGTACGAGTTCAAGTGTTCAATCTATTAAATGAACAACATGAATATGAAATCCATTATGTGTTATATTTACAATGAATAACAAATAATTTAGTTGATGCATCCAAAAACACAAAAAAAAACGAAAAAGAAAAGAAAAGAAAAAGGAAAAAAAAAGGTGCTAAAAGTTGCTATGCTAGCATAAAATGCACATCTCAAAATAAAGTAATAATAAAAGAATTATCATACAAAGAAAATGTGAGAGACAAATCGGTTATAAAAATAAAATCTCACAAAACAAAAGGATCGGAATAACACATGTAGTAAAACCTTATAAGATGTTAATTAAACAACCCGAAAAGGTTAATGTTGTGGAAGAAACTTTAAAAAACAATAATATGCTTAAATGAGAGAAAAAAATCTAAGAAACATCAAAATATTAAATGAACATAAGATCTCTATAAATCAGTACAATATGAAACCAAAATGAAATGCATGATATAGCAACAATGTAAAAAAAAAAAAAAAAAAAAAAAAAGAGGCCTAATTGAGATTCGCTTAACAAGCAAAATATTTTTAGATTTGTCGCCCAAACATCGATATACGTCAAACCAATATTTCACAAATGAGGAACTTAAAATACAAGAAAACAAAAATACTGGAATTATGCACAGTGGCGGATCCAGGAATATTTTTCAGTGGGTTCACCTTTTTCCGACGTTTTAATTAAATATAACCGGACATAAAAATTTTCGGGTCGGGTTGACGGTTTGGGTCTTGTAATTTCTTCACGTAATAACAGTGCGATATATTAAGTCAATGATTAAAATTAAAAAATGTCGCCATTAAAGAGTTCGAAGATACATAGTGCATTTTCGTTTAAGACTTCTAAGCTCCAGGCCAATTGGGAGTCAAGAGGGTCACGCACCCTTGCGGGGTCCAAGGTGGTGGTCCTGCTAGCCATTCAGCAGGCATGAGTCAAGAGGGCAACGCCCCGAAACCTAAATGAAATATGCTAAGTTTGTATGACTAAAATTAACCTGACTTGAGTGTTTAACCACTAATAAGTATCATTTTGCTTGCTAAGTTTATAAATTATAAGACACGAAAGTGATATTAACATGATCATGTAGAAATATAACCATTGATTATCGAGATTTCTCTAACAAAGATCATTTGTCTTAATCAAGTTGACAAATTCATGTAAAAATTACATTAAAAATTCACTCTTAAAAATCTTAATAGGTTCATCTCAGGATTCATTCCTAAAATATTACTGGGTTCACCCTATTGTTTAACTCATCCGAAAATTTTTTCCCCTACTACCGAGTCGAAGCGCGGTGGGTTCCGGTGAACCCACCTCCTCAACCTACATCCGCCACTGATTATGCAATGTAAGGCAATAAATGTAACATAAAGAGAGACGAAATGGTAATAGTTTTACATTCAAAAGATTTACAACGTTTAAGAATATAGATAGAAAGCTTTCTTGTTGAACTCAATAAAATTAGATAGATCAAGCTGTCGTTAAAGTTAGCAGGGGCGAAGCTTGCCATGGGCCGGGGGATGCCCGGTTCCTGTCATTTTTCCGCTCAAAAAGGTCAATTTAGTAGCATTTCGTCGGAAAATATTACAGGTATTGAGTCTAGTCTTTTCTGTTTTTCTTCCTAAAAATCCTTTAGCCCCTAGAGTTTAATATCAAGTTCTGCCACTGAAAGTTAGCTAAGTACTACCATAATTAACCTGATTAAGATGTACACACAGCCAAATAACACGATTGGGATGTACAGCGTATGGGGAGACAATATGTCGCTAGATGCTCGACATCATACATGGAGATTGTCACCGGTACGAAAGAGGCGCTTACATAAGATGTGGTGGTAGACTAGACCAATCATGTGGTGGTAGTAGTGTTTCGTTAGAATATCATTTGGCTTACTTTGTTTTCTTCCTAAAAATCCTCCGACCCCTCCGTTTTTCCGGTCATGCTCCGTCAATGATACGATGTTAAAGACATACACATGTACCCTCAATTGTATGATTGTATGAAGGTGGAATTGTCCAAGATAGAGGTGCATGAGGCTACTGCAACATGCTTGCAAAAATGTGTCTCCAAAATATGATCAGGTTAACTTGCTTGGGTTCGAGTTTATAGGACTCTAATCCACCGGGAATGCAACGGTACTAGTCGAATGATACGTTTACGTTTACGTCATCTCGGGAAAATAGCCCGTCTTACGATTGATTGGTTCATTAGATTTGACACTTGGTCCTGTCAATGAAGAGCTGAATCGTTCGAGTTTATGGGACTCCAGATGGATTGTCGCTAGCTGAGGTGGTGAATAATTCAAAACATTTTGACTGGTTTCCCGGAATGATAACAAGGTGGGTAGGAATATATCATTTGCAAATGAGGTAGTAAGCTTGACAAGAAAAACTAATAGCAAGACCCATACGTTAGAAAGTTCATCTGGACCCTTTACTTATCGACGACAAAATCTTGTTGGCACTGATTTCTTCTTATGACATGACACGACATGTTGCTGACAAGTGCCGACTTGTTTTTTTAATGTTACATGTAACGAGAGATGTCGTCGAGATAGATTACGCCTCCATTTTTCCCATAGGCATGATTTGGTGCGAAGAACTCGACGACGTGTCGTCAGGGAAAGGTTAATATATTTGTTTTTCCTTATTCTATTTTCTTTATATTAAATAAATGGAAATAAGTTTTTTTTATTTACTCAGTACATAAGACATGCTTGAAATTCTTGGTGGTATCTTGTTTTTTAAACGACTAATTTTTGAATGACTAATAAATCACTAGTGTATTAGTGTGTCATTAGCAGTACCGTCCAATCATATCCACCACCAAGCAGAGGCGAAACTTAACCTTTTTTTGTCCGTAGTGTTAATTTTTCGGCGTAAATGTTATTTTTAGTTAAAAATAGTGGTTTCGCCCCCTCTTGCTTCAAAAATTAACATATATTCTGGATTTTAAAAATTTCCGCCCCCACTCACTTTGCCCAAGCTCCGTCGCTGCCACCAAGTCACCAATCTGGGAAAACTCAATGCTTTGAGAAAACATCCTTCTGAGATTCGAACCCATGACCATTTGTTTCTTAAGCCTTATCACACCATAAAGATATCATTAGGCTTTAATGTCTTTTGACTTTTGGTATTCTCCATGGTATCTATGTTAGTTTTATTTAGGTGTTTTTTTCTATGTTTATATTTTTTGTTTTTTTGGTGTTTCTGGTACCTATTATTTTGTTAGCTTTTGATGTTGCAATAATAGTTTATTTTGCTTTGCATTAAAATAAATCTATTTAGCTATTATACTTTTATAAATATGACAATGAGAGTAGAAGCCTTCACGTAACCTTTCAAGCCAAACTGGCTATACATGTGGCTGCAAAATAGGTGTCTAGGAGTTGGCACGAAAATGAATGAGTGTCTAATCAAGCATTAAATGACTTTTGATTAAATTTTCTTCAATTTAATTGCAGTTAATTTATAGGACCATTATCTCCTATGTTGATAACCAATGTTTTAAAAACCGGTTCGAACCGGCCAGTTTAACCGGTTCAACCGGTTGCCGGTTCCTAAACCGGTACGAAACACTCCGATATTATGCAGGTTCCTTCGATTGGTTGTGCCGCTAGTTTAATCCGGTTTAACCCGGTTTTACTGGTAAAACCGGTATTTCCGTTTTAAAAAAAACACAAAATTTCGGCTTTTAAGCGATTTTTGGCTTTTAAGCGATCCTGAACTTGATGTGTTTAACACGCCAATGTCATAATCCTATTATGCACTTTCATTTAAAAAAAATTATTAGAATTTGAGTACTTTTAGGTTGTTTTGAATGAATTTGTGTACTTTTTGAATTGTTTTTAGATGAATTTGTATACTTTTTGGAAACCTATTTGAGTATAAGTTGTATTTCTATGGAATTTTATGGTTAATTAGTGTGTCCGGTTGAACCATCCGGTACAACCCGGTTCAACCGGTTGAACCATTTTTTAGCAAAATCCGGTACACCTAAAATACCGGTTTTTAAAACATTGTTGATAACAACATATTTATAAAATAAATGAGTTAATCTACACAAAACAAATCATACCAAGTAATTCAGTAAAGTCTTACTATTCAGTAGTGTTTTATGAGAGTTTGGGACGAAAAAAAAACATTAACGTTTTATAATAAGATAAAAATGCTACTTTTGACAGAGAGAAAAAAAAAAGATAATCTATTAGATCATGTGTAGTGATGTGTGACCTAGGCGTGATAGAGCCCGGTCACGCCTTGGTGGCGCCCTTCCTTACTACATAGGGATGTGATGAGCAATGAATGGTGATCTTGGGTGTTTCAAAAAAAAAAAAAGGAACGGCTAGAAAGAAAAAAAATACATATATAAACTATTCAATTTACAACAAAAAAAATACTTACAACCCAAACAACCCTAACTTGTTTCTAACGTTTGCAAATTGGTACCTACAACAACCGTTTTTTAACAATATTTACCCGCTTTCGAAAACGTTTCCGAAACCCAACCATTTTTGTAATTTCTTTTTTTTTTTAAATAATATTATGCCTTTTTTAATTTATTCTATAATCAAAAAAATAAAAATAAAATAATAAAATATTGAATAAAAGTGGTGATAACGTAGAGTGATGTGGGAATGATGATAACACATGTGATGATGATGCTGGTAGTTTATGTAGCGGCTGCGTGGAGCGATGAGGGCGTGATTACAATACATAGCCTTACTATATTAAGATTACCAATGATGATATTGTTTAACTAAATGCATGGCGGACCGTTAGGGGATGCCAGAGATGCAACCGCACAAGGATTGAATTTTAACATACCCGAAATTTTGATTTTTTAATTCGTATTTTATATGTGAAATTATTTTTAAGCAAAATGTAATTATACTAATAAAAAACATATTTTTATTACAATAATTTGTATCTTAGTTATCATCGATTTATGAATATTTTTTACATGTATAAGGACACAACTAAATACTAGCACTGAGTACTAAAAATGTCGAAGACTTCCTTTATTCATCCAATGATTATACGTAACAGTAGTAGGTTCATGATTTTATACTTACTATGGACAAAAAGAGTCTTTAAATTGCTAAGGAGTCTGACGAGAAAATCATAAAAGGTCTAGTTTTTTCTCTCTAATATTTATATAAATTTACACTATTATACTGGTTTTGAACGGGGTTTTTCTCACATGAGGCTTAAGGTAGATTAGGGTTGTTCAAAAAGCTAGAATCTTGTATTCGGCTGGTAGCTCGTTCGAAAAAAGCTCAGATATAACTCAGCTCGAATAAAGATTGTTTGTAACCGAGCCGAACCGAGCCGGCTCATTTTGTACCGAGTCAAGTCCGAGCCAAGCAAAATATAAAAAAATAGGTGATACTTTAAATAATAACTATATTTTGATGTCATATTTGTAATTATGTTAAACAGAAAATAATAAGGAAAAAAAAAGTGATGTAGAACTCACAAGTCACAAACTTACATCCTAAAATCTAAATTATATAGAGAATTCCAGAAACACGAACACCCGGATGAAATTGAAAGTCGTGGATCGCACTTTCAGATCAAACTATTTGCGGTTCACTCAAATATTTGATCGGATAAAATTCAATTTCGATTCAAGAACAAGTATGATAATTTCGTTGTAAATTCGAGAATGAACCAGACCTTGTATTTCATAGATCAATTCTGATATGCAGGAGTTTGGAAACTGACTCCCGGCAGTTTTCCAACTTTCATTTTTCACAATTATGATATGCAAGAGCCAGGGGCTCTGCACCTTGGACCCCGCTAACTGGAGACGCTGCCCCCGGACCCCCCGCCCGTTGCCCCCTTGGAAGTTGGAACCCCTCAAATTATAAATCATTAAACAAGCATGCACTCCACACCCAACTTATTTAATGAATTTCATAATTCGTATTGATCAATAAAATTAATCCAAATTACACTAAAATATCTAACAAATTATGTAAAAACTGAGCCAAAATCAAACCGAACCGATCCGGCTCGGTTTAAAACAAGCCGAGTCCGAACCAAAATTATAGACTCGGTTACGATCCGAGCCGACCTCAGTTTAAATCCGAGCCGAGTCCGAGCTTCCCCTAGCTCTACTTGGCTCGACTCGACTCGGCAGGGCTCTTGAATACCTCCAAGGTAGATCCATCCCTGGTACCTGAATAAATAAACAACGATGGGTATAAAACAAAAGTAAGCACATGGGAGGTCGTCATGGTGTTGATTAGTGTCTAAAAATCATAAACACAGATTCCGTGTTGGACGTTTATGGGGAAGGTGACGTAAAATAGCAAGTGAAAAAGAAAAGACGAAATTGTTAGTGGTTCACAACAATAATTGGTTTGATGCTACAAATAGCAACGTGGGTGGTTGGTTGCACATGGACCCAACCTCCACCCAAACCGAGCCCACATCTTTGGTGGTTCTAGACATGGAACACAGACCACAATTCTCCGCGTCAATTTCGTCCTACAAATGTAAAATGCGAGGTCATAATTGTTTTAAATTAAAATAATTAAATGTCTTTTTTAAGAACATTTTTATATTATTTTTCTGACTTTTAGTGTACCTTTATCTTATTAAATAATAAAATAAATACTAAATATATTATTTTTTTTTTGTTTTTTAATGCTAAAACATTAAATATGTTCTGTTAATAACACGTGTTTTAAAAAACCAAATTAGTGTACATTAAAATGAAATTTTTTTTATAAAATATGATTTTCTCTAAAATGATAGATTCTTTTAGAAATACGAATTATTTTATGCCGATTTATTTAAAAAACATAAGTTTTATCAAAAACAATTTTGAAAAACATAGAAATAATTTTTTTTTTCTTCTCAGCGAGATATTTATAAAACAATAACATTAAAAACAGTATTATCAAATTAAAATGTTTAAATAAAAAGTGGAAAAGTATACATATTTATTTTAATAATTAAATTATTTATAAGTTATAATCTCAATAAGATTTATCTCAAATTATTGTTTTTATATTTTTAAAAAAATTTTAATAATATTTTTTATTTAATATGTATTATTAACTTTATCTTATATATAAAAGAAATAAGTGATGCATATAAATAAATATACATGAGCTTTAATCGCTATGTTAGGAATTGCCAAGTGAAAGCAACATGTGTCATGTGTTGTGAGGCGAATATGCGTCCATTAGGCAGTCTCCCATCTCCCTGTCCCCGGTGCTTAAATGCAATTAATTTTTTATAAATACGGCTGACAATTTCAGATACGGACACATTAATACGACACGACATGACTTTAATTTGTTTTATGTCTTAAACAGGTCTACATGTTAGACTCGTTAATAACTGTTAAGACCCAATAAAAATTGTTTATTAAGAGATGGGTAGCCGATTACCTTCTTAAAATTTCTAATTTTCTAACCCTAGTTTCTTAAGAGGTCTTTAACATATTTTTTAACGAGTCAATTATAGTGTTAACTGTTAACAGGTTCGTTAGTAGGTCATTTCGTGTTTACGTGTTTTAAATGGGTTGTGTTCGTGTTTGGAAAAACAGACACGATAAGTTTTCATGTCGTGTTCGTGTCTACCCATTTCATGTCTTAACATGTCGTATCTAACCCGTTATGACAATCTTAGTAATAAACCACCTATTCCACAAGACGTACTAATTTACATGTTAATATGAATAACGTCATAATTGTTTTATATTAAAATAAATATATGTCATTTTTAAGAACATTTTTATATTATTTTTCTGACTTTTAATGTACCTTTATCTTATTAAATAATAAAATAAATACTAAATATATTATTTTTTTTATTTTTTAATGCTAAAACATTAAATATGTTCTGTTAATAACACGTGTTTTAAAAAACCAAATTAGTGTACATTAAAATGAAATTTTTTTTATAAAATATGATTTTCTCTAAAATGATAGATTCTTTTAGAAATACGAATTATTTTATGCCGATTTATTTAAAAAACATAAGTTTTATCAAAAACAATTTTGAAAAACATAGAAATAATTTTTTTTTCTTCTCAGCGAGATATTTATAAAACAATAACATTAAAAACAGTATTATCAAATTAAAATGTTTAAATAAAAAGTGGAAAAGTATACATATTTATTTTAATAATTAAATTATTTATAAGTTATAATCTCAATAAGATTTATCTCAAATTATTGTTTTTATATTTTTAAAAAAATTTTAATAATATTTTTTATTTAATATGTATTATTAACTTTATCTTATATATAAAAGAAATAAGTGATGCATATAAATAAATATACATGAGCTTTAATCGCTATGTTAGGAATTGCCAAGTGAAACCAACATGTGTCATGTGTTGTGAGGCGAATATGCGTCCATTAGGCAGTCTCCCATCTCCCTGTCCCCGGTGCTTAAATGCAATTAATTTTTTATAAATACGGCTGACAATTTCAGATACGGACACATTAATACGACACAACATGACTTTAATTTGTTTTATGTCTTAAACATGTCTACATGTTAGACTTGTTAATAACTGTTAAGACCCAATAAAAATTGTTTATTAAGAGATGGGTAGCCGATTACCTTCTTAAAATTTCTAATTTTCTAACCCTAGTTTCTTAAGAGGTCTTTAACATATTTTTTAACGAGTCAATTATAGTGTTAACTGTTAACAGGTTGTTAGCAGGTCATTTCGTGTTTACGTGTTTTAAATGGGTTGTGTTCGTGTTTGGAAAAACAGACACGATAAGTTTTCATGTCGTGTTCGTGTCTACACATTTCATGTCTTAACATGTCGTATCTAACCCGTTATGACAAGCTTAGTAATAAACCACATATTCCACAAGACGTACTAATTTTCATGTTAATATGAATAACGTCATAATTGTTTTATATTAAAATAAATATATGTCATTTTTAAGAACATTTTTATATTATTTTTCTGACTTTTAATGTACCTTTATCTTATTAAATAATAATATGTATACTAAATATATTTTTTTTTATCTTTTTAATGCTAAAACATTTAATATGTTTTGTTAATAACACGTGTTTTAAGAAACCAAATTACATTAAAATGTAATTTTTTTTATAAAATATGATTTTCTCTAAAACGACAGATTCTTTTAAAAATACGAATTATTTATGCTGATTTATTAAAAAAAAGTTTTATTAAAAACAATTTTGAAAAACATAGAAATAAAAGTTTTTCTTCTCGGTGAGATATTTATAAACCAATAACATTAAAAACAGTATTATCAAATTAAAATGTTTAAATAAAAAGTGGAAAAGTATACATATTTATTTTAATAATTAAATTACTTACTTATAAGTTATAATCTCAATAAGATTTATCTATATTATTGTTTTTATATTTTTAAAAATTTTTAATAATAGTTTTTTATTTAATATGTATTATTAATTAACTTTATCTTGTATATAAATAAATATACATGAGCTTTAATTGCTATGTGATAAATAGCCAAGTGAAAGCAACATGTGTCATGTGTTGTGAGGCGAGTATGCGTCCATTAGGCAGTTTCTCATCTCCCTGTCCCCGGTGCTTAAATGCAATTAATCTTGTCTTACTATTTTAATAAACAAAAATCTAAATTTGACATTTGGCACATTCTAAGGCTATATTGACACTTGTCAATTTTTTATACTATCACTTAATTATCTCTTATTAAATAACTAGGTTATAACCCATGTGTTACACGGGTGGAATAAAAGAAAAGATGTAATTAATCATATGGTATTAAAATATTGATTTAAAAATTGTTACATATCATATAAAAAAAGATGATGAATATGTCATACTTTAGAAAGATAAATTACATACAAAGATTTACATGTATTACAAGTTTCTAAAAATTTCCTTCCATACAATATTTGGCGTCTTATTTGTACGTTGACCATCTCTATCTAATATTAATATTTTCACTCCATCTTTGTTTTTTTACTCTTGAAAATGCATGATAATTGCCCATGTGTGAAGACCGGTTCATTCAAATATAATCCATCACACACAAACTAATAATAATAACTTAATTCTGCATTAGTTTATGTTTAATAAGTTATTTATATTTTAACTTAATGATTAGATCTTTTTGAACGTCCAATGTTAAAGACATTGCACTGAAAGTCATCAAATTGATATTAAGTATTTAATTAGTTAATTTAGTTGAATATCATACTATGTATGATAATTTGAGAACCTATACTGATTCAGGTTCCTAATACAATGTTGATGACTCATCAGGTTAATCAAAATATTCTCAGATTAACCAAATAGGTATGGTTGTTGAGTATATTACTGAAACAGCTTCTAGATGAATTTGTGGCTTAAGAATGATCAATCCTTGTTGTTGATTACCCTAATATCATGAAACATAAGAATGTGACATTAAAATAGGTTTAATAACCATGTTCGATGTATTAATCTGACTGTTATCATAAACATAAGATTGTTATTCCAATGATTATCTTAATGATTGTCATTATTTTGAAACACTTTGATTTAACCTAGCATTTTAAGAAATGATCTATACAATCACAATTATTGTTATAATCAAATGGTTTAAACCATTATCATCTAAGATATAGTTTCACGACTTGATCAGAACCACGTCACACAGATGCACTATAACTACGCGCATAGCCAATCCACGCAAATTAAAGCATTGATATCACTTTCATCTTAGCTTCGTTAGTGAAAACCATAATTTTCGCAAAAAATTTCCAACATTTTTTTACTTCTAATATCATTAGACCCACTAAAAAAATAAACAAATAATAATAAAAACTTGGTTGTTCTTTTTTTATTTTTCATTAAAATGAGCTTTTCGTATATAAATCAAATTATCTCATTACATGCCCTTAAGAATATCAGTTACAATTTCCATATAAATAATCAAAAAAGACTCGCAAGAAAAACAACTACAACGGTGAGAATAATTTATTAACGTCATTATGTATACAAATTAATTCTTAGGGTTTTGCAATAAGTTCACTCATGCCATTAATTGCTACAATTTATTAAAATTATGATTTGAATAATTTAATAATGTGGAGATAATTTGAGTGGGAAATGGAATCCAAAAGGTGTCTTATTGAGTGCCACATGGCACTCACAAACCTTGATTTATTATATTACATAGATAAGTATAGTATCTCTCATATTAAATTATCTTACTTTTACAATAAACAAAAATCTACATTTACCCCTTGGCACATTATAAAACATACTTTTAAAAAGTTTAAATATTATGTATTATTTCTAACAATCAAAATTAAGAAAAATGAAATATATCAAATTATTATTGTAAAAAATAATTTTTTTATGAAAAAACAAGTTTTCTTTAAATACGAATGCTTTTCAATTAAAATGAAATATAAATTGAAATTAATAAAAATGATAATAATTTATTTTGTCTTGTATGTTTGATAAAAATTATAAATTAGGTTTTTTCTAATTTGAAATATTACCTTGTCTTGTTAATTTGAATTAGTTAGTTTTTAACAGAAAATTAACTTAAATTTTTAAAGTTTAGTTCAAATATCTCAATTAGTGCAAATTAAGAAGGTTAGATGATATTCCTATTGTTATTAAAAAACTTAATTATTATTTATTATTTAAAGTAATTATTAATACATAATTTAATCATTAATATCAAAATATTGTTTCAAAATTTTTATTACTAACTTTTCGTATTCAATCCGTGTAACACACGGGTTACAGACTAGTTTGTTATAAATGTAGCTGACAATTTCAGATACGGACACATTAATACGACACGACATGACTTTAACTTGTTTTATGTCTTAAACATGTCTACATGTTAGACCTGTTAAGAACTGCTAATATCGTTAAGACCTGTTAAGACTTGTTTATGATTTAATATTTAAACTAAATAACATAAAAAAAAAATAGTTGGGTAAACGATTTCCTTCTTAAAATTTCTAATTTTCTAACCTTAGTTTCTTATCGTGTTCCTTAACAGGTCTTTAACATGTTCTTTAACGAGTCATTTATAATGTTAGCTGTTAACATTTCCATAACGGGTCATTTCGTGTTTTAAACAGGTTTTGTTCGTGTTTGGAAAAATAGACACGATAAGTTTTTGTGTCGTGTTCGTATCTACCCATTTCGTGTTTTGTGCCATGTTCATGTCTACCCATTTCGTGTCTTAATGTATCGTGTCTAACCTATTATGACAACTTTAGTTATAAACCACCCATTCCACGAGACGTAGTAATTTACATGTTAATTTGAATAACTTCATATTACACAAAGAATTACATATTTTTTTTAGAAAAATTATATGTATCTCAAACATATAATTTTAATCACAGATATTTTATTTATAAATTTATTTAACTACATATATAGTCGATCCAAAATTTTAATTACATATATTATTTCCTTTAAAAATAAATATTACATATTTATTTATTTCAATTCATTTTATTTGAAAATTACAAAATGAGTATATTATCCTTATTTTTACTAAAACTTTATAATTACATATTATACCATTTCTTAACTAGGTTTCTTTTACTAACTTTCTGATTTTGTTTTTTTTTTTTTACTATTTGATACTCACGTTTTTTGCCTTTTAGTTATTTATTTTTTTAGATTATTTTACTATTTTCATTAAAATATTAAAATAAAATTAACAAAAAGAAACAAGAAAAAAAGTAAAAAACATTAGAGTTAAAACGTAAACAAATCAACGAAACAAAAAATAGTAAAAAAAGAAGAGAAAAAAAAACTATTTACATTGGGCAAATAAGTAATTTTATATTTTTAGTATAATATAGAAGTATAAATGAATCAAGCTCAAGAGCAACTCGATAACAATTCACTAAAAACTTGAATCAAACCTTTTTAAAATTAAACAAGCTCGAGGTCAAACACAAATTATATATAGCTTGCATAATAAATGACTTTAAGTCTGAGATTCACTTATTAAGCTAGATTCTACTTATCAGTCTTTTATTTGTATCAATTTATTTAATATATAAAATAAGATAAATAAATAATAAGTCAAGCATGAGCCCGTGTTAGATCAAGCTAAGCAAAGTTTAAGTTTTAGATATTAAACTTTAAACAAGTTTGGCTTGAGCTCAAGTTTTGTTAAGTCAAAATTAACAAATTAAGCTTAGGTCCAAACAAACTTAGTCTCAGCCTATATACATCCCTATTAAAAAATAAGAGTGATATAGACATTTTTTAATGCAATAAATTGAAATACTTAAATGAATGTTTATCTTTATAGAATGGTAAATAAGTAATTAAAATGTTGTGTTTGAGTATATACATACGAATGAACATAAATTCAAACTTGATATGATTATGACTATGTCACACTTTAGTTTTAATTTAGTGATTGTGCAACAAGTAAATAAACACAAGTACATAGGAGGAAGTGAAGGAGGGAGGGAGAGAGAGAGAGTCATCCTATTAGACTATGAGAAATGCCCCTTGGTTCCAACCATTCTACTTAGGCGTCAGGTAGGCACCCATCACAACCACTCACTTCACCATTTGTGATGGAAATGCCCCTTTGTTGGTGATGATGTCATCATGATGCAATAATTTAATTTTTATTTTGAATTTCTAAAAATGAAGTAACTATTCTTATTATATAAATCTAGATGATGTCGAGAGTAACTTGTGCGGCTTCTGAAAAATAAATGTTTGGGGTACTTCGGATTTTCTAAAAAATAATCGTCAAAAAGACATCTGTGCGCTCCAAGACGATCTCGATTAATTCGTGCTCCTCTAGACAGAATGAGTCTCTCAACTTGTTGTCTGATAATGTTGAAAGTAACTTGTGCGGCTTCGATTAAAAAATCTTCACATTCGCTAAAATCATCATCTTCCCGTAAAAACTGCATTTTTTAACAAAACTAGTTTTTTTATTTGATTTTTTTGTGTGATGTGAAGAAAAAGAGTGTGTGTGTGATGTTAATGTTATGGTTGTATATATAATATTTTTTTAAATAAGTTTTTTTAAGCCATTCAACGGTCAAATGGAGCTTTCCAACGGTCGAAAGGCCCGTTGTTGTGGCCACGCCCACCCATCCCACGCCCGCCTGCGCCCCAAGGGGGCGGTGTTCCACGCCCTTTTCTTTGCCATCCACGCTCCAACTACAAGGCATACCGAATGGTCTTAGAAATTATTGATTGTTGGTGTAGTGCCCCTAATGTGACATTAGACTGAGATATACCTATAGTCATAAATAAGTCATAAATAAGGCCTCATATACACCTCACATACATCCATCTTCAAAAGTCAAATTATATGCTTAGGCCTCATGTTAATATAATTTATCAAATCTTGCCCATTTATAACTATATCCTAGCATGTGTTTATATAAAATATCTTAAAATGTTTTTTTTTTTGTAAATTGTCAGAGTGTTTCTATATAAACCAGTTTTTTGATACGGTTTTAGATTTTGGAAAAACCGGCGGTTTACAACTGGTTTGAAATTTCAAGAGACCAAACCGGTTGATAACCGTTTTTTCAAAGTAGTTAGCCGGTCTACCTGCGTAAAAAATTAGTTATTTGGCGTTTAACTGATTTCAGTTGTAGAACTTAAAAAAAGGTTATTGGTAAATACTGGATTTCCAGAATTTGACCGGTTAACCGGTTCACTTATTCCAAAACCAATTTTCAACCGTTTAATCGGTTTTTGTCACAAAAAAATAGAAAATCACCAAAAAAAATTCGTTCCTATATAAAGCTTAATATATTTTAACCTACATGAGATTGTCATACTTTAATATACATATATATAGGGTATAGTAAATTTGAAAACCACTTTTTAGTGTGAAACTATAAAAATGACGTAAATATCATGTAAAAAAACGTTTTTTTTCTGATTTTTTACATTTTACAACATTATTTGGCATATTTTTATAAAAAATAAAAAAACACCAAGTGAATTTTTTTAAAAAAATATTTTGTAAACCTATGTAAAACATATGTAATTGTCACACCCCCAAATTCCCACTCGTGGTGCCAGTCCACGTGGGTGTGACGTGACCAGAATCACAGCTCATGGTCATACACAACTCATGGTCATATAGAACATCTCTATATGCGATTCAAATACACTGTTTGACATAAAAGTAACAAAATAGTTTGCAGTGGAAAAATATAAGTTAACATATGCAGCGGAAAAGATAATTGTCAGACATTACACCATTGTTTAACACATAACAATAATTTAAATTGTTTTCAAAAGACACAACAGAAATGCATGAGGACCCTAACGCTCGTCCCTAAAATGCGCATCATGTTCCATACGCGGCTAGTTACCTGAGAATACAAGTTTAAGAAAAAGTGTCAACACAATGGTTGGTGAGTTCACATGTTTTGATGTACATATATAGTAAGAACACATATGTCATGTTGTTTATCATAATGTTAGTACCGAGCCCTAGGCTCCAAGTGTCAGTGCGTCACTACCAAACTAAACTTGTTTGTTCCTGCCTCCGCTATGTCTCGTAATAACGTAGCAAGTTAGGTCAAAGTTTCACGTGGCCTGACCTCCAGTCAGTATTGTGCCACGTGGGGTTAGTCACACCCAAACGGATCCATTCAAACCTACCACGTTGTTCGTACATTAACGGTAATCAAAAGTATCTAGGCTGGGAATCAAAAGTATGACAGATGCTGATCTGGACTGACTTATGCAGGATGAAGACTAGGATCTTAAGGAACAGATTAAGAATACCTAATGGGACCCAGATCAGATACTGTCACACCCCGAGCCGGCGGGATAGGATCGGTTGTCCCGTCGGGCGGAAAGTTCCCGGGGTGCGATATCGTGAGTGATAATCGTGATGATCAGATTGTTTACATTGCACATGATACAAATGAGAAATGCTAAACATAATAGAATTACAAAGTTAAATTACATCAGTTTTGTTTATAATTTAACAATGTAAATCCACCATTAACATCATGTATTTCTATCTTGTATTTACACAAGATATACAAAATAATTTGCATAATGATGTCTTCAAAAATAATGCAGGTCCAAAAGCTAAGCCTTCTATCTGAAGTCCTAGTACGAAAGGAATGACTCCTTAGTTGACCTGTTCGTCACCTGAGAAGTCATGCAAAAAGATCAAGTCAACACATGGTTGGTGAGTTCATATAGTTTAGTATTTGAAAATGATTTGGAAATGGTATGATAATGATTTGAAAAGGACTTGATAATGATTTGAAAACCTCTTTTGGTAAAGACCCTAACCTCATTAACTCCACATGTAATATCCACATCGGTATGCTTATATATAGGGAATCACGAAAGGGTCAAGCCCAGACTCTATCCCACCACATACTAATATGTATATGACACTGTTGTTAATGATAATTAGGCATTTTTACCCAACACCTCTGATTCAGATCATGATATTGAAATCTGATATGCCTTCGATTTATGGGGTTCCTCATAGATATATGATTTCCCAAAAAGACAGTGATAATAGTAAAATGTCAAATATTTAATTTATTAATTAAATAAAACATTTAAATACAACTAAGACATGATGATTGGGTATGATTTTACTCAATCAGTTAGACTTAGTTGTTGGTGGTTGTCCAAGTTGTAACCTCTCACACGTGACCCATGTCAGGCATAACTCACAAGGAGTACACCTGAACTGAGCGGGATTTTAATGATTTGCCCGTTACAGCTTGACCCAATGGTCTTCTGCATCTGAGTGGGACTTTAATGTTTTGCCCGTTACAGCCTGACCCAATGGTCTTCTGTATCTGAGTGGGACTTTAAGGATATCCTGTGATTCTTGATCTCTTGATTCTCGTGATTTTGACTTTGATATTGATTTCATTTGATCGTTCATGTTATTGCCCGTTACAGCCTGACCCGAAGGTCTTCTGCATCTGAGTGGGACTTTATATGTGTGTTACACGTGGTCTTGATTCCATATACAACTGACATCCACCTTGACTTGAGTATTAATGAGTTCATTAGATCATAATGATTTCATTATTTCAATGATTCACACACATTTATGAGTTCTGATTCCTTGTGCCTCTTGATCTTGATCTTTAGAATTTCCATGATTTACAATGATAATTGATTTGATTTATGATTCTTGGTTCTCAGATCTCACACTGAGTTATGATTCCTTTGAATGTGATATCTTGATTTTTTTCATTTGGTTTCACTTTGAATTTAGATTCTTAAATTTGAGCTTGATAGTCTAAGGGTTGATTTGGAGTTTAAATTTAAGGTACTACTCATAAGAGTACTTAAATTTATTTGGTAATTTGATTCTGTATAATAATTTCCTAGACAGGAGTCTAAGAGTATCAACAACATATATATATATAAAACATATAATAAATCAAAGCATTTAAATAAACAGTTTAAATAAAACAGTTTACGCATGCTTCTCAGCCCCGCGTTTTAAAACAAAAATGTTTAGAAAAGGGGCAATGAACTCACCTGTGCTGCTCTGAAATGAATTACCACAAAAGATATGCGCTCTCTTTGATTGTTGCCTAAGTATCTTCAGTCCCTGAGTTGTTTTAAGATATTCGAATACAATAAGTCGTTATAATAGACGAAAACTAGGGTTTTGGTCTCGGTGTGCAACTAAGTGTCCTAGATTACTAATGTGTTTCTAGGATTCTATCCAACTTAGACTATCCTATTACCCAGTAGTAACCTTAACCCCATATTATTCAATTAAAGACTTTAAGTAGAACCTTATCAATTCCATTCATTTTAAGTTAAACATTTAATTAAGGAAATCATTTAATTATTTTACTAAAATTTATAATTTTACTTCTTTTATGAAAAGCATAATTTACTTAAGAAAAGTGTAATTAACATGATGACGGGCTTAGATTAAGCCCATTGGGCCTCTCTTGACCCATTACTTGACTTTTGAATCTTTAAACGATTTCGTGTTCCTTTCTTGGTTAATTAAACTTTAATGATTTATGAAAACCATATTACTTAGTCGTATGTCTTTATAGCTTTTCTAAGGTTAAAGGTTAAGAGCTAAATCAACACCCATCACCTTAGATTATCCTTTTTAAATCCCCAAAATTCACAAATGTTTAACTCCATGTTCACATAATGATGATGTTTAAGAACTCTCGTTATTGAAAATCCCCACTAGTTTCTTTGTTAACACTAATGACATGTAATAGATAACCTCCACGTTTAACTCAAAGTTATTTGCATGGAAACCTAAGGTTACCACCATGCACACACACACCCATGCATGCTTTTACATTGAGATTCCCATGCACACACACATCCATTTGATTTCCTCCCATGCATGAACTCATGTTTACCAAATCTTAGCCAACCCTAACAGTTCCCGACCGAACCACCCTGTTTCACCGAATAACAGTTAGCCCGAATAATGCTCGGTCGAATAGGTGTTTGTCGAATGAGCCTTAAAGTCGAATGGGGCGGTGACCGAACCAAGATGGCCGAATGAAGTTGGCCGATTGTGGTTGGTCCTCGAATGAATCCATGTCCGAATGAGGGGGGGGGGTCGAATGAGGCTATGCCCGATCGAATGACTGAGCTGGTGATTGGAGTTTGGCCCTATTCGCCGAATGTAGTTCCTGGTTCATTCGCCGAATGAAGGTGGTTCGCATGGAGCCATTCGACCACCCGTAGGTGTGTCATTCGGCCGACCATATGAACCCAAAAGCGGCTTCCTCTAATCGAACCTAGAGACTCTCAAACAATGTATCACTCATTCCTACTTGTTCTAAGGTGTTACAACGTGGTTCCTATGGCTTATCATGGTGTAGAACCGGTTTAGAAGGTGGGTTCGTGATTAGGGTTTTCAAACCCTTAAATCGAACGAAAACTTAGAATTTACCTCAAATCTGTTGGATACAACCTTAGATCTGTTGTACTTTCGAAATCTACAAGTGATGGTGGTGATTTAGACACCAAGAACACAAGAAATGGTTGAGATTTAAGCTAGGAATCTTAGTGAGAAGTGGTGGGTTTTTAGAGAGAGAGTGGGGGTGGAGAAGATGAACGAAAATGAGGATATTTTCTGGTTGGTGGTGGTTGTTGTGGCATTAAATGCCACAATAAATGTGGGGAAAAATACCGGGTTCGTTCGGGTTCGTTCGGTTTCGTGTGGTTTCGCGTAGAAACGCCGTTCTCGCGTCGTTTTCGTTACGAAACGACTCGGTTTTAAAATAGAAGTCATAAAATTATTTTAGGTTGTGATTCCTAATAAATTAACTAAATATCTTTTAATTATTTAATTTACAAAATATTTATTTAACGTTTAAATCGAATCGCGCGGTCATCGCGCGTATTTGTTCGAATCAAATACGACGATAACTACACTTTTCAATATTGTTTTCTAATTATCGAATATCATTCAGAACGTTAAACTTTTAGATTTATTCGTACAGATCGTCACCTATACGAATAATCTGTCGGTTTAGCATTCACTTAACGATATTCGTGTTGTTTTGTCCTGTAAGGCCTCACATACGTTTATACATAATAAAATCCTAACAAATAAATCACATGATGATTCTGTGTCGCCAGATAATTATCTGACTCAAGAATCATTGTTCTGAATTGCTTTCTCTGAAATGTCTGTGAATTCACTGTTTTGTTAGCATGAAATGATACTGAGGTTTAATATGAACATGAAATACACTGAATTACATGAAAATTGTACCTGATTACTGTTCACGCACTGTTACGATCACTGTTCCGGTAACGGTTCCGGCACTGATGTTACAGTCTCCCCTTGTTAGAGAAATTTCGTCCCGAAATTTAAGAATTGTTATCGGGTACGGCTTCCTCTTCAAACAGCTGGGGATACTTTAACTTCATGTGATCTTCACGTTCCCAAGTAAACTCGGGTCCGCGTCTTGAATTCCAACGAACCTTTACAATCGGAATACGGCTTCGTCTCAGTTGTTTGACCTTGCGATCCATAATTTCTAAAGGTTCTTCGACAAAATGCAACTGATCATCAACTTGAATCTCTTCGAGTGGAATGACGAGTGATTCGTCAGCAAGGCATTTCTTTAAATTCGAGACGTGAAACACGTCATGCACACCACTGAGTTCATCTGGTAATCTCAGTCTATACGCCACAGGACCAATACGTTCGATGATTTCGAACGGTCCTACGTATCGTGGTGCTAGCTTGCCTTTTGTTCCAAAACGTACAACGCCTTTCCATGGGGATACCTTCAACATGACACGGTCTCCCACTTGGAATTCCAACGGCTTACGCCGTTTGTCAGCGTAGCTCTTTTGTCTGCTCCTTGTAGCTTGCAATCTTCTCTGAATCTGAGCTATCTTGTCAGTGGTTTCCTGAATAAGCTCTGGTCCAGTTATGCGATTATCTCCAACTTCAGTCCAACAGATCGGTGATCGACATTTCCGACCATAAAGAGCCTCGAATGGTGCACATCCGATACTGCAGTGATAACTGTTATTGTAAGAGAACTCAATCAGTGGCAAATGGGAATCCCAATTCCCACCGAAATCTAAAATACAGGTTCTTAACATATCCTCTAGGGTCTGAATCGTACGTTCGCTTTGACCGTCCGTTTGTGGATGGTAAGCTGTACTCAGATTTAATTGTGTCCCTAGAGACTTCTGCAGTGATTGCCAGAACCTTGAAGTAAATCTGCCGTCTCTATCAGAAATAATTGACAATGGCACACCGTGACGTACCACTATTTCATTGATATACAATCTTGCCAGTTTATCCATCGGGAAGGTCTCACGCATTGGCAAGAAGTGAGCAGATTTCGTTAAACGATCTATGATCACCCAAATTGTATCGTGACCACTGGAGGTGCGGGGTAGCTTGGTAATGAAATCCATAGCTATTTGTTCCCACTTCCAGAGCGGAATCTCGGGCTGTTCCAGTAAACCAGACGGTCTCTGGTGTTCCGCCTTTACTTTTGCACACGTAAGACATCGACCGACATACTCGGCTATGTCTTTCTTCATTCCCGGCCACCAATAAAATCCACGCAAGTCTTGATACATTTTATCGGCGCCTGGATGAACAGAGTATTTTGTCTTGTGTGCCTCATCGAAGATAAGTCTTCTCAATTCATCTACCGCCGGAATCCATATACGATCCTGGTAGTAGATCATTCCATCCGACTTGGTCTCTAAATGTTTCTCTGCTCCGCAATCAAGTTCTTTCTTCAAGTTTCCTCTATCAACTGATTCCTGTTGAGCTTGAATGATCCTGTCTTGTAAACTGGTCTGCACAGTCATCCCCATAGCTCTAACGCGTAAGGGTTTGACCCGTTCCTTCCGACTCAAGGCATCAGCTACAACGTTTGCCTTTCCCGGATGGTACTTGATCACACAATCATAATCATTCAGAAGTTCAACCCAACGGCGTTGTCGCATGTTGAGCTCCTTCTGATCAAAGATGTGCTGCAGACTCTTGTGATCAGTAAATATGGTACACTTAGTGCCATATAAGTAATGTCTCCAGATTTTCAGTGCAAAAATCACTGCTCCCAGTTCAAGATCATGAGTAGTGTAATTCTTCTCATGAACTTTTAACTGTCTCGATGCATAAGCGATAACTTTGTCTCGTTGCATCAGTACGCACCCAAGTCCCTGATGGGATGCATCACAATAAACAACAAAGTCATCACATCCTTCCGGGAGTGATAGAATTGGAGCATTACATAACTTCTGCTTCAGTGTCTGAAAAGCATCTTCTTGTTTCTGTTCCCAGACAAACGGTTCACTTTTCTGAGTTAACTTAGTGAGTGGCAAAGCTATCTTAGAAAAGTTCGAGATGAACCTCCTATAATAACCTGCCAATCCCAGAAAAGACCGTATCTCCGTTGGTGTCTTCGGGGTGTCCCAGTTCTTTATTGCTTCAATCTTGGCGGGGTCTACGTGTATTCCCTCACTGTTGACTACGTGACCAAGAAACTGAACTTCTCTTAACCAAAATTCACATTTAGAAAACTTGGCATAAAGTTTCTGTTCCATCAACAGTTCCAAGATTTTCCTGAGATGTTGTTCATGTTCTGCTTTGCTCTTGGAATAAATCAGTATGTCATCAATAAAGACAATGACAAATTGATCCAAGTACGGCTTGCACACTCGGTTCATGAGGTCCATGAATACCGCTGGTGCGTTCGTCAATCCGAAAGGCATCACTAAAAATTCGTAATGCCCGTATCTGGTTCGGAAAGCCGTCTTCGGTATGTCTTCGTCTTGAACTCTGAGCTGATGATAGCCAGACCGCAAGTCAATCTTAGAGAAGTACTGAGCTCCTTGCAGTTGGTCAAACAAATCATCAATCCTCGGCAACGGATACCGATTCTTGATGGTTAGTTTGTTCAGCTCTCTGTAATCTATACACATTCTGAACGATCCGTCCTTCTTCTTCACGAACAAGACCGGAGCTCCCCAAGGCGAGTAGCTCGGTCTAATGAATCCTTTGTCCAATAACTCCTGCAACTGGTTTGATAATTCCTGCATCTCCAAAGGTGCTAGCCGATAAGGAGATTTAGCAACAGGAGTTGCTCCAGGAACTAAGTCAATTCGGAACTCTACCGGTCGCACAGGAGGCAAACCTGGTAGGTCTTCAGGAAATACTTCTGGATACTCTCTTACTACTGGTACGTCTTGTATCTTCTTCTTGTCTTTCTCTTTTTCCACTACATGAGCCAAGAAAGCTACACACTTCTTCTGTAAACACTTACGCGCCTTTATGCAGGAAATGATTTTGACACTTCGTTTTGCTTGATCCCCTCTGACTTCCAATACACGATCATCGGGCAATGGAACTCGAAGCAGCTTCTCAGAACAGACAACTTCCGCTCGGTTAGAGGAAAGCCAATCCATTCCAACAATGATGTCGAAACTACCCAACTCCATCGGCATCAAATCGATAGAGAATGTATGACCGTTAAGTGTCAATGGGCAATTCCTGTGAACTGTACTAACTGTGATCTGTTTTCCGTTAGCTACTTCTATAATGTAAGGGGAGTCTAATTGTTCTTCTATGGAATCTAGTTGGCATGCAAAATCGGCAGAGATAAAACTCTGATCCGCACCAGTGTCAAATAGAACAGATGCATAAAAGTCATGTAAGAGAAACGTACCAGTGACCACATTCGGGTCCTGGCGTGCAGCTGGTGCTCCAATAACAAAAGCTCTTCCACGAGGAGCTTGAACTGCTTGTTGTGCCTTCTTCGGGCAGTTCTTTGCAAAGTGGCCTTGTTCGCCACAGTTGAAGCATCCACCGTTGTTCTGGTTGGCTGGTGGAGGAATAGCCAAAGCAGCATTGTTGACTGCTTGGTTAGGTGTCATCCGGCAGTGCTGGACCCAATGGCCCTTTCTTCCACATCCCGTACATTGCTTGCAAGGAGTGTTAGCAATGTGATGATACTGGCACTTAGTACACAAAGGATGTGGGCCAGTATACTGCCTCTTGGGCACATTTTGTTGTGCCACTGCTACTTGATTCAGAGGAGTAGCCACAGTGTAATTCTTTATGAACTTCTGCTTCTTCTTTGGGTGTTGCTGATGTTGTGGCTTCTTTGAAGTCTCTTCCTTTCTCTTGCCAGTGTCTGCCTCTTTCTTCAGAACTCCAGAGGCAACCATCAAATCAGTAAGTTTTCCAGACAGTCTCACTGCAGATTCAACAGTGGTAGGGTTGGCTGAAACAACCATGCCCTGGATGCAGGCGGGAAGTCCACCTACATATCTATCAATCCTCTTCTCCAAAGTAGGTACCATGTCGGGCACCAAAGCAACTAACTCGTGGTAACGAGTAGTATACCCCATATGATCTGCCCCTTTCATCACATGGTTGGACAGTTCAACCTCCAGCTTTTGCAGTTCATTCTTTGGGCAGAATTCGGTCCTTAGCAGAGTCTTAAAATCTTCCCATGGCATGGCCATGGCTTCTTCTCTTCCTCGGACGTTGATCTGACCATTCCACCAGGTCAGAGCCCGCTTGTTGAATGTTCCAGCAGAGTAGCGTACTTTATGATGCTCTGGACAGCTGCAGAGGTCCAAAGTAGCCTCAATCTTTTCAATCCATTGGATTAATCCAACGGCTCCTTCAGATCCGCTAAAGCTAGGCGGCTTACATCCTACGAATGACTTGTAGGAGTAGTGTGAGGTACCACCAGTATTCCCACTGGCTTCTCCAGATGAGTTGCCAGTGTTGTTCATCTCATTACGGAGAAGGTTGAACATCTCCGGTATCGCTTCCTTCATTTGGCTGGTCATCTGACTGCTCAGTAGAGTCACCAACGCTATAGTAGTAGGATCCAGTATAGGTGTTGTTCCTGAACCTGATGCCTCGGTGATCAGTGGAGGAGGAGGTGGAGGCGGTGGAGGAGGTGGCGGTGGTGAGTCGTTTGGTGATGGCGTTGAGGAGTGTGGAGCCAAGTCTAGAGGTGGTAACGAGGGAGTCTGTCTTCGCGGCGGCATTCTGATCATAACCAAAATAATATTGGTTAGTGCAATGATCGAATGCAGAAGACATAATGCAACAAAGTCTTAACTCTTAGTTTCTCTACATGCAGGGTCCCTAGGTTATAGTCTAGGCCAAACCGTTTAATTAAATGACCTATATTTCTCTATAACCATGGCTCTGATACCAATCTGTCACACCCCGAGCCGGCGGGATAGGATCGGTTGTCCCGTCGGGCGGAAAGTTCCCGGGGTGCGATATCGTGAGTGATAATCGTGATGATCAGATTGTTTACATTGCACATGATACAAATGAGAAATGCTAAACATAATAGAATTACAAAGTTAAATTACATCAGTTTTGTTTATAATTTAACAATGTAAATCCACCATTAACATCATGTATTTCTATCTTGTATTTACACAAGATATACAAAATAATTTGCATAATGATGTCTTCAAAAATAATGCAGGTCCAAAAGCTAAGCCTTCTATCTGAAGTCCTAGTACGAAAGGAATGACTCCTTAGTTGACCTGTTCGTCACCTGAGAAGTCATGCAAAAAGATCAAGTCAACACATGGTTGGTGAGTTCATATAGTTTAGTATTTGAAAATGATTTGGAAATGGTATGATAATGATTTGAAAAGGACTTGATAATGATTTGAAAACCTCTTTTGGTAAAGACCCTAACCTCATTAACTCCACATGTAATATCCACATCGGTATGCTTATATATAGGGAATCACGAAAGGGTCAAGCCCAGACTCTATCCCACCACATACTAATATGTATATGACACTGTTGTTAATGATAATTAGGCATTTTTACCCAACACCTCTGATTCAGATCATGATATTGAAATCTGATATGCCTTCGATTTATGGGGTTCCTCATAGATATATGATTTCCCAAAAAGACAGTGATAATAGTAAAATGTCAAATATTTAATTTATTAATTAAATAAAACATTTAAATACAACTAAGACATGATGATTGGGTATGATTTTACTCAATCAGTTAGACTTAGTTGTTGGTGGTTGTCCAAGTTGTAACCTCTCACACGTGACCCATGTCAGGCATAACTCACAAGGAGTACACCTGAACTGAGCGGGATTTTAATGATTTGCCCGTTACAGCTTGACCCAATGGTCTTCTGCATCTGAGTGGGACTTTAATGTTTTGCCCGTTACAGCCTGACCCAATGGTCTTCTGTATCTGAGTGGGACTTTAAGGATATCCTGTGATTCTTGATCTCTTGATTCTCGTGATTTTGACTTTGATATTGATTTCATTTGATCGTTCATGTTATTGCCCGTTACAGCCTGACCCGAAGGTCTTCTGCATCTGAGTGGGACTTTATATGTGTGTTACACGTGGTCTTGATTCCATATACAACTGACATCCACCTTGACTTGAGTATTAATGAGTTCATTAGATCATAATGATTTCATTATTTCAATGATTCACACACATTTATGAGTTCTGATTCCTTGTGCCTCTTGATCTTGATCTTTAGAATTTCCATGATTTACAATGATAATTGATTTGATTTATGATTCTTGGTTCTCAGATCTCACACTGAGTTATGATTCCTTTGAATGTGATATCTTGATTTTGTTCATTTGGTTTCACTTTGAATTTAGATTCTTAAATTTGAGCTTGATAGTCTAAGGGTTGATTTGGAGTTTAAATTTAAGGTACTACTCATAAGAGTACTTAAATTTATTTGGTAATTTGATTCTGTATAATAATTTCCTAGACAGGAGTCTAAGAGTATCAACAACATATATATATATAAAACATATAATAAATCAAAGCATTTAAATAAACAGTTTAAATAAAACAGTTTACGCATGCTTCTCAGCCCCGCGTTTTAAAACAAAAATGTTTAGAAAAGGGGCAATGAACTCACCTGTGCTGCTCTGAAATGAATTACCACAAAAGATATGCGCTCTCTTTGATTGTTGCCTAAGTATCTTCAGTCCCTGAGTTGTTTTAAGATATTCGAATACAATAAGTCGTTATAATAGACGAAAACTAGGGTTTTGGTCTCGGTGTGCAACTAAGTGTCCTAGATTACTAATGTGTTTCTAGGATTCTATCCAACTTAGACTATCCTATTACCCAGTAGTAACCTTAACCCCATATTATTCAATTAAAGACTTTAAGTAGAACCTTACCAATTCCATTCATTTTAAGTTAAACATTTAATTAAGGAAATCATTTAATTATTTTACTAAAATTTATAATTTTACTTCTTTTATGAAAAGCATAATTTACTTAAGAAAAGTGTAATTAACATGATGACGGGCTTAGATTAAGCCCATTGGGCCTCTCTTGACCCATTACTTGACTTTTGAATCTTTAAACGATTTCGTGTTCGTTTCTTGGTTAATTAAACTTTAATGATTTATGAAAACCATATTACTTAGTCGTATGTCTTTATAGCTTTTCTAAGGTTAAAGGTTAAGAGCTAAATCAACACCCATCACCTTAGATTATCCTTTTTAAATCCCCAAAATTCACAAATGTTTAACTCCATGTTCACATAATGATGATGTTTAAGAACTCTCGTTATTGAAAATCCCCACTAGTTTCTTTGTTAACACTAATGACATGTAATAGATAACCTCCACGTTTAACTCAAAGTTATTTGCATGGAAACCTAAGGTTACCACCATGCACACACACACCCATGCATGCTTTTACATTGAGATTCCCATGCACACACACATCCATTTGATTTCCTCCCATGCATGAACTCATGTTTACCAAATCTTAGCCAACCCTAACAGTTCCCGACCGAACCACCCTGTTTCACCGAATAACAGTTAGCCCGAATAATGCTCGGTCGAATAGGTGTTTGTCGAATGAGCCTTAAAGTCGAATGGGGCGGTGACCGAACCAAGATGGCCGAATGAAGTTGGCCGATTGTGGTTGGTCCTCGAATGAATCCATGTCCGAATGAGGGGGGGGGGTCGAATGAGGCTATGCCCGATCGAATGACTGAGCTGGTGATTGGAGTTTGGCCCTATTCGCCGAATGTAGTTCCTGGTTCATTCGCCGAATGAAGGTGGTTCGCATGGAGCCATTCGACCACCCGTAGGTGTGTCATTCGGCCGACCATATGAACCCAAAAGCGGCTTCCTCTAATCGAACCTAGAGACTCTCAAACAATGTATCACTCATTCCTACTTGTTCTAAGGTGTTACAACGTGGTTCCTATGGCTTATCATGGTGTAGAACCGGTTTAGAAGGTGGGTTCGTGATTAGGGTTTTCAAACCCTTAAATCGAACGAAAACTTAGAATTTACCTCAAATCTGTTGGATACAACCTTAGATCTGTTGTACTTTCGAAATCTACAAGTGATGGTGGTGATTTAGACACCAAGAACACAAGAAATGGTTGAGATTTAAGCTAGGAATCTTAGTGAGAAGTGGTGGGTTTTTAGAGAGAGAGTGGGGGTGGAGAAGATGAACGAAAATGAGGATATTTTCTGGTTGGTGGTGGTTGTTGTGGCATTAAATGCCACAATAAATGTGGGGAAAAATACCGGGTTCGTTCGGGTTCGTTCGGTTTCGTGTGGTTTCGCGTAGAAACGCCGTTCTCGCGTCGTTTTCGTTACGAAACGACTCGGTTTTAAAATAGAAGTCATAAAATTATTTTAGGTTGTGATTCCTAATAAATTAACTAAATATCTTTTAATTATTTAATTTACAAAATATTTATTTAACGTTTAAATCGAATCGCGCGGTCATCGCGCGTATTTGTTCGAATCAAATACGACGATAACTACACATTTCAATATTGTTTTCTAATTATCGAATATCATTCAGAACGTTAAACTTTTAGATTTATTCGTACAGATCGTCACCTATACGAATAATCTGTCGGTTTAGCATTCACTTAACGATATTCGTGTTGTTTTGTCCTGTAAGGCCTCACATACGTTTATACATAATAAAATCCTAACAAATAAATCACATAATGATTCTGTGTCGCCAGATAATTATCTGACTCAAGAATCATTGTTCTGAATTGCTTTCTCTGAAATGTCTGTGAATTCACTGTTTTGTTAGCATGAAATGATACTGAGGTTTAATATGAACATGAAATACACTGAATTACATGAAAATTGTACCTGATTACTGTTCACGCACTGTTACGATCACTGCTCCGGTAACGGTTCCGGCACTGATGTTACAGATACCAGGAAACTCCAATGGGAAACCTAAGGCTGTAATGTATGCACTAGTCTATCAGGTCACCTTCCGGTTTTCCCGATATGCAATTGCACTCTAACGGATGAATCACCTCCCGTATTTCTCCACCCGTTTGTATCCTAAGACACTAGAGAGCTATAAAGTTGACAACTTTAACATGGATTGACACTAACACTAAGTAGATCTGAGACAACGCCCTCCCGGGTCGTTTAACTCAAAAATCCCAAGTGTAAGAGACCAACCATCTAACCTATCACCTCCCGGATTTCTAGGTTAGGTCACACATGTAAATAACTATACTTAATGAAGTCTAATCCTATGGAATGTGATCAACAACCCATAAACTAACCTAAAACACAAAGTAGTAGGCCTAACATGTATCTATGTGTGGAAAGACCTTCCTAAACACATGTGGATCAAACATTCACCTCATATAATCATTCAACACATACAAATATCATCAAAGTTTCAAACTTTACAGCTGATTACAAAGCATATATCATCCATAAGCATAAATCATGTCCAAAATCATCAAAGATCAAAACTTTATCATCCCAAACCTAGATACAACCATAGATCTAGCCACAAATCATACCAACAGTAGCTAAACAAGTCTGAAATATGTCTAAATACATGAAAAATCAAAACTTTAAACTAAGAACATGTAAAGATAAGGAAAATACTCAAGACAAGGTCCTTCTTCACTTCAACAAGCCCTAATCAAGCTCTTCCTTCCATGGTTAAGCTCCAGCAGCCTCCTAGCTCGATTAGGGTTCCAAAGACGTAGAAAAAGACCCCTAAAACGGCTGGAATGCGATCCATTTATAGAGGGCTTGAAATTAGGGTTTTTAGGCTAAAAATCATCTGGGGCGTATAGCCTAGCGTGGTAAGCGCGAGGCTAGGCTATGCGCGCGGAAAACAAGGAAATTTGCGTCTGATGATGCCAGGCGCATAGCCTGGGGCCAAGAAGCCACGCTAGGCTATGCTCCTACGGTTAGTTTCCTTTATTTCTTTGTTTTTTCGCCCGCACTTGATTCCGATGCCTGTTTGCCTTCATTCCCGCTCCTCCGGGACACATTCCTACACAAAAACACTAAAATGTAAAAAGGAACTAAAATCGACTCGAAATATTTACAAAACTAACGAAAACAGACTCGAATATGTACAAAAAAGGATGTGTTAAACTAACACATCAAAAATACCCACACTTAAACCTTTTTCGTCCATGAAAAAGCTAACAAAATGGAATCATAGATCAGGGCCAGTTTTTAATATGCAATGATTTAACAATCTTAAATCCTTGTGTATTAACAACGATTATTGGTATAAAGGTTCAATCTAAACCCAAACACCAATTTCAAGTTCCCTAATCATGATTTATTTATGTTCAAGTTTAATCATTCATCTTATGGATCCCATCCCTTGGTCAAAACGAGTTATCTTAATCCTAAACAACAGCTTTCAAGGCACAAGATTAAATCAAAAGATTTAAACCCACCTCTGTATGCAAACTACCTAAATAAAGTTAAAATTTTAACCTAATGATGGAGATGGATGAAGGTGTGAGCATTTTGCCTTTTTATTCTCTCATTTTTCTTTTTCTTTTACCTCACTTGAGCATATTACAACACTGTTTCACTCGGTTATGAGCCGGGGTATGACAACTGTTTTTAGCTCTTATTCTCTCTTTCTTTTATTTGCACAGGCTCAGCTCACTTAGTGGATTGTGGAATTTCTTTTATTTAGCGGGCGTCATAAGTCTCGGATTTATTTCCATAAAAAGAGAACATACGTGCCAGGTTCAAATTTTAAAAATCTCTAGATTGTTAGTTTACAGAGGTTCCTTTATTCACTATTACTTAGTTTCAGATTTCCCGAATTTTCCAAGTCTTAAACTCGTAAGAATCCTGAATTTAAGTTTATTCTATCAATCCAAAAGAACTTTTGATTGGCTGGGCCTACCAACAAATCCCACATCAATACACAAGTTAGCCTCTAAAAACCTAAGCCCTAATCATAATCCGATCATCTTCCATTTATAAAATGCAAGCAAGAACAAGGACATTTTTAAGACTCTAGCTATATACATCCTAAAACTCTAGACTCAATCAGAAAATGCAAAATAAATAAACAAACAAACAAATATTTACAGAAAGATAAAACTAAGGTAAAAAGTGGAAAAGACTTAGCTGATCACGCAACATCAGCACAAGTGAGTCTAATCCGAAAAGAAGTCAATCAACAGCCGGCCGTTTGCAAATGAAGTACTCTAAGTAGCCGCCACCCGAATGTAAAACTGCATTTAAGATCTCAAACATCCAACCAGATTAACTGAAAATAAAAAGACTCAAATACTGACTTGAATAATATTTACAATGACTCAATTGAAAGAAAAATCTTTTATTGTAAAGTTGTTTTTTTTTTTTTTGATTTTTTTTTAATTTTTTTTTGAGTTTTTAACTTAAAAAAAGCAATTTCATTATTTAATTACAAGTTCTAAATTATTTACAAAATTTTAATTTTTATTCTAATTTACAAAATTTTATAAACATTAGACTTGATATATATAATGACTTGTTTTTACAAAATTTAAAAACTAAAAGGCGCCAACCTGACATACCCACACTTAGAACAACACATTGTCCTCAATGTGGATTCAGAACTGGCGAATAAAAATAAATGTACAAAAGGTTAGCACGAACTCCCTGAATATATGTAGACGTGCCATAAATGGAGTCGCACGCCTCTAAATATACAACAACACTCATATACAATTGTTGATACAACAAATGAATTATAATTTATGCACACAGCACGATATACAACCATTAAACACAACTAATAAATTACAGAATTAAACAATTATACAACCAACACATTACAAATATTTTACAATAAAAATAAACAACCAAAGCACAACATTCATATACAACCACAATAATAACAGGAAATAAATTATACACAACCACAGAATAAATAAACAAATAAAAAGAGACAGACATGCCAAAATAGATAACATATATAATGTTCTGTCCGAATACATACAACTGAAAAGAGGAAATACATCAACTAAGCTAAATACAAACTATCACTTCGTATCCTCATCCTCCTCCTCATCCTCATCCTCTCCGCCCTCGGTATCGATGTCGGATCCACCCTCGTGGTCGGCTGCTGGGAGGCGAGGGTCCGGCATCCGAGGGGCCAACTCGACCTCTAAACGAGCCGCTATGCGCCTCACGTTGTCCTCAATCGCGTCTAATCTCTGAAGGAGATAACGCTGGACGCTCCCTCTGATGACGGATGCGGTGCGTGGATGGCGGATGCACCGAGGGGACAGGGGCAGGAGGATCGTCCAAAATGGGTGCCCACTGGGGTGGCACGTCCCACGTGACCATCCCCGACGTCTGCATATCATGTAAAGAATATGGAACCGTCTCGGGGCCGACGGTCAGATACTCCACTGGGTACCAGTCGAGCACCCCAAGACGGTCAGCAAGGCGGCAGACGTAGGGGACCATGTCCAGGCGTGCAGTGTGGCCCCCCCGACGAGGCCTCGTAAAAGATGTGAGCAAAATAGTAGCGAGGTTCGCCGGGCGGCGACCCTGAATGCAATATAGGCAGAAGAGATCAAAGTAGCTAACCTTGTCCTTGCCGGAGTGGCGAGGAATCAAGGTACTAGCTATGATCCTATGGATGTAACGCAAAAGAGGATCACGGATATGTGTAACCAGTCGCCGATCCGTATGCGGAGGGACCGCTATTGTGCTCCAATAGACGGCCATCTCATCCTCCGTAACGTATCCAGGCCGGGCTGACCGAGATACGCCCCTAAGGAGGCCCTCATACCCTCCAGCGGCCACCTCCGCCCTGGAGTAAATGCCCATGGCCACTGCAAAATCAGCGACACTCATGCGTTGTGTCGTTCGTCCTAAGGCGAACGACACAATGTCTGGGGCTGTGAGGGAACTCTCATCGTAAGGTATGGTGGATAGGAATTCCACCGTGAGCTCCGTGTACAGCCGCCACGGACATCGCAACAAGTACGCCCACGGTGGAGTCATCATCGCATCAAACTCCTCTAATCGGCCAAGCCACTCGATGATCGCTCTATCAAATCCCCTGTGCTGAATGGCCTCAAGTACCGCCAGTCTGGTCGTATGCAAGTACTCCATGGTATCAGCCTGAAACTGTAGGAATGTGTGGTCAGGTATAGAGCGCAGCTGGGGGTGGACCGGGCGAGCAGCACGTCCAATGGTGCTGAGTAACGGATTTCGCGTGGTGGCAGCGGCTGCCTCTGCGCCTGAGCCTGCGCAGTGGTCACGCGGCGGGCCCTCTTGGCCCTCGTCCCTGAGCTAGATACATCTGCCATCTCTGCGATAATATACAACAAACATATACAAAAATAATTACAAACTAATTACAATCCTAAATGCTAAGTTTTTATTAAATTTATTTTACAAATGTTTATTTATTTACAAAGTTTGTTGTTTTTGTTATTAATTTCACAAAATTGTTTATTAAATTATTTATTTGTGATATACATATATACAAAGTGTTATTCTTTATTTTATACAAATTTTTATTTTATACAAATTTTTATTTTAATATACAATTAATTTAATAATTTACAAAAATTATACATACATACATATACATACATTAGTGTTTAATTATTTTATACAAGTATACATTTACAACTTTTATTTATGTTAAAAGTATTTTACATATAAATTATACATATTTATTAGATTATTGAACATACAAATTTATTAATTTAATACAACTAATAGTACAAGGTTACAAGTTTATTTATTAAGTTACAACATGATACATACATATAGCAGTTTATTAATTTCTAATACATATACTACATTTTTATAATTTACAATTATTTTTATTGAGTTTATTATTTTTTTTACAATATTATTTATTCATATTATACAATTTATTTTATTTAAATACTTAAGGACATTTATTATTTAAAATTACAATGTATTATGTTTACAAGTGCTTTATGTAGTTTACCACATTTATATTTTTAACATACAACATATATATTTATTTTAATTTACATATACATTAATATTAAATATACATAATTTTACATACATACATTATCTTACATATTTTACACTCATGTTACAAAACATTTTAATTTACATTTACATGAGTATTAATATTCAAAATAACATACATTATTTTTATTATTTTCTACACTTATTTATTTTACAAGAATTATTATTGTTGTTGTTGTTAGTATACATACATATTACTTATATATTATTTATATAAAAGTAGCATTACTATGCTTATTTTATGTTACATGATTTCTATTGTACAAATATTTATTTTATTTTACAAACATATTCATTCATCTTTATTATATTTTACATTATTATTATTTGTCCATATTTATTACTATTATTTGTATTATTATATTATATTTTATTTCTTCTTTCTTTTTTTTAGTAACCATTATTTATTTTATTTGTGAATTTTATTTAAATTTATTTATTATTTATTATTATGTATTTATTTATTTGTGTAGCTGAAAATGAAACAAAATAAAAATAAAAATAAAAAGAAAAAATTGAAAAGGGGGTCTTGGCACCGTAGACTTTTCCGGCCAAAGCAACCCAGCTGTTCCGATTGATCATCACCAAGCAACAATCCCCCAAATCAAATCTAACCTAATCCATCTAATCTATTCGAAAAATCAAAGAAAAGATAAAGGGGTTTACCGATTAATAGTGGTGATGGATGGCTGGTGATGATGCGTGATGAAGATGTAGATGATCACGGTGAAATACCGGAGATGGCGGTGGTGTGCGGCTGTGGAATCGAAAGGTGAAGGTGATGACTTGAGATGAAGATGTACGGCAACCAGCGGCGGTGGAGGGTTGGTGATTGTGGTGGCGACAGCTACGAAAAGAGATAATGATGATGTACGACTGGAGCGGCGGCGGTTGGATGATGATGGTGGTCGATGGTGGCGACTGGCTGCAACATTGTGAACAGAATAGCGGTAGAGGCGGCGGCTAGAACACGGTGGTGAGCGGTGGTGTTGATGTAGTCGTCTGGTACAACGGTGGTTGTTGATGGTGGCTCTAGACTGTAGATGGCAGCGATGATGATGAAAGCGGCGGTGATGATGATAATGTTCTGCATTGAGTAAGGTGGATGGTGGATGGTGCTCGACTGGAATGATGGTGGTTTCTGCAGTGGTTGAATGGTGGGTGTATGACGAGCGGCGGGGGAGGATTAGGGTTTTGGTGAAGTGGATATGACGACAAGAAGTGGTGGTGTTCGGTGGTGAAAGGAGGTTTTATTTACATTTTTTTTTTCAATTTTTCAAGACCCGCGCGCATATCCTAATGTGGGCTCTCCTCGCCCGGCTAAGCGCCTAGGTCAAATTTTTCTGTTTTCCCTTTAATTTTTTTTATATTAAAAGATAACCTAAAAAGTAAATTAATTAGAGCTAATTAATTCCTAACAACTAAAATTAAACTTAACTATAATTAAACTAAATTCTAATTAATCTTAACTAGGCAAAATTGATTAAAATTAAATTTAATTAAAACTAATTCTAATAAAGCAAAATTAAACCAGGCAATTAAATTAATTAAAATCCTAAGTAATCTAAATTAAACTATAACATAAAATTAAACTAGGAAGTTAGGGGAAAATAAAGTTAAAATCAACATAGAATTAAAAGCAAACAACGCTAAACAAAATTAAAGACTAAAATTACCCTAACAAAAATAAAAGAAAATTCGAGTTAAACAACTAGTGACGTAAAAAGTAATCAGATTTAATGCCTGGTAATGAAGTCAGCCGTTCGAAATGGTGATATCGAATATGCCTGACATACCCACACTTGAATCCGACCCAGTCGTGCAAACACATATACATCATTAAATTACTCAAATCTCGATAAACTAAAATTAAAACTATGTACACTATTTACAAACTAGGCCAAAGCTCTAATCCCTAACCTGCTCGGGATTCGAGGAGAACAACCTCCTCGTCAGATGGAATCGGGCCTCCAATGTAGGGCTTCAAACGGTGCCCATTGACCTTCCACGTGTGGTCACCCGATTCCAACTCCACCGCACCATGCGGGAACACCTCACGAATCACAAAAGGGCCTCTCCACCTCGACTTTAGCTTTCCTGGGAAAAGCCTCAGTCTCGAGTCATAAACCAAGACTCGATCGCCCTTCGCGAACTCCTTAACATTCCTCAATCTCCGATCGTGCAGCGCCTTCGTGCGCTCCTTATAACTCCACGACCGAGCATACACCTCGTCGCGTAGCTCATCCAACTCGTGCAACTGGAGGAACCGGTGCTTGGCGGCCTGTGACAAATCCAAGTTCACAGCTTTCAAAGCCCAAAAGGCCTTGTGCTCAAGCTCTACCGGTAGATGACAGGCTTTACCATAGACCATCCGATAGGGAGTCGTCCTAATCGGATTCTTAAACGCTACCCTAAAAGCCCATAATGCGTCATCTAGTTTGTCGCCCCAATCCTTCCTAGTGTGGCCGACAGTCCTCTCCAGAATCCTTTTAACTCCCCGATTCGCGTTCTCCACCTGACCGCTGGTCTGCGGATGATATGCGGTCGACAGACGGTGGGTGACCCCGTATTTGGCTAGCACTTTGTCCACCTGGACATTGCAAAAGTGCGTGCCATGGTCACTGATCAACGCTCTCGGAGTCCCAAACCTACAAAATAAGTTCTTTAGAAATCTCACCACTACTCGCGCGCCATTAGTGGGGAGCGTCTGTGCCTCCACCCACTTAGAAACATAATCAATAGCAACGAGTATGTACATGTTCCCTCGGGAAGAAGGGAAAGGTCCCATGAAATCGATGCCCCAGACATCGAAAATCTCAACAATTTGAATAGGGTGCTGGGGCATCTCATTCCTGGATGAGATATTTCCTGTCCTCTGACAGGAATCACACTTCCTAACTAACTCATGAGCATCCTTAAAAATGGTGGGCCAATAAAAACCAGAATCAAACACCTTCTTCGCTGTAGAAGAAGGTCCATGATGCCCACCAGTAAGGCCCTCATGACAGTGCCTAAGGATCTCCAATCCTTCCTCTCTGCTCACACATCTCCTAAAAACCTAATCAGCACACACACGGAAAAGGTAAGGCGCATCCCAGATGTAGTGCCTCGTGTCGGCAAAGAACTTCTTGCGTTGCTGGGATGTCAAAACCTTAAGAAGGAAACCGTTGGCCAAATAATTGGCAATGTCTGAAAACCACGGTAATCCCTCATCTAGCCTATCCGTGTGGCAGATCTCATCTATCCCCACACTCATCAGTGTCTCCTGGGGAAACCTATCCCTCATCGCTCCCTCGCGAATGAACTCCCTCTCCGGATCCTCAAGTCGCGACAAATGGTCAGCGTCTACGTTCTCAGCTCCCTTCTTGTCCTTAATCTCGATGTCAAACTCGTACAGAAGGAGGATCCACCTGATCAGTCTTGGCTTCGCGTCCTTTTTGGCAAAAAGGTAACGCAGAGCCGCATGATCGGTATAGACAACAGTCTTGGAGAGGACGAGATAAGACCTAAATTTATCAAATGCGTAGACTACCGCCAACAACTCCTTCTCAGTAGTCGTATAATTCTCCTGGGCGGCATCTAAGGTCTTACTCGCGTAATAAATGGGGTGGAAATGCTTATCCACCCTCTGCCCAAGGACAGCCCCCACCGCGAAATCACTCGCATCGCACATGAGCTCAAATGGTTGGCTCCAATCGGGGCTATCAGAATCGGGGCGCTCACCAGCCTCTCCTTCAGATACTCGAAGGCTCTCAGACAATCATCATCAAACACAAACTCCACATCCTTCTCAAGCAAGCGAGTGATAGGTCGGGTGATCTCCGAGAAATCCTTAATGAAACGTCTGTAGAATCCCGCATGACCTAAAAAGCTTCACACAACTTTAACACTCGTGGGAGGAAGGAGTTTGCTGATCGTCTCAATCTTAGCTTTGTCGACCTGGATGCCGTCACGGGATATCTTATGACCAAGAACAATCCCCTCGGTGACCATAAAGTGGCATTTCTCCCAGTTAAGCATAAGATTTGTCTCAACACATCTCCTAAGCATCTTCTCCAGGTTAATCAAACACTGATCGAATGAACTTCCAAACACAGAAAAATCATCCATAAATACCTCCATGGAAGTCTCGATCATGTCTTGGAAGATGGCAACCATACATCTCTGAAAAGTGGCTGGAGCGTTACATAACCCAAAAGGCATACGGCGGTATGCAAAAGTACCGTACGGGCATGTAAATGTGGTTTTCTCCTGATCCTCTGGTGCAATCGGGGTCTGGAAATAACCTGAGAAACCGTCAAGGAAACAGTAAAACTGCTGTCCCGACAAACGCTCCAGCATCTGATTGATAAAAGGAAGTGGGAAGTGGTCCTTCCGGGTGGCGTCATTCAATTTCCTATAATCTATGCACACCCTCCATCTAGTAACTGTACGTGTGTGAACTATCTCCTTCTTCTCGTTCACCACAACAGTCATACAGCCCTTCTTAGGGACCACATGTACTGGGCTCACCCAGGATGAATCAGAAATAGGGTATATGAGCCCAGCATCTAATAACCGAAGGACCTCCTTCTTCACCACCTCACCCATGTTAGGATTAAGCCTCCGCTGTGGTTGAACCACTGGCTTGACATCCTCCTCCAACAGAATACGATGCGTACAGAAAGAAGGGTGAATACCCTTAATGTCCATCAGCTTCCACACAATCGCCTGTTTGTGCTCTCTCAGCACAGCAATAAGTCTACTCTTTTCTACATATGTCAGAGCTGCTGAAATAATGACAGGTAGATCAGAGTCCCCGTTAAGGAATGCATACTCAAGGTGAGGTGGCAACTCCTTTAGCTCTAATGATGGGGGAGCCTCAACAGATGGCTTTTCAGCCGGCTCAGAACTCTCAACCTCAAAAACCGTGGGATAAACAGGAGGCTCCACTGCTACACTGCTAGGAATGTAATCAATATAAGCCTCAACAGCAGCATCCTGGACCTCAACTCCCACACCCTCAACTCTCTCATCACTGTCACCCAAGTCCTGATCTACCAACAGATCAACTCCACTAATGTAGTCAAGGCAACGATCCATAGTAGAGAAAAATGCATCTAGAAAGTAGACCTGATTGTCCTGACCACTGGAGTTCTTCATGGACTTCACCACATCAAAGGTGACAGTGTCATCTCCAACACGCAAGGAGATCTTCCTCTCATAAACATCAATCATCGCCTTCGCCGTGCGAAGGAAAGGTCGTCCCATGATGAGGGGAACTCGGTCATCAGCCTGCATGTCAAGTATAACAAAATCCACAGGGAAGACAAACTTATCCACCTTCACTAAGACATTCTCAACAATCCCCCGAGGATACTTGACTGACCGATCAGCCAATGCCAAACTCATGTGTGTAGGTACCGGCTCTCCAAGATCTAGCTGCTTATAAATGGAATATGGCATCAAATTGATGCTAGCACCTAGATCAACCAATGCATGGTTCACAGAAGAACCGCCAAACAGACAGGGAATAGTGAAAATCCCTGGATCCTCAAGCTTCTCTGGCAGCTTATTCTGAACCAATGCCGAGCACCTAGCTCCTAAAGTCACGGTAGAGAGTGTCTCCAACTTCTTCTTGTTAGACAGGAGGTCTTTCAAGAACTTAGCATATTTAGGCATATGCTGGAGGGCCTCAACAAATGGGAGATTGATCTTAAGCTGCTTAAACATCTCCAAAAAGTGTCCATACTCCTGATCACGCTTCATCTGAAGTGCGCGTGCGGGATATGGAAGCTTAGTCAAATCAATCTCCGGCTCCTTAGTCACTCTCTTACCCTTCTTCTTCTCCTCTACCTTCTCCTTCCTCAACCTATCAACTAAAGACTCGCTGCTCGGCGCTGTACTTGCTGGGACTAGCCTCACGGGCGCCCCTGCAGGAGTCTCCATCTCTATCTCCTCGTCCACCGGCTCATCATCATCGGGTATGACCGGTGGTGGCAGTTCAACATCTCCTCCCCGATAACTTCGTGTGGTCACTGCCTTCACATGACCCCTCGGGTTAGGGTCAGTGTTCGCCCTAAACGACCCTCCCGGCCTCTCATCAAATCTCTTACCCAACTCTCCCACCGACCGCTGCAAATCCAGAAAGCCAGCCCGCTGGTTCCTCAACAACGTATCGTGCTCCTCGATCTTCTGGTCCCGCAGCTTGTCCTTGTCCACGATCTGCTGAAGCATCTTCATTTGATGCGCCATCATGTCCTCCAGCTTCATGTCTTGATCTCTGCTACCGGAGCTCTCGGTCGTGTCTCTCTCCGTGATCGGGATCTGGCGAGCCGATGGCTTCTCGTAAGAGCTGCTGCTGTGGTGGTTGCCTCGCCAATTCGAGTGCTGTTGCTGGTGCTGTCCCTGATTCTGGCCTCGCTAGTGTGAATTCTGATTCCAACTAGGGTTAGGGTTGAAAGACCTATTCCAACCAGAATTTATGGCCTCAACCTGTGCCTGATCGGTAACCGGGCACTCAGCAATACTATGTCCACCACGACAAATCTCGCACCGAGCAGCTGCCATCTTCAGTTCTTTAATGTCCTTCGCCAGTGCCTCTAAGGCGGCGGCAGTGCTCGTGTCGGGTGAAACATGGTGCATCCCTCGAGTCGGGATAGGCGGTGCGATAGTCAGCTTGGCTGCCGGTGCAGCCCTCCTCACATAGGATGGGTCCTCATACTCCGCTAAGGCGAAATCCTCGAACATCGCCTCGCACTCTTCTGGCTCCTTCTTGTCCATAATGTGCCCCCCAGCAGCTGTATTAAATCTCCGCTTCGTATCCAATGTCAGTCCATTGTAGAACTTCTCGACAAGGGCCCAATTAGATAGGTCGTGCTGTGGGCATATGCTCAGAAGGGAGTTGAATCTCTCCCACGCCAAGTAGTATGGCTCATCATCGTCCATTCTAAAAGAAGGGATCTGATCCCGCAATCTGGCAGATTTAGAAGGAGGATAATACTTCTTCAGGAACTTTGTCTGAAGGTCAGCCCATGTAGTAATCGAGTCCCTGGGAAGAAGATTCAGCCATGTAGCAGCTCGTCCGGCGAGTGTGAATGGGAACAAACGAAGGTAGACGGCCTCCTCCGAAACTCCCTTGATGCGAAACGTGTCGCATATACGCACAAAGAGAGATAGATGGCCTGGTGCATCCTCGTCGTCCAGGCCATGAAACTGCGTCGAATTCGTGATCGTCGACATCACGTGAGAAGGGATCTGCCAGTTGTTGTTGTTGACACCCGGTCTTGTGATGGCAGACCGGGCACCAACAACCCCATGACTGGCTAGCTCGTGAACAGTCCGCCTCGGTGGCGGATGTGGTGGTGGATCCATGTCAAGAGAGGGATCAAGAAAACTTACCTGCTGTCGGGCCCGCAGGATCTGCTCTGGTGATGTAAGCTCGAACTCTGGTGCTCCACAAGATCGGGTATGGGGCATGCAAATACCGACACCCTAATCAAACAAGCAAGTAAGACTCACATATGCACAAAGAAAAATCCTTAATCTAAGGTTCAAATAACAGATAACAAATAAAGGCACTAAGAAAAAAGAAAAAATAAAAACTAAACCTAAAAAGGAAAACTAAACTAATAGGGGGGAAAGAAAGAAAGAAACAGGAAAAGAAGCAACTAAAGGCCACAGTCTAAGTAATTGTTGCTATTGCCTAGTATCCCCGGCAACGGCGCCAAAAACTTGATGCGTAGCGGTCAGTATACTAAAAACAAGACTAGATTTAATCTATTTAACCTAAGCTAAAGACACGAAATCTAACCCTAGACCTATACTTAACCTAAACACCTAGTAATAATCGGAAAACCTAAACTAGACCGCTCCTAAGGCAAGTGTACCTGTCGGTGGCAGAATAGCTGATGGAAGTCCGGATATCGAACCAATGGACACTAGTATAACAAACTAAACCTAAACTGTGACTTAACTAAGGTAAAATAAGGGGTTTTTTTTGTGTATACTGATAACCTAATCTGACTGATCTGACTGGAACACTAAACTAAACTAAAACAGCAAACTAAAACAGCAAACTAAAACTGATATTGAAACTGAAATCTAACTGCAGAGAGGAAAACTGTTGTATCTAGGCTAGGAATCAAAAGTATGACAGATGCTGATCTGGCCTGACTTATGCAGGATGAAGACTAGGATCTTAAGGAACAGATTAAGGAATACCTAATGGGACCCAGATCAGATACCAGGAAACTCCAATGGGAAACCTAAGGCTGTAGTGTATGCACTAGTCTATCGGGTCACCTTCCGGTTTTCCCGATATGCAATTGCACTCTAACGGGTGAATCACCTCCCGGATTTCTCCACCCGTTTGTATCCTAAGACACTAGAGAGCTATAAAGTTGACAACTTTAACATGGATTGACACTAACACTAAGTAGATCTGAGACAACGCCCTCCCGGGTTGTTTAACTCAAAAATCCCAAGTGTAAGAGACCAACCATCTAACCTATTACCTCCCGAATTTCTAGCTTAGGTCACACATGCAAACAACTATACTTAATGAAGTCTAATCCTATGGAATGAGATCAACAACCCATAAACTAACCTAAAACACAAAGTAGTTGGCCTAACATGCATCTATGTGTGGAAAGACATTCCTAAACACATGCGGATCAAACATTCACCTCATATAATCATTCAACACATACAAATATCATCAAAGTTTCAAACTTTACAGCTGATTACAAAGCATATATCATCCATAAGCATAAATCATGTCCAAAATCATCAAAGATCAAAACTTTATCATCCCAAACCTAGATACAACCATAGATCTAGCCACAAATAATACCAACAGTAGCTAAAAAATTCTGAAATATGTCTAAATACATGATAGATCAAAGCTTTAAATTAAGAACATGTAAAGATAAGGAAAATACTCAAGAACAAGGTCCTTCTTCACTTCAACAAGCCCTAATCAAGCTCTTCCTTCCATGGTTAAGCTCCAGCAGCCTCCTAGCTCGATTAGGGTTCCAAAGACGTAGAAAAAGACCCCTAAAACGGCTGGAATGCGATCCATTTATAGAGGGCTTGAAATTAGGGTTATTAGGCTAAAAATCATCTGGGGCGCATAGCCTAGCGTGGTAAGTGCGAGGCTAGGCTATGCGCGCGGAAAACAAGGAAATTTGCGTCTGATGATGCCAGGCGCATAGCCTGGGGCCAAGAAGCCATGCTAGGCTATGCTCCTAGGGTTAGTTTCCTTTATTTCTTTGTTTTTTCGCCCGCACTTGATTCCGATGCCTGTTTGCCTTCATTCCTGCTCCTCCGGGACACATTCCTACACAAAAACACTAAAATGTAAAAAGGAATTAAAATCGACTCGAAATATTTACAAAACTAACGAAAACAGACTCAAATATGTACAAAAAAGGATGTGTTAAACTAACACATCATGTAACATTCGTGTTAGTGCTCGTCGTGTGCAAAACGCGCAAGCCGCGTTCATGGATAACTTACTATTTATAGTAAGTTTCCATTTATGGCAAGTTTCATAACACGTATCGATTTTAAAGTTCTAGCATGCTCGTTAAGTCCTACGTGATCATGTTAACACATAGCATATTGTCATACGAATCAAATAAGCATACAAGTCACGTTCGCATATAAAAGTTTCCTAAAAAGGAAAGTTTCTAAATCTAGCACGTACGATATCGGAAACCATCTAACTTAGCATATGATCATCATATTAAAGCATATTAAATCACTTAGCATGCTCAGAACGTACATAGCATTTCTAAATCGGTAGTTTGAAAAATAAAGTTACTAAAAATAGTAACTATTACATATCTCATCCAAATGATCATCCTAAGTATTTCTAATTCATTTTTATATCACAAATCATCATGTAATATCATTTAACATCATTTACACATGTTAATCTAAATCAAATCATCATCTAGTAACATTTCAACTATAAAAGTTACTAAAAATAGTAACTATGCTAAAAATGACCACAATCAACATCAAATCAAGTTCTAAACATTAATATCGTTCTAACATCATTCAAATAGCAAGTATACACACATGCATGCTCATAATATCATCATCATCATCAAAATGTAACTACAAAGTTACTATATTTAGAAAGAATCATAAATAACCATTTTTCATCCATTTTAAACATAACAAATCATGTGATATATCATCAATAACACCTACAATCATATATCATCATCCAAGATCCTCTAAAATGACCTAGATCATGCATGCATGTTACCATTTCATTACCTTATGTACAAATCATGAATTTTATCAACACACACTATCATGGATCATCAAAATATGTCGCTAAATCGCTTTAGATCATCATTACATACACTAAAATCATCAAACCCAGTTGCAAAGTTCGTACATGTGCGTTATATGTGCTTGCATGTGAGTATAATGCCTTGCATGTGTGCATAGATGTGTTTTTAAGCTATAAGAGACATGAAGCTACCTTCTATGACCTCAAGAACACTGAGATGATGCTCAAGCAGCTCCTTGGTCTCCTGGTTCGTTGGTTTTAACATATGCAAGATGATGGTGGGGGTGTTCAAGCTCCTATGTGGACTCCAAGCTTCAATCCTTCTCAATCTTGAGCTTCAAGGACCTCCAATGGCTGCCAAAAAGGAGTTGCAGGTGCTGGGAAGACGAAATGGTCGAAGGATTGAGTGTAGAACCGGTTATAATGAGTGAAATAGGTAGTGTAGGCATGATCTTCTTGGTTTTATAAAGATTTTGTTGACTGGACGGCGTCGCGTACTGCTAAGAGGGCCCAAGATTCTCTCAGCGTACCGCGATGGATTTCGGGATTCAAATCCCCCGCCCATCCATCGCATACTGCCATGATATTCTTTGTGGGCCATCGCGTACCGCGACGGGTCCCTGAAGAGCCCAATAGGCCCAATTTTAATGGTTTGATCCGTTCGTCGCCGTTTTCACGCTTACGGACTATCGTTCGGCCTCGTTTGAACTCCCAAGTTCAATGTTTGAGTGTTTCGTGAGGTTTCGAGTGTTTTGTTACACGATGTGTTAAACGTTCACCAACGTTCGTGTTTTCTTAGACACGTGTGTGCGTGTTGCGATAATTCACCGAATTATCGTGCTTGTGTCAGTGTTCGTACCGTCATACCACGTGTCACAGTAAATTAAACTAATTATAGTGCTACGTGTACAAATCTATCTATTATAATAAATAAAGGTTTATATGGACACTTGTCATGTTTCTAGACCACCTCAATTTTGTTTTTCCCTCCTCTCACTCTTATTAAATACATGTTTTGAATTAAGAAAAAATGATTTTTTAATACATTAAAGTTATATTAATATCACAAAACACACTTTTAAAAAAACAAATTATTATAAAATATTGAATTTTCAAAAAGAAAATAAAAAAAATAAAATTTTAAGAAATAAAATTTGAAAAAACTATAGTGTTTAAAAAAAATAATATAATTATTTTACATTAAAAAATTGTCTTATATTGTTTAAATTTTTAATGATGATTATTTATTATATTTTTTTTATTAATCCCGTGTAATACACGGGGTAATAAACTAGTATCAATTAAATAAACGTTTAATAAAATGAATTGCTGACCTGAAATTTACGGTGTGTCACAGTAACACTGCACTCAGATGTTACGTATGTTTTACGTATGTTTACAAAATATTTTTTTAAAAAAATTCACTTGGTGTTTTTTATTTTTTATAAAAATGTGTCAAATAATGTTACAAACCTGTATAAAAAATTCAGGAAAAAAAACGTTCTTTTTACATGATCCTTACGTAGTTTTCATAGTTTTCATGCAAAGAAGAGGTATAAATATATAATCTAGTGACTCATAACATGGACTTCATCAAGGTTAGGTTTAGGCTCATGAATGGGTCAGTATTGTTGCATAAAACTTGCCCTCGATTCCCTTCCATGCTAAATCCTAAATTGTTTTCGGCTTTCAAACATATGCTTGATCACGTACTAATTAGTTCATGCATATAACTACACACACTTTGGTACACCATTCTAAGGCAGGCAAAAAAACCAGACCCGGAACCGGTTACCCAAATCGGAACCGGTCATACCCGAACCGATGGGTACAAACAGGTCCGGTTTTTTAGACAAATTAAAACCGAAACCGAAACCGGAACCGGGAAAACCAGAACTGGTTCCACCTGTACCCGGCCAAAACCAAAACCGGAATTGGTCGGAACCAGTCGAAACCCGGAACTGGAATCGGAACCGGAACCGGATATTGACTTTGTTGATAGGAACTGGAACCGATTGGAACCGGAACCGGTTCCAAAAAAACCCGATTTGCACACCTCTACACCATTCACATGTATGTACGATCACTATTAATTTATCACGATTAAATATTCAATATTTTTTTTATTCAATATGAAAAAAAACGATTTCAATAACCTATTCATGCATAATATATACATTACTTGAAGCCCCAAAAATCCCTCATATTGAAACACATGCACACGTCAGTTCATTTTAACATATTAAGGATGAATGTATCATCAATTCTATAAGATATTCCATTGTCACACCAATATCAGATTGAGGAATTTAAAGTTCGATATTTATAATATAGCAAATCTTAGATAGACAATTTATGACAACTAACAGACTTTAGATTTTTAGACATATGAGTTAGCAAATTCAGAATATCAGAGATACCCAATGATCCAGATTTAGATATCAAAAATGTTGTGTCCAATGAGTTGCAATTTCCCAACCACCGGATGTGTGGACGAGTGTTCGCTAAACTCACACATCCACCAAATGTAGATACATGCTAGGACCATTCTATATTTGTTAATATATATTTCTCTTAAATACTCTAACCGACTCTAATTAATGCATCATTCATGATTGAATATATAATTCAAAAAAATTATTATATAAATCCTACTATGAGAGTTCATCTCCAAGCATGAAAATATAAAGATATAGTTTGTGGGATTACATCTTTACAAATGATGTGCCTACGAATATCAGAGTTTAGATTAACATATCACATTAATGTTAAATAACAAGTTAAGGATACATTAATGGTAATAAATAAACTATGATATAACAAGCCAAGTGATCTATTTACCATAAACAAGTGTAAATTATCTTAATTCCTTTTATATAATTGGGAAAAAAAGAACCAATTCCTTTCTTTATTTTTGGTTGATGATTTATCAACCATTATTATGCCATAGGTTTTCTTCCAAATGCATATTTTGATTCAAAGCTAAACAAGTAAATTTTCAAAATATGGATTCAAATCTTGTTTCTAAATCCAATATAAATATGGGGATAAAAATTAATTTTCAAATTTAAATTTGGATTAAAAAAATTAGAAATTGATTATTTTCTTTTTATGGTGATGATGAATTCCTTCCTTCATCAATCGGTCTTGACAAAAAAAAAAAAAAAAAAAACAAAGACGCCTTTTGCTCCTTTATTTTGTTTTCTTTGCCTTTGAGTCTTGAGAAACCAATTACGCAAGAATCTACCGAAGAACAACCCTCCTTTGGCCTTAATTGTACACCACTGAATTAATCTAATCACTACTTTGAATCATTTACACACCCTTTTTAATCCTACCCACACCAAAGCAATTGATGCTTCCCTCTTTAAATTTTGTTACTATTGACAATCACCGCTTTTGGTTTCGTATCTTAGAATTGGATAAAACTTATAATGTTGAAGAACGTAATGCTCTGATACCAATTTTTGTCCCAATCGATTACACAATCAATAGATAAATTAAAAATTAACGAGGAAAAAACTCATATAAGCAAAAAATCTCAAATATCCTTGATCATGAGACATATAATTATCATTATAAATCAGAACCATAATTCCAACAGTAGTGATTAATATTGACATAATAGAAGTAAGTGGATCGATCAAGTATCCGAATTCTAAAGAAAAATCATTATTGATAATCCAAGACCATACATATTAATAGACAGAACTGTTATTTATTTGCTGAAGAGACAGATTAATAGATCGAGACATACATCAATGTTAGGTTTTTATAACCCTACAATCAGTTTTTAACTTTGATATTGACCTATACATATAAAAAATGCATAATTGACTCAAACTTTCCTTATTACTAATTTACATAAACGACCCATAATGTAGTAATGAGGTTTAATGATTAGAATTAACCTTCACACTAACAACAAAGATGTGTTTTAACCGAAATATGAGTAGAATAGTACAACGAGGATTATTGTACTCATTTGAAACATTAGGAATGATTAACTGAAATCGATACACGATTTAAGTCTTCCCCATGGTGAAACCATCAAAACCCACAAACAAATAAAAAAAAAAACTTGAAGACATCCAATCTTTCCTTTTTATTGAAGTTGTTGATTGTTGCATGGTCATTGATTGTAGAGGTGTTTATCGGTCAGTTAACGGTTTGTTCGGTTTGTTCAGATCGGTTATTTGGATTTGAAAATTTTGGGACCCTATCCGAAACCCGACCCGACCCGAAAACCATATATGCTTATCCAATCCGAATCTATTGAACAACCCAAATAAGTTCGATTTTTACTTCCGAACAACCTGAATAAACAGGGTTTTTTCTGGTTTTTCGGGTCAAATTTGGATATCCAATCCGGATAAACAAAATTTTGGATATCCGACCTGAATCATTCCGAACAACCCAAAAAGTAATTCAGATTGTTTTTTCGGGTTTCGTATACGATTCGATTTTTTCGGATTTCGTTTTTTTGAACACCAATAATTGATTGTAATGACCTCCAATCATCGCTATCATCACCAAACTAACTTCCCTCTAGTATGTATTATCACCATCGTAGTCCTACCGTCTTGCAGTGCCATTGATCATCACTCGTATGATCATCGATCACTAGTAAGTCACTACTACCTCATCTTATAATTTAGTTTGTTATATTCTTTTGATAACTTTATCACTAAACCTAGTGTTTTCTATCATCTTGAAATTTTTTTTTAGTATAATTTTCCCGAATAAATTTTGAATCGAAAATTTTGTAATTGATTTTTATTTCTAAGCATTTGGTTAATAAAACCAATTGAAAAAGACCCAATTAATGATTTAAACACAATTTAAAACTAAATCCAATATTATTTAATAACTAAACCCATTTAAATAATTTTATAATTTTTCATCAAACATTTATTAATGATTTGGCTTGCATAGTTTCTAAGAACCCTTGATCCGCATTGTATTAAGGGCCCAACTCGTTTTTAGATGCTACCATTTCTACCCAAATAAAAAAAACTAACCCATTTTAAATTGTCGGTGTAATTATTATATATAATTCATAACTTTTTAATGGATTTTAATAGTTCTACAAATTAACCTTTTCTATGAGAAACATGAACTTGAAGTGGTGAACATGAATGGTGAATACATTAACCCAAAAGACAAAAAACAAATATACATATCGTCACTACTTGAGTATGATTGCTTCAATGTGGTAGATATGCAAATACGTATCGTTTTAATGTGATAAATCCCTATGTTCATTTTAGTTAGTCCTTGTGACGTTTACATTCCTAAGTACTAAGATTATCATTACCTGTATGATTTATGAAGTTGATAAAAAAGAAATTGTCTAAGTGGTTGTATTTTTTTTGGAGAAAGAATTACTTTGTCTTTACACTTTTGGATATATTTCACTCGGGAACAACTTTCGATAAATTGTATTCATTATGAATGAAATTTGGTCTGATTGTCTTTTGAGCATAACCCGACTCGACCCGGTCGAACTAACCTACTGGTTACAACAACACTAGAATTGTTTTTAGTGATAATGTCTTCACAATATATCTACTTGATAACTCGGTTCATCGTCAATAGACAAATCATGCATACACTTTGTTCGTGAAAAAGTTTGCATCGGCCACTATCCAAGTTCTACACATTCATCCTTCTTCACAATATGCATTCATCATTACAAAAGGACTATCACACCATTTACGTCAGAATTTTCGATCTCGTTTGACCGTTCGTTATCCTAACACTCAAATCGTGATAGATAATAGTTAATAGTATTTTATATATGGAGAAAGTGAATATGAGGCTGTTAAACTCCTAACTTTGGTGTTAAACATATCAAACGACGTAGTTTTGATTAAATCTCGTTAATTATGGTATTGCAAAATTAATAGAGTCAAAATAGAAACAAAAAGAATAATCATAATTAATGAAATTTAATCAAAACTATGCCGTTGTGATGAGTTTCATGCCTAAGTTAGGTGCTTAACAACCCTATAGTCATCTTTCCCTTTATATATTTGTATTTTGACACACACACACATATATAGGGGAGGGTTCTAATGAAAACCTTCATTTTTTTTGAGAAAACCTAAAAAACTAACCATAATTGTTATCAATCAATTTCGTTTTTCGTTTTTGGTCTTACATTTTGTTTTATTATAAGGTTAAATTTGTTAACAAAAAAAATAAAAAAATAAATGTAACTCATTTATTATATGTAACTTCGCGATCTACATATGTTTATTAAAAATTTCTTTTTGTTTATAACATTTCTAAGCTAATAATAGAAAATCATGAAAAAAAAATTTAATTAATTGGTTAGTAGAATGTTTCTTAGTTTTCTCCAAAGTGATCGAGGAGTTTTCTTTTGAACTCTCCTATATATAATTAAGGGGATGGTTCCTATAAAAAATCTCTTTTGCCTAAGAAGGCTAAGAAATACTTTTAAAAACTCGAAAACCGACCCAAACAAACTCAGATTGAATTCATTTTTACATCATTGGAACCGGCTTGTAATATCTTAAAACCTAAATTTAAATCATAAACAATAAACCCTAATAATAACACCAAAATTATAAAAATAAACCCTAAACCTAAAGATAAAACCTAAAAGCTAAAAAACATGTATAAAATCCATACTCTAAAAGTAGTTGTTAAAGCTAAAACCAAAAAGCAAATATTGTAAGGTTTGATGAGACGGTTCCAATTTCAACAAAATGAGTTTAATCGGAGTTCGTTTGGGTCGGTTTTAGAGATTTTAAAAATCTTTTATAGCCTTCTTAGGCAAAATAGACTTTTTATATGATCATTGCCATATATATATATATATATTTAAAGATATTCTCTCTCATGCCAACTTCTTATATACAAGACTAGATTAGAAACTCATGTATCAGAAAAAAAAAGAATGTATAAAGAATAAAAAAAAAGACACTTAGTAATAACAATTTAAAAATTATTATATGATTGATTAATTAAAATGATAAATAAAATTTAAAATTTAAAATATATTCTTTTAACATTAAACATTTATTATTATCTAAATTTTAATTAAATTTCGGAAAGTATACTCTTTTAATAATCCTTTATTTAATATAAGAGATAAATATAAAAATAAGGCTAAAAGAATTGAATGAGCTATATAGTGACACGTGTGACCTAGCTATTTTTTATTGGATAAATATTATAGTAAAATTATTTGTATTATTATGAGATAGTTAATGTTATAAACGTTTTTATTTTACTTGAATGGAAATGTAATATCCTCCACACAATCTATGTGAGACAAGACACACATTTATTGATCTGGGACCATTAATGTGACTTCTACTTTGCTATATCTTGTTCTCTAGCGATCCAATTCCTAGCATCAAATTTCTAAGCTTGGACCACTTTTTCTCACATTTTCATTGCAAGAACAAACAAATAAACAAATTTACCCGGTATATTTTCATTTTTCAGTAAGGTTTGGGGAGAAGGACACAAACGTCACTCTATCCCAGTTGGGATCAGGGGCGGAGGTACATTAAGGGGGCCGATGTCACCGGACAGCATCGATTTTTCTGCGTATATGGACATTTATGAACGGTGTTTTTAATTGACAGCATCGGTTTTTGAACTAATGACAGCACCGATTGCAACGGCTAGTGTTGAAAGAATTTTTTTATGAAATGAAGCATGTGAAAAAGAAACTGTGTAAGATAGGAGATGAGTATCTGAATGATTCTTGCATTTGTTATACGTTGTTCCAACAATTTTTGGGTCGAATATGTAATGCAACGTTTTTAAAAAATGAAAACTCATGAAAAAACTCATATAAAAAACTCTAAATATATATATATATATATATATATTAATTTGTAAGGGCTATCGAATTTATATTATGTGTTTTTTAATTTATATTCACGATTTTTATTTGATCGTTTTTTAATATGTGATGTGCATTACCCGACCCGATCGGTAAAGCAACCCGAAAAATTTAAGGCTGGTATTATAAAACTAAAATATATAAATACAGTGACATCATTGAAAAAAATCTTGGATCCGCCACTGGTTGGGATAGAGTGGTTGTTCCGAAGGAGTCCCGGCTCATAGTTATCGTTTGAATTTAACAATCCCAACACTTTTAACGTTATTGTCAGATAATAAGTAAATTAGTAAAATAACGTTAAAATTAGTGCAATTTTACTTTGGTCCTTAAAGACCCACACATATATACATTATATGCGTGCACTGCAAATGGTGTCCCTTTCATTGCAAGAATTAGTTTTATTTTTTTATTAGAATTTCATGGGATATTCATTCAAATGGTAAGGAAACACACTCAGTACCCTTTTCTCTTGGATCGTTCGCATCTCAGCTTGAATCGACTCAAGAATCTATTTTTATACATTTATTACAATCATAGATATTATTTTAGAAGTATCTATTTTTATTTATTTTTTTTATAAATACGTATCCACCGAGAGTCGTTTTTATAATAACATCCAACATTATGGATGACAAAAATCTTGATACTAGTTTATCTAGTCAATTAAACCTTAGACGAAAATATCATTAAAGAATTTTGTGTGTATCTGTTTAATAAGTGGTAATTTGTGTAAGACTTTAGAGTCTTGTACTGATAATAGTAATCATTCTTAGATTTAATTTAATTTATTTTTTTCATCCTATACAATCTAACAATTTATTACCTTAAAACATAATACAAGTTGGACACTCTTCATTAAAGATAAAAATTAGATAATTCAAGGGAAAATTAGGACAATTTAACTAATACCCTTTGGTTAGTCTGCCATTTATTTTTGTTTTGATACAAATACCTAAAAATATCAAAATGTTAGTCATGTTGCTAACAACAACCTGCTAGCAATAGAGGATAGAATGTGACTTTTTGTCTTTCTTAACAAATAACATGACCTATATAAAGGTTTTGGTAAGTCTTTGCTAATGAATACAATAGATTTTTATACCACTCCACATGGTTCTTAAAAAAATAGTGTATTATTGGTTATAAGTAATATTCAAACTCATATTTTTAGTCCCTTAAAGGTAACAAAAACATTGTTTTACCTCATTTTGATGCCTCCTTCTTGGACATGAATTACATCTTGCTAAAGAATTTAAGAAAAAGAATATATCTGGTTGTGTATATCAAGCTAGAAACACTGACGTCCCAATCGCACTTAAACATGACACATCTAGTCCAAGAATTTCTTCTCTGCCTATTCGTGGTTGGAATGGGTCTTTTTCAACGTCAAATGACATTATAACCATTCAAGTGCTTAGTGAATCCGATTTATCCTATTCGATTCGCTTGCCTATGCTTTTCTTTAGTAGATCTGTCATCCCCTCATTATAGTCCTCCCTAGCCAACTTTCTATCCTTGTGGGCTAACTCATTTACCAAGGGCTATAGTTCCTGCTTCCATCATCTCTTCTAAATTAATGTTCCAATATCTTCTTGTCATTTCTCCCCATACTGCTTTCCGAAGACTGGAATATGTAAAACCTTTTGAGCAGCTTTCTAGTGTAGATTTCTTGATGCACAACCATCTTATGTTTAAATTGTAAGCCAAGGCAAAACTGTCTTTCTAAAGTCTTTCATTTCAAATTAACTTTTCATGTATTTTGTTGCTTTGGGATCTCCATGTGAGTTCCAATTATATTCAAGTCAGCAATGTATATAAAATTTATAACACATTCCGATCCCAATCTTTTTATACAAATGCATGGACAAATAGAATCATTTTTATAAGCTTATTTAAACAAATAGTCACTAAGACAATTGTATCACATACGCCTAGATATTTTTAGCCCATATGATGACTTGTTCAATTTCATTGCGAGATTTTCTCGATAACTTAGTTCGCATAACTTTGGTAGTTTGAAACCCATAGGATGTTTCATGTAAATTTCGGTAACAAGTGAAGCGCATAGATAAGTTGTCACAACATTCATTAAATAATAAGTTAACATAAAGTAGTTGCATCTAGTGCTAGAGAACATGTATTCTCATAATCAATTTAAGGTCTTTACGAAAATCAATGAACTACAAATTATGCCTTGTATCATATAATGTCATTTTTATCCATTAAATTATCCTACAAAATTGGTGTGCTTTACATACATGTACAAAATTTTCTTGTTTCACTCGGGAATTCAATTATCTATAAATCGTGTCTTTCTATTTTGGCTAATCATTTCTATTTTTACATTTCTTAATCCTCATTGTTTTCAACGTTGATTTCATTTTTGTCCTATGCCTTATGAGACGTGATGTATTGTATTAAGATATGAATGTTTTCAGGTACCTAAGGTTCATCAGGAACCTATCTAGTGTCTCTTGGAGTTACTATTACTTCGACTTGACCAATTTGTGTGCCTAGTTTTATGCATGCAATAAATTCACTATCTATATGTGGTTGTCCTCCTCGAACCTTGATTTTTATTGGAGCGCTAAGTGTTGGTATAGATTCATAAATGTGTCTGCTAGTTGATTTGGTTATCCTTGTAAATGAATTATCCTTTGAACTTCAGAGCACCTTGTTTACACGTGCACTGATGTATACGGGTATATATTATACAATCAACTATAAAAAAATTGTTTATCAATTTCTTCTTTTAATAGAAATATATATATAAGAAAAGGATTTTTGTTGATTACTTTATAACAAGCCTATAAAGCAATTTGAGAATTCTTTTTATATGGAATCATAATCTAAATAAAATCATGATCTAACTATTAACCATAAAATATAGACCCCTCGCTCAGTTACTTCGTTAGATATTCTAATTTATTAATCTAATTCAGTTAGTATAGTATAAATGGATAATCAAAAAAAAAAAAGAAAAGAAAACTTCACACTATTTAATTAGTTTAAGGATCAAGAATAGATAATGATAACTCATTAAAATAATGATAATTCATTCGAATTTTTAATAAGCACAAATGTGACCATCTAGTTGATACATCATTAGGGCTAAAGTATCTAAATCATGTATCCTTTCCTTAAAGTAAGGGATTCATTCTTCACCTTAGTTGGTGACGGTGAATAATTAGTTTCCTTTATGAGCATGCAACATATGCAATATGTTTAGTATGAAGAATCTTATGGTTTTTCAAAGCATGGTCATTTGAATTTTCTACAAATTTTTGTATCATTATTGTTCCAAGATGGGCTAAAATAATTCTACTTGTCACACACACAACACTGTAATTTTATGCTTTGACGGTACTCATCACTACCTAAATTTGGCTTCAAATAAAAATACTTTAAAAAAAACAAATAAAAAACCAAACTGATTTCATGACGTGATAATCAATTCAAACCCTATTAAATGTTAGAAATGTAGCTTGTAATTTGGGTTTACGATAAAGCAAATGACCAAGTCTTCTACAGGATAATAGCTATTGCTTATTTTTTTTATCTAATAAAAAAAAAGAAAGAATTGACCATAAGAATACAATATTCCCGATGATGTCTAGAGAAAGAGAGAGACACACACATACATACATACACAGTTACACACACACACATATATATATATATATATAACTATAAGTTTTGTAAGATTAATTTAACATGACAAGTGATACGGTTTAACTTCAAGAGCAACAAACTTATAACGTGTTATAAACATATAACCTACTAGATAATTAATAGAGCTGGTAAAACGGTTACATGTAAGACATGATTAAACATATCTAACAAAAACACTAGGTAATTTTAATAATGTATCTTTTTGCTACATAAAACATAGAATTGTCAGTTTGTCACACTTAAACCAGCAAATTAAGTATACAATTTTAATCACTTATCTTTTTTCTACATAGAACATAGAATTATCACACTTAAATCATCAAATCAAGTATCAAACAAGTCGTTTTCATGTTTTATATTTGTGTTAATCACGTTTTTTTTAACCTTTCAAACACCATAATACATGTTTTACCAACCATGCTAAAGAAGAGATAACGAGTGAGATTTGATATCTCTTTCTCAACAAATAACACGGCTTATATATAGGCCTTTGATAAGTATTTACTAATAATAAATATACAATGAATACACAATTAATTAATAAGAAAGAGTAAGCTATAGTAGTTTTGATAACCATAAGCAATTATATATTTTTGACAAGTCAAAAGTTGATTTATTTGAAGTTTTTATAAGATGATTCATGTTTGAGGTGGACTAAATCACATATATATTACATATGAAAATCTCATATAATTAAAAAAAACCTTAAATTCAAAATAATATATAAAATTTGGTTTTCGCATCACGATATATTTAGAAATTTCAAAAATGTAGTAATTTTTGTAATTAAGGGCTTTTCGTTTAATGGTTACGTTATAATTGAGACATATCTGTTGAGACAAGCTCATATGTTTAGTCAGTTATGGAGTTCCTAAGATGGGCTCAAACGTACACCCCAAAGCGTTAAATCCGATGAATCAATTAAAATCTCGTCTTGATGTCATTGTACCACACTCAAAGTTCAATTAAAATCGAATAACAAATAATGACCATTTGAGTTTGACATTAAACCCAATTCAATAGTTATTTTAGCTCATCTCATTTATCCTCTTTTTTGTTAAATAAAACTTAGAACTGTTACGTTTAAATCAAAAATCAAATGTTAAACAATTTTTTTTTATTTTGCATTAATCGTATCGTGTTTTCAAGTACTTATTAAACATAATAATATAGAGAGAATTGGATAGACTTTCTCTTTCTCAACAAATAACACGGCGTATATATATGCCTTTGACAAGTCTTTACTGATAATTGATATACAATTAATATTTAATAGACAATTAATTAATAAAAAAGAGTAAGTTCTAATACTTTTGATAACCATAAACAATTTGAAGTTTTTATAAGATGATGCATATATGAGGTGTACTAAAATCACATAGATGTTACCAATGTTTTCAGAACCGGACCGGACATCGAACCGGTCAGAGGACGGACCAGTCGGACCGGATTTGAGAACCGGATGATTTTATAAACATTTTAATAATATATATATATAATCAAAAAAATATAAAAAAAATTAAAAAAACCGGTTCAATCACCGGTCCGACCACCGATTCGCCGGTCCGACCGGCCGGGTCACCCAAAAACGGTTTTGAACCTAGAACGGGCCGCTCTACTCTCCGAATCCCGGTCCGAACGGCCGGTCCGGTCCGGGTTTGAAAACACTGATGTTACATATAAAAATCTCATATGTTAAAAAAAAAGTTAAATTCAAAACTCGTTATTTTTATAACTAAGGGCTTGTAGCCTAAATGTTGCACTTTGATCAAGACATATTATTGAGAGAAGCTCAGAGGTTGACTCGGTTATTGGTTGACTCGGTTATGGGGTTTCTCTTGAGGTGAGTTCAAGAGTACGACCCAAAAAGTCAAATACGATGGAAAGATTGAAATCTCGTCTTGGTGTTGTCTTACCACGCCGTAAACAAATTAGTGATTTTTTTTTTAAATTTACATAGTTCAGTTAAATTCGAATAACTAATAAAGGCCATTTGAGTATGACATTAAACCCAATTCAATAATTATTTTAGCTCCATCTCATTTATCCCAACATAATCCAATAGAGTAAAATTTTATTATAAGAAATTACAAAAAAAAAAATCGTTTTATTCAATAAAAACAAAATCAAACCAAACTTAGAATTTGGTATTAATAAATCAAGAACCAAACTTCTTTGACTGGTTGATAATCAATTCAAACATTTTAAATATTAGAAATATGTAGTTTGTTATTTAGGTTTATGATAAGCACATTGTTTAAAAGCCAAGTCAAGACGATTAGAGTTACTGTTTATTATTTATCCAAAATAAAAAATGAAAAAAGCTGGTGAAAATTACAAATTTTACTTTTTGATTAAAATAATAATAAAATGATAACCGAAAACAGAAACTTGGTTGGCGTGTTGGTGATATTATCTCATCGTCTAAGCGAGAGGAAATGTATGTGATTCAACAAAACAACAATTCTTTCGTCATTTTCTTGTTATTTTATTCTTTTAAATAAAATATTATAATAAATCGAATCAATAATATCTGGCTACGTAATTGCATTTATATACCCCATCAACAATAAACCTTTAAAACACCTGTAAACATTGGTTCATTTATTCATTTTTTATTTCAATTTTAATTTTTGAGATCACACAAAAAAAAAAAAAAAAGTTTTCCATCAGTTCATATCATATTATTATTATTATCATTATATTCGGCAGTTGAGAATCATCATCAAATGGTCTTAGTGGGGAGGAAGAAGAGTAACGGAGAAGAGGGAATGCAATTGCAATTGGGGAAATACGAGATCGGAAGAACTCTCGGTGAAGGCAATTTCGGGAAAGTTAAATACGCTAAAGACGTTCAAACTGGACATCCGTTTGCAGTCAAGATCCTCGAAAAAACCCGGATTAAAAACCTCAATTTCACAGATCAGGTACTGTTGCATGTTCGTCTTCGATTGATTTCATCTGGGTTTGCTTTTTATGATTCGATAGTTTGATTTTGATGTTGGCATGTGTGTAATCGTGATATGGGTTTTTGATCAACTTCATTTGTTCTTCAGAAAATAGTTGTTTTGTTTCGTATGAAGTTCAATTGGATTTCAATTTGCAGATAAAGAGGGAAATTGCCACATTGAAGATCCTCAAACATCCGAACGTCGTCAGATTGCACGAGGTTTCTTTCTGATGATGCATTTGTTTATTTTGTTTTATTTTATTTTAATTTTTTTATTGAAATTGGTATAATCAGCAGACCTTATATGATTATTTTGAAGTTTGCTTATTATTATTCTTGATTAATTAATGCCGAGTCAAAGTAAAAATAGAATTCAAACTGGGTTTCGTGGTGAATGATCAAGATAGGAAGGAAGCAAATTGGGGATGGTGGGTCAGAAACTCTAGAAAATTAAATTTTTTTTATTATTATTTTTTAATTTCATCAATATTTTATTCCATAGAGTTTCAATAATTGAGTCTTTAAGAACTATCGAAGGGGTTAAACTAATTCTTATCCCCTTTGACAATTAAAATATGTCCAGTTGGATGTAACTTTGCCACGTCGTTTCAATCATCACAAAGGCATCTAATTAATTTTTTAAGTTTTTTATTAATTTTCAATGATTTTTAGGATAATATGACTGTAATTCATAAGAATAATCGTCTGGTTCAGGTTTTGGCAAGCAAAACCAAGATTTATATGATTCTGGAATATGTAAATGGAGGTGAATTATTCGATACGATTGTAAGCAACACAATATTTTTTTAAGTTGCCTAGTTAGTCAGATTCTTGTGGAAAATTAAGTCTTATTAGTGTTGAAATGTATTCTGATAGGCATCAAAAGGTAAACTATCCGAATCTGATGGCAGGAAGTTGTTCCAACAGTTGATCGATGGAGTCGCCTATTGTCATGATAAAGGCGTTTATCATCGCGACCTTAAGGTCATTAATCCTCTCCTTTCCTACCATAACATCAAGATCCTACAAAAAATCAATGCATGTGGCAGTTTGACCCATTCATTTATGAATGGGGTCAGCCTGGGATTTTAGGTTATTATTTGTATAATCATTAATCACATTGTCACATGCTAATTATTTCTGGAAGAGTTAAAATATTCAAAAATAAATTTTAAAATAAGAAAAAGAAAATAAGAAAACCACTTGCCTGCCCATTTTGCTACTTGTGTTGTTTATGGTGTGTGCCTACATAGGACTGACAATATGCTGGTTTGAACTGCAGCTAGAAAATGTTCTTGTAGATGCAGAAGGAAGCATTAAGATATCTGATTTTGGCCTTAGTGCACTACCCCAGCATTTTAGGGTATGTTGATGGAATTATGTGTACATTTTATGTTGCTTATAAATCAGATTTAAATAACAAGTTTGTGATTTATTAGGATGACGGGCTACTGCATACAACCTGTGGGAGTCCTAACTATGTCGCTCCTGAGATTCTTTCTAATCGAGGGTATGATGGAGCAACATCGGATACCTGGTCATGTGGGGTCATTTTATATGTAATTCTTACAGGGTATCTACCATTTGATGATAGAAATCTTGCAGTTCTTTATCAAAAGGTGTGTTTTGTGTGTTTGAATAAAATTTAAAGGTTTTCTTGAATTCAATGTTGTGTAATTTCGTTCTAACATGATTTCTTTATGGGTATTGTAGATCTTTAAAGGGGATGTGCAAATGCCAAAATGGTTGTCTTCAGGAGCAAAGAATTTGATAAAGAGAATTCTTGATCCTAATCCTAAAACAAGGATAACAATGGCAGATATCAAAGTAGACGAATGGTTCAAACAGGATTATGTTCCTGCAATTGTTGATGAAGAAGAAGAAGATGTAGCTATTGATGATGAAGTTCTATCATTACACGAGGCAGTAAGAAATCAAACGATTATGCATCTTTTGTTGATCCAAATCTCGGAAATCTTGATTTCTGAACTCTTGTTTTGGTTTTGGTTGTTGCAGCCGACGGATTCAGAAAAAGATCCAGAATCACCTGCTCATATCAATGCTTTTGAACTCATTGGGATGTCATCAAGCTTGGATCTTTCTGGGTTCTTTGAGAAAGAGGTAAAAGAATTATTTTCAATTTTGGTTGCACAATTTTGACTTGATAATAAACAAATCTGACTCTTTGAATCTTTCAGGATGTATCTGAGAGAAAGGTGAGATTTACATCCACATATTCGCCAAGAACTTTGCTGGAAAAAATTGAGGATACAGTGTCACAGATGGGATTTGGAGTTCAAAAGAGAAACGGAAAGGTCAGTAGTGGTTTGCTGTTCTAACTCATGCAAAAAAAAAAAAACCAATTGCAGGAAAACGGTAACCAACTTATTAGGCCATAAAAAATTAAAGTTTCAAATATTATGTGATCTGTAAAACAAAAGGTTGGTTACCTAAAATAAAAATTGTACTAAAGAATGTTTCTTTTATGAAATTGGCAAAACAAAAAAAATCAAGAAACTAAATTCAACAGTTGTTTTTTGTCTTCAGTTGAAGGTGTTACAAGATCACAAAGGGCAGAGGAAGTCTTGTAATTTATCAGTTACAGCTGAAGTAAAAACCTCAAAACTCACTGGAATTCTTCTTCTTCTTCTTCTTTTTTTTTTTTTTTTGCTTAATGAATATTTGATGTTTCTTGTTGCAGGTTTTTGAAATCAACCCGTCATTGTACGTAGTTGAGTTAAGAAAAAACAGTGGCGAATGTAGTGTATATAGACAGGTACACTATTGTTTCCTCACTTATTGAAATGATGTTATTTGGATCAAAGATTTCTATCTAACTGTTGATGTGCACAGCTATGTGACAAGGTGTTGAAGGATTTAGGGGTCTCGCGAAGTCAAGAACATTTGGCTGCAAAATTGCTAGAAGCTTCTTCATAAGGGTTTCATTCATATGATTATGTATACTGAAGATTAGTCCTTTATTTGGTTTTTATATTTTTATAATTTTTGATTTGTTGCAAGTAGAGAAGCCTGCCCAAAATCTGGAATATAATAGTGGGAGATTTGTTTGTGGGCTTATAGCATAGAAATGTTTAAATGGATAGAGCTGTAATAAACAATATATGAAATTAGTTTTGTGTATATTGATGTTGGAAGCTTGTCAATCTCCTTGCATCTAAATTTAAAGTAATAACTTACTTGTGATTACGCCCCATTTGCGGTGCACACATGTAATGTATATATGTGTGGGTCCTTAAGGGGCAAAAGTAAAAGTGCACTAATTTTAACGTTATTTTAATTATTTTGTGAAAATAACGTTAAAATCGTTGGGATGATCAACTTTGAGCCGGGAACTCTTTTGGAGCAGCCTCTCTATCTCAATTGGGATAGGGGTAAGGTTTGTATCTATCATTCCCCCCAGACCCTACTGAAAAGTGGGAATATACCGGGTAAGGTGGTTGTTGTAACCTACTTGTGATTGAATAAAAAAAATGAAAATAACATGAGATTTAATATGGTTTGATCTGTATAACTAATATTCATGGTTGTAATTGGATCTGTATGAGTTGTACTTGTGATGAAGTACTAGCACAACACCCTACTTATAATTTTTAGGGTTACAAAACTTACTCTCCAAAAAAGCATAAATGGGCTAGAATAAAAATAAAGCTGGTCTGCATGCCTCTTTAATCTAGTGGTGTACAAATTGGGTTTTTTTCTCAAACCGGTTCGATTTAGAAACCGGTCCGGTTCCAATAGTTGACATGGAAACCGGTTTGGCCCCAAATCGGTTCGGTTTCAAAGCCGGTTTATAGCATGAATGGACCGAACCTATGGAACCGGTTCATATAGGTTTCGAACCGGTTCACAACGTTAACATATCGAACTGGTTATCAAGCCGGCGGTTCGTATCGGTTTGGAACCGGTTTAAGCCAAACCGGTTTTGAGACCGGGCCGGGTCGGTTTAGAAACCGGTTTGGTTGTACATGACTATTAATTTAGTCCGCTACCAATAATGATCATCTTAATGAACTCAGTTCAATATCATTCGAGCCTCCACACATAACCTTTAATCTCTTAGGCTTGATGATCTTCAAATGTCAAACACTTTGATCACTTGTACGTCTAGTGTTCTACCTTAACAATCACGGCTGCATCGACCCATCTTTGTCTCAGTAGAGTCTTTCAGTGGCATGTTTCGATCCTCTTCCCCATTACTTAGAAAAAGTGAGCCACCGATTCAGGTACAAGATACTATCATTACCGCTTGGACAATTAGACATCCAACCCGTAATCGCAACAACCCAATTGCAAGAGCGAAGCTCTACCAACTGAGCTATATCCCTAAAAATAAATAACATATTTTCCCTTGGGAGGGAGAAATATGTGGTTGACTAGTTTATTTTAAAGGGTTCCCATGATGGTGGCCTAATGGTAAGGGGGTGAAAATCCATAATTGAGGTCAGGGTTTAAAGCCCGGCACTACCTAATTTTCTCTGGGTCACATGATTTACCTCCATCATGTTGGCCATGTGACCGGTCGGTGAGGAACGTCTAATGGTAGCGTTCACCATTTTTTTTTAGTTTATTTTAAAGGAGGGATATGTTTTATGAAGAAAAAAAATATGTAAATGACTTTTTTACTTAGGTAAATATGTAATAAATGAATTTAGGAAGAAGAAATATGTAAATGCTTATTATTATTGAAATTCCTTCTCTCATCTTTATGTTTCCATAAACCTATAGATGTCTAAGGTTTCTTGAACATATTAGATAACACATCCATGATTCCTTTTATTGGGGTATCATTCATAATGTTGAACACTATCTTTCTTAAGTGATAATCTAATAATTGTCTTGGCCTTTTAATAAACTCTAACAAATTCTATAATATTAGAAAAAAATTATCAGAATTTTAACCAAAAAATCGAACATTTAAGCGCATATTAAACGAAAGAGAGAAGTTTAGCACACGTCTAATTAGAAGATCAAATATATATTTGTAACATCTTATGTATCTAGAGACCGTAACATACTTCTTTCACTGCATTTAGTTAGTGTGAAGGACGGTCGTCTACCTTGAATTTTTTTTTTCCAGTAGTATAGACATGTTAAAATCTTAACCGGCTCACTTAAAACGTTGCAATTGTCCTCTTTAAAATTGCATAATCAGACTTGTGATAAGAATTTAACTATTTAAGTGATCGTTACACTTGTTTTTTGGAGAAAGAGTTGCTTAAAAAAGTCTAAATAGATTTTGTTTTGGATATATTTTATAAACCAAAACCCCGTTAAAAACAACTTTAGACATATTGTATTTTTATTATGCATTTATATATGAATTTTAATTTGATTTTTTTTAACATGATCCGATCCGATTCGACTCGACCTAATCCGACCTGAAAAAAAAAGAAAAAGCTTATTATATTACGAGTTTTAAAAGACCATAAAAAATAACGACCATACAAAAATTTCACCCTTGTGAAAAAGTTTGAGTCCGTCATTAGTTAACCTCTCTTTTTCTCTTACATAGTGGCCCACTTGCACATTTCATTCTACGGGTGTGCATAATATAACCATAATCAAATAATAACCGATAACCGTCCCGAACAATAACCGATTTAACCGAAACCGACTTTAACCGATGGTTATGGTTAAGCGAAGCCATTAACCGAATCATTCGGTTATGGTTATGGTTAAGGCTAGTCATTAACCGACTTTAACCGAATCGAACCGAATAATATATATTTGTTTTTTAATAATTATATGTTTGTATGCTTTTTTTAAGAAGTTATGGTGAATCTTTGCGTTTTACTATATGAAAATATTATGAATCATATGTGAAACAAAATATATTAAAAATAAATCAAAGTTCACGTGGTGTTATTTTTTATTCACGCATTCTTAGTCACTACAAAGTTTTACAAGTATTATTAATATTTTCATCATTAACATATTTATAATTCACAAGCATATTTACAAGTTTTTCAACAATTTTATTATTAACCGAATTTAACTGAAACCGAACCGTAACCGGTAGTTAATCGATCAATTGGTTATGGTTATAGTTAAGGATTTAGAATTAACCGAAGTAGCAGTTTTGGTTATAAAAATGGCCATAACTGCACCAAGCCGAACCATGCTCGCTCCTACTTAATTTATCATATCATCGTTTGTTTTAATTTGGATGTTCATCCTTCTTAACAAACTTGAGCCAAGACAAATGAGTAAAATAGTTTCAGGGACTAAACATGACGCAACCTATAATTTGAAGGGGTTGTTCATCCATTCTCCACGAGTAAAACCCTACCGTCGTCCTCAACCCTGAAACAGCCGAAACCCTCTCCTCTTTTCCATGGTCTCCAGGCCTCTGCAAATTCAATGATCTTCATTCCCACCGTTTCTCTTTCAAATTGAGTTGATCTAAGCTTACCTTCATCCAATCATGGCTGCCGTATCGAGAGGTCTCATTTCTTACATACGTACTATATCAATAAACCCTCATCAAAACCTGTCAGCACCCATTACCAATCACTTTTTAAGAAGATTCAGCTCAGACGCAGTGATCGAAAGTAACCGAATCATTGAAGCTAAGCCGAGGGTGATGATGCCTGATTCGAGAAGGACTGGAGTTATCGCTTTGAAATGTGGGATGACTGCTCTTTGGGACAAATGGGGAGCTAGGGTTCCGATTACCATACTTTGGTTCGATGATAACATTGTTTCGCAAGTTAAAACACCCGAGAAAGAAGGCATCACCGCTCTACAGGTCTGATCCCTTCTCTCTTATTTGCCCTATATTTCAAGAGCTTTAATTTGGATGCCAGATTGATGTTTAATTGATATGTGTTTGGTTTTTAATTGAAGACCACTATTATCTTGTTGTTGCTTCATATACTTCGTACATCATGCTGATGGATCATCCAACAATAGTTTCATCAGTATGCGATTTTCTTTTAAGGCCCAATTAAATGTTCATGTCATGTTGAAGAAAGGTGTTGAGGTTATGCTAAAACTTTTTTGACAGAAGGATTTGTTATGTCTGATATACTGGTTTAGGACCATATTAGAGCTTATAAGACCATGACATCATATGAGAAATTTAATTTGTAGAGTGATGGCTAGGGATGTCAGATGTGTGAGTTGCAATTAACAGGAATAGGGTCTGTAGGAGCAATGTGTACAAGTTTGAGAAAATATAATACCTTGTTGTTTTACATTGATTAAAAGTGAAAAAAAGATCAGATTTTCAAAGTAATTTCTTTAGACTATTGTAATATCATTGAATCTTGTTTTAGATAATATGAAATGTAACAAACTGCAAAGAGGTATATCTTACTTAGGGTTCATTGAGCATGCACATGAATCTTTTATCAGATTTAATTAGGGTTGGCAATTTCTCACCACATGATACAACATGAAATTAAACAAGTTTCCTGTCATAAAAAAGTCAACACATTTATGACACGATTTAAATCATTTCTAAACAAGTCTTAACCCTCGATGACTTTGAGTTGGGGACTCCTTTGAAACAATCTCTCTATCCCAATTGGGACAGAGGTAACGTTTGTCTTCATTCTTTCTCCCTAGACCTTACTGAAGAGTGAGAATATACTGGGTAAGTTTGTTTGTTTAAACAAGTCTTAACCCCTAATCTATTCATGAATGATAACCTTTTTATATTTTTAAAATTTTCTAAAATAAATAAATATATTTAAGTTAAAAGAATTCTATGGGTTTTTGTTTTAATATGATGCGAATTGTTGTTTAAGGATATAATGGAATGTTGTTTTGATGACTTTTATTTTACTGTGTCGTTTATTATCCTTATTAAGCAGGTTGGGTCTTGTCATGTAGTGTCCTGTTATAGTGTTAAACATGTCACATTTGTGTAACATGCTTATTATATTAGTTCTATGTGTCTAGGGTAAATGATGCATTTAGTTAAACATGTCATATACTCATGCTCTTCTTTAGTGCCTATGTTAATCATGTCATGCTACCCATTTAACATGTTTAGACCTTTTTAGTCACCCTAGATTTAAAGATGGATTTCAGACCTGTTCGTTTTTTATTAATCAACTATTCAGTGCTTTTGGTTGTTAGATTGGTTGTGGGCATAAAAAGGAGAAACATTTGACAAAACCAGAAGTGGGACATTTTAGAGCACAGGGTGTTCCTTTGAAGAGGAAGTTGAGGGAATTTCCAGTGACCGAGGACGCGTTACTTCCAATTGGCACTCAGATTGGTGTCCGTCATTTTGTCCCTGGCCAGTACGTTGACGTTACTGGAATCACAAAAGGAAAAGGTTTTCAGGTGAAAACTTTATACAACTCTTACATGTTTGGTTGGCTGGAATATTTGGGAATTCAGTGGAATTGGAATTTAAATTTCATTCCTTGAGATGTTTGTTTGGCTAAGAGAAGGAATTGGAATTGGAATCAATTCCAACCAAATTCCTCAATTAATGGTATTTAGAATCCCTCTCCATCTTAATGGAACTCCGATTTTAAGTTATAATATTTTCTTTTCAGGTATTTTTACATTTCTATTCCATTAAAAAAATATACCAACCAAACACACTGGATTTCAAAGGAATATTTTAAATTCCAATTTCAATCCCAATTCCAACACCAGCAAATTCTGCAAACTAGACTCCCCCTTATTGTGCTCATTTTTGTGTAGATCAGTTCATGATCTTTTGTATGTGATATTTATACACTACCGCAGGGTGTGATGAAAAGATGGAATTTCTCAGGAGGGCCTGCGTCTCATGGAGCATCTAAGTCGCATCGGAGTATTGGTTCTACAGGTCAGAGAGATGCTCCTGGTAAGGTAAGTCCAGTCATTTACCACTAATTCTATGCTTTCTTTCAGAAAACTTATTGGGTTAATTAATATTATTTGCTGACAAAGATTGTCTCGGAATCAGGTGTTTAAAGGTAGAAAGATGCCTGGTCGTATGGGCGGGAAGCAGAGGACAGTGAAAAACGTGTGGGTATATAAGATAGATCCTGCTAGGAACTTGATGTGGGTCAGAGGCCAAGTATGATTCTTGAATTTTTATCTATCTTGTTTATATTTTTTAAAAGTAATGTGTTCATATCTGGTTATATTTGTGTATACCAGGTACCAGGGAACGAGGGGAATTTTGTGTTTATAAAAGATGCATGGTACAAGAAACCAGATATATCAATGCTTCCATTCCCAACTTACTTTTCACCAGAAGACGAGGACGTGAGTAGTTTAGAGCCATTGGTTGCAGATCTTGGGGATTTAGATCCATTTATGGCTGCAGATTGATTGATGAATGCACCCCCTATATTTTTGTTTTTTCTTAAGGCTTTTTAGATATAGGTTGGTTAATTCTTGATGAATGTAAAAGCTGGGAAGTAGCAGCTTGGATTTTGTTTGATAATGAAAAGCATGTGATTCTGAGTTTTTGAGAAATATTGTGGCTGGTGAAAATCATAGAAGTTTTTTTTAAATAAAATGTTTACACTGTCTAATTGTACTTAAGTTGAGAGCCCATCTGTAAGTACTTTTTCATTTTCTTTTTCTTTCCCAGAGATAGAGGTAATGATTGGTGTAATTTTTGGTTAGGCTAGTTGTGGTGAACGTATTTGGTTTGGTTGATTATTTAGTATAGCAAGTAAAGTTATCCGTACGTTGTGACGGGTCTTTATGATTAAAAACTGTATGTTGTGTTGGGGTACAATTAAAAACCGGATTTTCTTATTCTGCATTTTTGTTTTTTTAAATTGGATTTTTAGTTTTATTGTATTTATATTTTTTTTATACTAGACTTTTTGTTTTATAATTTTAGACAAAATTGTGTTTCACCTCCTAAATCCCAATTCGGCTCAATTTTTAGAAAACCTGAAACACAAATGATCCCAATTGCGAATATGAGATCGAGAAAATGAGTTAGGTTTGATCCGAATTTGTCTATACGGGTTAGGTTTGAAAACATACACAAATACATATGAGTCAGGTTCGGGTTGCAAAATTCAACCCACTAACCCGTCAACCAACAACATGTTAACTTGTTGAACCGTCAACCTGATATAATGAGAGATATGATTACCATTACAGGGTGAATGTTTAACGAAAATGGGAAAGAATATCAAATTTTGAGGTCCAGTAAAAAATAATCAGAGATTAATTAAAGCTTTTAAAAAAATATTGAAATTCTTTTAAATATAATATGTCAGTATCATTTACCGTGTGTTAAATAAGGTAAATGTTATATAATTAATAAAAATTATTTGAAAATTATAATTAAAATATGAGGTTATGTATTATCAAAATTACTTATAAGTATAAATGCCTAAATGGTAATAAAACAATAGTATTGTTTTTTAAACAATTTTTCTAAAGTTTACATTTTAATAATTAATTTTGATAAAAAATTTCTAAATGTCATTTTATATAAATATCTCATGTTTAAAATTATTGGTTTTTAATAGTTTTTTAAATTTTTTATTTTAAATGCATGTTTTAATAAAAATTTTCTTTTCTTATAAAACACCTGTTTTAAAATATATGTCTTGTTTTTCAGAAGAGTTCGTTGTTTCGGAAAAACTTCATATTTTTTAAAATTTTCAAATTTTATAATAATTTGTTTTTAAAGCATTTTTTTCGATCAATATGTATAATCAGAACAAGTCATGATTTAAATTTGCATAAGAACATCCACTTTGAATTTGAAAAAGAAGGTTGGAAAACATATTTATTCTAACTCAGAGGGCGAAATGCACTAGAATGCATATGTGTACCATGCACCTGAATTACATATGGTATAAAAAAATTGTTTATTAATATTAAGAAAACTTTTTTCGATCTAAAAAAGCATAAATAATATAAGTAGCATTTAATTTTGTTATTTAATAGAAAAAGAGAAGCGGAAAATTTAATTTGAAGATTTTCTATAAAATTATAAAATGAACAAACGAGTCTATTTTATTAACCGATGGAGTTAACATCATTGATTTATTATTAAAAACCAAGTTTGTTTGTTTGTTTCTTTTAGTAACATAATTGGTTCAAATTCTGGCCAAAGCAGTCAGTAGGAGCTTTTATCACATGGTGGGTTTCCTCCTGATAGCATGTGGATTTGTTCAATTCAGCACTCGTCAACACCTGGCCATTGGATACCGGGGAGTTAGTAGCGGACTGTTATCACATCGCGTGGGTTGTTGGGTTCAAGGATCCATTTGAGATATGAAGAGGCACGTCGCTGAACGCTTGTTTGCCGTTAAAAGAAAAGGTTAAAAACCAAGTTGTTTGCTCACAAGTGAATGTTCACATGCGACTTAATTTACTCATCCACACCTCTCATTTGTTCTCCTGCTACTAAAGGCACTTTGGACTTTTTCTTGGAATCTTATAATTCATTCGCAGGTGAAATAGATCATCCCAAATGATTTAACATTTGCGTGTTAATTTCAATTATGTAATTTGATGTGTCGTCAAACTTACCCAAACTCCTTTGCGTGTCTTAAGATAATTGAATTAATCACACATGTAGACACTTTCAAAATAGGATCAAGATTCAATGAAAGGTAAGCACCGTTTATTTTAAAAACTAACTTGCCTTGTAGAAAAAATAATAATAATACAATTGAAGAATATCATGATTTTTTTTTTCAATTTTTTTATGTTTTTATGGTTATGAAATATATATATATATATATATATATATATATATATATAAAAGTTTGAAATAAAGAAGATTTTTATGTTTGTTCTAATCTGACTATAAACCAGAGCTAGGCTTACTAACCTTCTCATGGAACGCTTTTAAAGTAGGATGACAAAATAACCTTACTTTATGAGAAAACCCGAAACTTTAGGGCCTGATATTGGCCCAAATATTAGGGCATGAGATACAAAAAATTATTTTTTGAAGTTTGGGTACGGGTATAGGATTAAGGAATACCCGGCCCAATACCGGCCCACTAACCCAAAATAATACACGTAATATTTGGTTAATATTTTTTACTTTTTTTCTTTCTAAAACATAATTGTTTATATGAAAGATTAGAACAAATTGTAACTTTTATCTTATTATTTTAAATATGAAAGCAAGTATTAACTTTATTATTTAAAAACTAGTCTTGTTGTTTTGAATATTAAATCAACAATTTATGTTAGCATCTTTTGAGATTTATATGTCATAATATGGTGTTTATATTATATGTATGATTCTTATTTGTTTTTGTAATTAAGCAATATTATTATAAAAAAATAATATTATACAAATGTACTCAAAAAATCACAATTTTTTTAATAAACTAATGGGTATACCTGAGGGTATGTCCGGTACCCGATTTGTAATTACTCATAGATACTCGACGAGTAATGGGCAGTGCATAAGAGATATTTTTAATATCTGTATAGGACTGGATTAGCAGTACCCTATTCGAACCCAATGGATTGCCATTCCTAAATGCTTTTGATACCTTTCTTGTTACTTACATAATCTCTTTGCATCATACACACATATATGACGGTTATTTAGCTTCTTTGATGGGTTTAACATCATTTTCAACCACTTGTACATCATGCACAATTACATACCTTCTAAGTTACCTTCTGCTCTCAACTTGTAGTCATTACAAATGTCAAGCTCAATAGTCCACTACAACACATTTAACTCATCAATTCATTAAGTTACCTTCTACCCTCAACTTGTAGTCATTACAAATGTCAAGCTCAATAGTCACTACAACACAAATAACTCATCAATTCACCATAAACCTCACATTTATTGATTTTTACTTACATGATGTATGATCTAACAATATCTCGTGCTTTCCCTTGTAGTTATCAACCCATTAGGCCTTTGAAATTCTCTGAGTACTGTTGTGACAAGACAATCAAATCTTGTTATTAATTCATTGTCATAACCACATGGATTGCAATGTAAGCAAGAGTAAAACCAAAGCTAGCTTCACTTTTTAAGGCTGCATCCAATGCGCCCGTGGAAAAGGATATATGTGTGAGGTGGAGGATATATATGGGAGGGGCGCACTGGAGGAAAGGGAGAAAGGGGTGCACGTCGCCCACACGCACTTGGGGACGTGCATTCAAATGCAGAGAGAGAGATAGAGGGTTGTGTGAGAAAAATATGGGGCGTAGAGAGGATGCATGTGAAAATGATGGGTTGGAGTTAAAAAGATGAGAGATGATGCATGTAGGAATGATGGGTAAATAGCTGATGTGTCACTGGTGACTAGGATGTATGTACTAAATGCATCGTTATGCATTGCGGGTCATCTAAGATTAAAGGCAACTGTTTACGGCTCTCAGATTTTTGGGGCCTCAATCTTCTAGGTTATTGTTCAGATTATTTTGTTGTTGTTCTGAATTAGGAAAAATACATAGCTCTCTAATATTATTAAAAGATAAAATTGGTTTAGAGTTCTCTCTATACAAATAATTACACGTTTTTTCACCTTTACTTGGCGTTGGAATAAATATTTTATTAATTGTTATACCTGTAAAAATTTATCTTTATAATTCAGAATAATTCGGGATACGGAATATTTCGGGATAATTAGGAATATTTGCGGATATAAATTTTTATAATCTGATAGCATGAATAAAAAATAATGATATTTTGTGACTAATTATTGTTATTTTATTATTCAGCACGTGCTACTAATATTTGAAATGAGTCAACAGGTTATAAGCAACTACTATGCCTATTTTCTCGGAATAAGGAGAAAAACGTGGACAATGTGAAGAACCCATTAACGGTCATGTGAAATGGTATGCGCATGATCTATAACTGGACCGAATATTGTGGAACAACCTTTGACCATCATTGTATCATTTTTTGTATATAAATATTGAGGCAACATCGATCTAGGAACACACACGACTCACCTAGCTATCTTCTACTTATTTCTTGTTCATATTCACAAGATTCAAAGTGCTCAACACTTAGTGATCGATTGATTGTGCTCTTGTATTGTATTTTCATTTTGTTGTTTTAATATAAACTAGGCAGAGTGACGATTGTCACCTCCCGAGGTTTTTATGCCGGCAATCCTAAGGGATTAAGGGCTTTTCCTCGTATAAATCTCGTGTGCAAGCTGTTTATTTCATTACATATTCTAAAATATCCCTAAGGATCCTCAAGATATAGATCAGGATAGTGAACCCGAGAATACCGAAGTTCATCACTCAGAAGCACATGAAATATCCTGGACTATCCCTATTAAGAATTACCTTCAAACAGGAAAACTACCTGATGAAGAAACAAATCCTAGAGCTTTTAAAGCAAAAGTATCTAGATACAAAATCATAAGAGATATCTTATATAGAAAATCAGTATCAGGCCCATACTTAAGGTCTTTGGAGAAACCCGAAAGTTTGGAAGTAATGAAAGGTATCCATGAAGGAGATTGTGGAAATCACACTGAGGGAAGAGCATTATTCTCAAAGATCCTAAGAACAGGATACTATTGGCCGACCATAAGAAGAGATTCAATGTATTATTCCCAGAAGTGTGATGCTTGTCAAAGACATAGCAATATACTTCACCAACTAGCTGAACCTTTACATCCAGTAGTCTCATCATGGCCGTTCATGAAATGGGGAATGGATATAGTAGGAAAGTTACCCAAAGCACCCGGAGGAAAGGTGTTTATGCTTGCTATGACAGATTACTTCTCAAAATGGATTGAGGCTGAAGCCTTTGTGCAAGTTAGAGAAAAAGAAGTAATCTCATTCATAAAGAGAAATATCCTGACTAGATTTGGGATACCCGCAGAAATCACTTGTGACAATGGATCTCAGTTCATAGGCAAAAGGACTACAAACTTTTGTGAAAACTGGGGCATAAAGATGATCACCTCTACACCTGTTCATCCTCAAGCTAATGGTCAAGCAGAATCAAGCAACAAGATTATAATCAACAACCTTAAGAAAAAGTTGGGATCCAAGAAAGAAAAGTGGGCTGAAGAACTTCCCTTTGTTCTATGGGCTGATAGAACAACCACAAAGAATGCAACTGGTCAAACACCATTCTCTTTGGTGTATGGTTCTGAAGTCGTTCTCCCAACTGAAATGGTTGTCCGTACTGCAAGGTCAAGGTTACAAAATCTAGAATCCAACAAGGAAATACTATCTGAGGACCTAGATACTATTGATGAACTTAGGGATATTGCAAGAATAAGGATGGCAACATATCAACAAAAGATAGCCAAATCCTATAGCAAGAATATCAGGATACGAAGATTTCAAATTGGAGATCTAGTTTTGAGGAAAGCATTTCAAAATACCACTAATCCAGCTGATGGAAAACTTGCTCCAAAATGGGAAGGACCCTATAGGATCGAATCATAAGCTGGAAAAGGGGCATACAAGTTAACCAACATGGAAGGAGAACCTCTTCCAAGATCTTGGAATGCCATTCATCTTAAGTTATACTTTATTTGAAACTTATTGTATCAAAACTATAAAAGATTATTACATTATAATATGCACTTATATTTCCAAATATTTCTGTATATTCTGACATATTTTTATATATCCTTGTATATTCCTAATTACCATGCTACTAATCAAGCATCTGAGGCGCATCAGGAATCCTGATTCCCGGCTATGCAAAAATCTTACTGTTTTGTAGGTATAGCAGGAGAAGAGATGAGATTTTATATCGTAACCCAAGTTCTGACCTGAAATTAGAACTTGATGAAGACCCGCACTGACTTTATGTCTAGTTGCAAAGTTTTGACCTGAAATCAAAACTGTAGAAGATCCCTGCAGGAGAAGAGATGAGAGTTTATGTCTTAACCCAAGTTCTGACCTGAAATCAGAACTTGATGAAGACCTCGCACTGACTTTATGTCTAGCTGGAAAGTTTTGACCTGAAATCAAACTCAACAGATTTTTGTCTCTCATGAAGACTTAGGATTCATACCCTCGCCAGTTGCGCACGTTTATCCTATTATAGTCTGAGATAATGGGACCAGTACACGCATAAGTGGCTAACAATTTCATTATTGAGGGCTATAACTAAGGATCCTCCGAAATATCCCGGTATAGTTGGAGATTTTGGGACCAGTACACGCATGAGTGGCTGACAATTTCATTTTCAAAGACTATTTCCAGGGATCCTCCGAATTCCGGCCTTAGTCGCCAGTATCTTTCGGCCTTAGTCGCCAGTATTTCGGCCTTGTCGCCAGTATTTTGGGCTTGTCCCAAGTTTTCTTGTTTTTCTGTTTATGTATAACAAACTTTCAAGGATACTTAGGAATATCGCAACATACTTGGGGATATTCAGGTATGGAATTCTCTTGATATGTGAACAGGAACAAAGAAGATTTCGAGTTAAACCTGATATCTTTGGAAATTGGTATTTGTTTCTCAACTATTATCTATTCCTATTTATTCTCTATATGCATTACACTTATTTTTACTTAGGAATCTGTTATGCACTCCTATTTAAGGATATGCTAAACTAAATTACTAGTTACCTTGTGTGCTAATATAACTTTAAAATACATGCCTAAGTTATATATGATTAAAACCCTAGTCAAATTAAGATAAGACTAGCTCAAATTATCCCTAATGATTCCTAAATATATCTGGTAAAGATTAAAACTTAAGTAAAAGTATTCCAAAAATTCATCAATAGAAATATTGAGATTATCTTGAACATGTTAAGGCGTAAACATATTCGAAATCTCATAAAAATGGCGTAAGGGTTAATCTCATAAACAAAGTATTACTAAAAAAATTTAAGGTTACTTGAGAAAACATAAGAACAGTTAAAAAATAAAATTCGTAAGTATCCGATACATTATCAATACATACCCAGTCGTGCCTTATTATATTTATAAAGATATTAAAGAAATCGACCCTTTATATACTATATATTGAGAATATTTTAGAATATAGAAGGATATTTCAACAAATAAACAACTAAATACCTAAAATGTCTGCGAAAATGTTTATATCTGAAAAATTATTAAGAATTGAAATAAGTTATGTCTTCAATACTGAAAACAACTCAGGTTAAATCTAATATCCTAAATTATTCTCAATTGTTCCTAAATATTCCTAAGAAAGCGTATACGTAAATAGTTTAATCAAAAAGTCGTTTGAAAAAGTTAAGTATTTAATATAGCATATCAAGTGAAACTATATCAAACATTAGTACTGATATTTTCACCTAAGTACAAGTAGTCTATTATAATCAAGAATATTTAAAGATATTTGGAAATATCTCTCAGCAACAGAACAACAACATTCAAACTACTTTAGGATACCTAAGGATATCTAAAAGTTGAATAACTATGTAAAACACCAAAAATGCAACCAAAATACTAATTGTCATATTAACAACGAAAAACAGTTAAAAGGTTAACATATCAAGCTTCGCCATGAAACCATGGTCCCTCCACTTGATATGTTAACAAAAGTTAAACAAAAATCAAGGTTTCGCCATGAAAGCATGGTCCCTCCACCTTGATTTTTATAATTATCTGCCCCTAAACTATGGGACTTTCCTAAAAATACTATTGTTTGAGAGAGTTACATCATCAGAAAACAAGAACCACAAATATTAAAAAGATGGGCTCAGACCTTCGCATCATTGTCATCATCGCCCATCATCACCTCCTGTTCAACCGCTCCAACCTCAGCACCTGTCACCTCCGCTTCACCTGCCTTACTGGTCTCACCCACCTCGCCAGCCTTATTCACCTCCACAGAAGCCTCCGCTTTGTCACCTGCCAGGTTCGCCAATATCTTGCCCCATTCCTTCATATTCTTGACCAGCGACTCCACTCCTTCAACTTTGGCCTGGTTCACCAATTGGATTTTGGCCCTTAAAATGGCAATGGTGGCAGATTTCTTGGCTCCTTCAATATGTTCTTTGAACTGGAGCTTGTGAGTGGCCCCCATTTCCTTCATTTGTTTCTTGACCTTGGCAAGCTCCTTCTCATAATGACTAGCTTTGGCTGTGAAGATTTTCTTCTGATCTTCAAGGTCTTCTATCTGCTTATCAGTTTGTTCTTTCTCAGAGGTGTACTTAGCAGAGACCTACAAAATAGGGATCATTCAGAATTTGTAGGGATATTACACAAATAAGCAGAGTAATTAATATACCTTTTTCAGAAGATCAGGAATGGACATGTCAGATGGCTCCTCGAGGTCCACAGTATCTACCCATTTGCGTTTCTTGGTTGTCTTTGAAGAGTGGGTAGTCATGGCACGCGACTTGGGGGCAACAGGACTGGTTTTCTCTTTTTTCACGGCAAAGAAGGTGTCAAGGTCTTCAAGGTTGAACGTTGATTCTGCAAAATAAATCAGGATAATTAGAAATAAATCAGAATATTTCAGAATACTAAAATATCTTATTAAATATACCTGAGGCCATTGGGGTTGCTGCTTCTAGATTAGCGCCAAACTTTCTGTACTGCTCGCCAATCTGCAACAAGGAACGGATTTTGTTCCTACTTTCTTCTTCTTCTGATACAATTGATTCAAACTTAGGAGCTGCAAAAAATAAAATCGTAATAAGTAAAATTTAAAAACAAATCTTGATTAACAAAGAAAATCCTAAGAACGTCCTACCATTTTCCACCCATTTGAAAGGAAAAACTTCCCTATGAGGAATAGAGCTTCTTTTCACAAAAAAGAATTTATTTCTCCACTCATCCTCATTCATAGTGATCCCTGCAACTAAGACAGGAGCCCCACTCCGTCTCTGAAGAACGAACCGGGATGACCTGTGGGTTCTGAGTTGGTACATAAGGGATATTTCAGGGATACCGATTTCTAAACCAAAGTGACGGTTTAGTTGGTCAAGGGTGTAAAGAAGGCGCCATCCTATAGGCACAAGTTAGGGAAAACAGAGCTTGGTGGTTAAGAAAAAATTAAAGATAAGATCAGGGAAAGGAAATTTCAAACCCAAGGTAAATGGATATTCCGGAAAACATATCCAAGTGGGTGAAACGTGATCGGCTTTGAGATTTTCAGAAAAATGATGAAAGACAGTTTCATCAGGGTAGGTTTTTGAGAGTCACAATAATTCAACCTTATCATCGTTAAAAATATTTCTATTTTGACGATTCAGGGTTAGAATGTTTTGATCGGTAAAATCGTTTGAGTTGAAATAGGAAGAAAAAGACGATCTAGACATTTTCAGAAAAGAGAAATTTAAAATTGAAGGAGAGAATGAAGGAAACTTACATCAAGATCCAGTCGAAGATGATGGCATCAAATGAAAGAGATGTGATCATTATATTCTGCGCAAACGGCTGGAATATGTGGGAAACCGCCATATTCATAACTGTCCTGACAACAGTCACATCATGTTTAAAATTCAAAATTTGAATCAAGAGCCAAAATAAACGGTTATTTTCAAATTCTTACCACCAATTGAAACGGTAATAAGAATTTGGGGGCAATTGTTATACCTGTAAAAATTTATCTTCATAATTCAGAATAATTCGGGATACGGAATATTTCGGGATAATTAGGAATATTTGCGTATATAAATTTTTATAATCTGATAGCATGAATAATAAATAATGATATTTTGTGACTAATTATTGTTATTTTATTATTCAGCACGTGCTATGATGTCGACGGAGCTTAGCTATAAAACTAACTAAAAACCGACTCTAAAATAGACACAAAGTAATAAATCTAGACTCTTTAAAACCTAAGCTACCGACAGGCAAGTGTACCTATCATTTGTAGCACAGCAAAGCAAGTCCGGATATCGAATCCATGGACCTCTATAGACTATGCTAACTAAGACTCAATTACTTATCTATACAAATGTCACACCCCGACCGGCGGGGTTGGATCTATACAAATTGACCGTACTTGACCGTTAATGACCATTCACATGCTATCTTTGAATATTTCCCAGATTTTCCTCAAAATAGTTCTTTGTAAATAGTTCGTTAAATCGTTAGTTCTTTGACAACACCCTCTTGAAATAGTTCTTTGAAATAGACCGTTAGTTCTTTGAAATAGATCGTTGAAAATAGTACTTTGTTTTAGATCTTTAGTTCTTTGAAAATAGCTCCTTGAAATTAGTTCTTTGATTCACAAAGTTATTTACTCATAATGAATAGATAACTTGTTCTAAAATTTAATAAACAGTTTACCTAGACAAAGTCTAAAATAAACAGTTATACATGATAAACATATACAATTTAAAAGCATTTAAGTAAGCAATTTAATTAAAACAGTTTACGCATGCTTCTCAGCCCCGCGTTTTAAAACAAAAATGTTTAGAAAAGGGGCAATGAACTCACCTGTGTTGATGTGTAACTGAATCACAAAAGATAATGCGCGCTCTTTGATGGTTGTTTATGTATCTTTAGTACCTGAGTTGTTTTAATATATTCGAATACGATAAGTGTTTATAATAAACGTTGTATCTAGGGCTTTGGTCTCGGTGTGCATCTAAGTGTCCTAATTTCCTAATGTGCTTCTATGACCTCATCGAATTTTCTCTAACTTATTACCCATTGGTAACCCTAATCCCATAAATAACTACCATTACACCTTAGTGATGTATGGTTCATATTCAAGTCCCTTATTTAAACATTTTAAACACTTTCTTTTAAGTTAACTATCAAGTTAAAAACCATTAATTTTTATTTTAAAGAAGTTTGAAATTCATTTACCTTTTATTAAACATCAAACAATTTAAGAACATTATAACTTAATTGTTAGACTTAAGTTAATCTCGGTTGATTAACTCTAAGCCTTTGGTTAGTTCTTTGTTTTCCCATAGTTCTTTGATCGTTCTTGTGTGTACAACTTAGTTTAGATGATCCCAAGGAACTATCTACTTTGTTGTACGAGCGCATAGGAATCTTTAAACATTTGGTGTCACAATGCGTTTAACACCCATGCTTAGCTAGTTTTCTTGTTCGTTAATGTATTCCCACTTGTTTGAAACCCTAATATCCCATACTCACTCATGATAATTCCCATGCATGCCCACGTAATCCCTCCCATGCACTCACAATCACCCATTGCGATCATGTGGCCCTAAACACTAACATCCGGCCCCAAATAATATGACAAGATCAAGTTGGGTGGGGTGTTTGACCGAATGGGGTAGTCCCGGTCTAATAAGTGTTGGCCGATTGAATGACCAAGGGCCGAAAGAGGATGATGGCCGAATGAGGACAAGTCCCGATCGAATGGGTTCGAGCGAAGGGAGAGCCAACAGAATGGGTTCCGAATGAGTACTTGGTCGAATGGCTAGTGGCGAAAGGGATGGGTCGAGCGAATGAGACAAGCCGGCGAATGAGAGCCATTCGACCACCTGACAGTTGTGTCATTTGGCCCTTCGAACTCAGCCGAGACAGCTATGGATTTTCGAGAAATTGGCCAAGGTTTGTAGCTACGCTTGTTCCTAAGTTGTTCTAAGTGTGTTTGGCGGGAACCCTACGTTTTGAAAGTATGAAAAACCGGCGAGAACAGGGGTTCGAACTTAGGGTTTTGAAAACCCTAAAACCGAACATAAAACTCGATTTTACCTCGAATCTGATGGATGGAAGCTTAGATCTGCTGTACTTTCGAGTTCTACAAGTTGTAATGGTTGTTTTGACACCAAAATGGCTCGATTTCGTGGAGAAATGAGTAAGAAAACTTAGAGAGAAGATGATGGTTCTAGTGAGAGAAAGTTAGAGAGAGAGAGCTCGAGATGGAGCTGAAAATGGCTGGTGGGTGGGGTTATTGAGGGATTAAATGCCTCATTAAATGAGAGAGAAATACCCGGGTTCGTTCGGTTTCGCGTAGTTTCGCGTAAAAACGTCGGTTTCTCGGCGTTTTCGTAACGAAACGATCCAGTATTAAAATAGAATTCATAAAATTATTTTAGGTTGTGATTCCTAATAAATTAACTAAATATCTTTCATTTATTTTAAATTTCAAAATATTTAATTAACGTTTAAATCGAATCGCGCGGTCATCGCGCGTATTTGTTCGAATCGTCACCCGAACAAATATAACGATAACTACACTTTTCAATATGGTTTTCTAATTATCGAATATCATTCAGAATGTTAAACTTCCAGATTTATTTGTACAGATCGTCACCTATACGAATAATCGGTCAGTTTAGCATTCACGTAACGACATCCGTTGTTGTTTTATTCTGTAAAGCGTCACATACGTTTATACATAATAAAATCCTAACACATAATCACATGATGGTTCTGTGTCGTCAGATAATTATCTGACTTACGAACCCTTGTTCTGAACTTTGTTTTTAGAACTGATTCTGAATTTGTTCGTTGATGACATGAAATGAAACATGAAATAACAATGAAACATGCTATGAATATGATAACAATGAAAACACCTATAGTTCGTACCTGATTACTGTTCATTTTACTGTAGCGATCACTGTTCCGTGGCCGGTTCCGGCACTGTTGTTACAACAAATGTATGTAATTTAAATTAATATTGCGAAGGGGGTTTTGCTAACAATCTAAGAATACCTAAAAAGAACAATTCTTGAACAAAACTAAACGAGCAAACAAAGACTAAATCAAAGGAGGAAACGCACTACCTAGGCTCGAATCATATACATTCTTGACAAGGTTCTATTGGTAATGGAACTGACGTGACACCGGGATCTTATTTTACTAAACTCAAAGGAAACTTAGAGCACCCTCGACCCTTCTCAAGGATAGTCAACTAAAAGTCCTAAAAGCCGTTAAACCACAGGTTGAATGGATTTCCCTCACAGGTCATCCAACAACTTATGAAATATCTGCTAAATTATCTACCTCACAGCATGATAATCTCAAAACACCTAAGAAATAACTCTTAAACACTCTACCTCACGGCGCGAAAGTCACATTTCACTTAAATGCTAGGGATAACTTGGGTTTTCCTATTGGACTCGATAAACATGAAATGATAGATGAACTAGGATGATCTTCTCACAAAGGGTCTAACTAGCAATCTAACACCCAAGACTTATCGACGACTTCTCACTTCACAGATATTGAAGTCGGTTGCACACCTAAACCATCTAAATCCTAATAAAACACTCCTATGAATTACTTGGCCAGAATATTTCACCCACTAATCAAAGACACACAGTAATTGATCTAGCATGCACCTATTATGTGACAGACAATCACCAAGACACACGAGGGGTATAATATCAATCATCAAACAGTTATAAACACGCATTCACATCCATTATTCAAAACCAAATCTTTAAATCATAAGGTTCAACACATCACATTGTTCCAAAACCGAAATAAACCAAAATCAATCATGTATGATTAACCTAGGTAGTTCTAAATGTTTAGCCAAGAAACATTGTCAAAGCAGAAAACAAAACAAGTTCAAAAGGCTGGAAACACATAATGGTATGCAATGAAAGAAAGAACAAGTAAACCGAATGATTAAACCCTAAAACCACAATCTCGAGACTTCAATCCGTTGATCTCGTGCTTCCAAGGCATCCAAAATCTCCTCCCTTATGCTCTGCCGTTATTTCTCCTCGTCTCTGACCGTGTGTTGCCCTAATTGTGAAGCCCCCAGCCGTTTTTATCAAAAGAAATTGATTTTCTGAAATATTTTACCCGTCGCGTACCGCGACAGATACCCAGAAAACCCTCGCGCTACGCGAGGGACATCGCTACCCGACAAAACAATCGGGTCAACCCGCAATGATTAATGAAGGGCACTTTGGTCATTTTCCCTTGTCGCGTACCGCGACAGGGTTTCATATGGTCTTCGCGGTACGCGAAGGGTTTATAAATACAGAATTTTGCTTTCTTTGTTCTCAGGTCCGTCTTCGTCCAACCGGGAGCTCGTTTTCTTGATATTTAGCACCAAATACGCATGTTTATTACCTGCAAGCATTGAATTACAGAATTGTGAAGAACCAGCTAAATTCGACTCCAAAACTGACTAAAACAGTATAGAAACTCAACAAAAACCAAAAGAAAAACAAATGTGTTTTGCAACAAATCATGCTACTAATATTTGAAATGAGTCAACAGGTTATACGCAACTACTATGCCTATTTTCTCGGAATAAGGAGAAAAACGTAGACAATGTGATGAACCCATTAACGGTCATGTGAAATGGTATGCGCATTGTTTCGGGTAAAAATTAACAAGCGTAAATTTTAGCAAAACCGAATTAGTTTAGTGGGGAATTGTGTTTTATAATCAAGAAAACAGTTTATAAGCAAAATGCAATAACAATATCCCTGAGGATCCCTAGGGATATTTCAGAATATATAACGAAATTAACAGCTTACACACGAAATTTATACGAGGAAAAGCCCTTAATCCCTTAGGATTGCCGTCATAAAAACCTCGGGAGGTGACAATCGTCACTCTGCCTTGTTCTTATTAATACAAAAATACAAGATTACAATACAAGAGCGCAATGAATCAATCACTAAGTGTTCTTGAACTATGAATGCTGCGAATAAAAGATAATCAGAAGTAGACTAAGTGAATTGTGTGTGTTTCCTAGATCGAAATTGCCTCATTTTATAGTCAAATTGATACAATGATAGTCAAAACTCGTTCCTCATAACTCGGACCAGTCTCCAATCATGTGTCGAGCTACTTCCAGTGAACGTTATCAGCTTGACCATGTAGTCCATGTTCTTCTCCACGTTCCGGATAAATAGGCATATTCGTTACTTATAATCTGTTGACTCATTTCAAACGTTAATAGCACGTGTTGAATAAAATAATAATTATAAATTATAAACCATCATTATTTTTTATTCAAGTCATCAGATCACATAAATTTATATACGTAAATATTCCTAATTATCCCGAAATATTCTGAATTATAAGGATAATTTTTACAGGTATAACAATTGCCACCAAATTCTTATTACCGCTTCAATAGGTGGTAAGAATTTGAAAATAACCGTTTGTTTTGGCTCCTTGATTCAAATTTTAAATTTTAAATGTGATGTGACTGTTGTCAGGTGGTTATAATTGTGGCAGTTTTCCCACATATTCCAGCCGTTTTGCGCAGGATATAATGATCACCATTTCTCCATTAGATGCATTATCTTCAACCGGTTCTTGCTGTAAGTTTCTTCCCTTCTTCCTCTGAATTTTTAATTTTTCTTCTTCGAAAATGTCTGGATCGTCTTCCTCCTCTGATTTCGACGACTTCACCGATCAAAACATTTTACCTTTAAATCGTCAAAACAGAAATATTTTTAACGATGATCGGATTGAACTGATATGCCTTTCGAAAACCTTCCCTGATGAAACCGTGTTTCATCATTTTTCTGAAAATCTCAAAGCCGACCATGTTTCGCCCACTTGGATATGCTTTTCGGAATATCCTTTCACCTTGGGTCTAAAATTTCCTTTCCCTGACCTTATCCTCAATTTTTTCTTGATTACCAAGCTCTGTTTTGCGCAACTCATGCCCATGGGCTGGCGCCTTCTTCACACTCTCGACCAACTAAACCATCACTTTGGTTTAGACATTGGTATTCCTGAAATTTCTCTGATGTATCAACTTAGAACCCACGGGTCATCCCGTTTTGTTCTCCAAAAGAGAAGTGGGGCTCCTATCTTAGTTCCAGGAATCACTTTTAATGAGGATGAATGGAGAAATAGGTTCTTTTTTGTGAAAAGAAGTGTCATTCCTCATGGGGAAATACTTCCTTTTAAATGGGTGGAAAAGGGTAGGATTCTTTAGGATTTTCCTTGTTGATTAAGATTTATTATTGTATGATTTTACTTATTATGTTTTTATTTTTTACAGCTCCTAAGTTTGAATCAATTGTGTCAGAAGAAGAAGAAAGCAGGAACAAGATTCGTTCCTTGTTGAAAATAGACAAGCAATTCAGAAAGTTTAGTGCCAATCTCGAAGCAATCACCCCAATGGTGTCAGGTATTATTTAAAAATATTCAGATATTCCTAAATATTCTTTATTATTTCTAATTATTGTGATCTATTTTGCAGAATCAACTTTTAATCTTGAAGATCTCGACACCTTCTTTGCTGTGAAAGAGAAAACCAGTCCTGCTGCCCCCAAGTCACGTGCCATGACTACCCGTTCCTCGAAGACTACAAAGAAACGCAAAGGGTTAGACACTGTGGATCTTGAAGAGCCATCTGACCTGTCCATCCCTGATCTTCTGAAAAAGGTATGCTAATTATTCTATCTATTAGCATAATATCCCTACATATTCTTAATGATCCCTACTTTGTAGGTCTCTGCTAAGTACGCCTCTGAGAAAGAACAAACTGATAAGTAGTTTGAAGACCTGGAAGATTAGAAGAAAATCTTCACAGCCAAAGCCGGTCATTACGAGAAGGAGCTAGCCAAAGCCAAGAAGCAAATAAAGGAAATGGAGGCCTCTCACAAACTCCAGTTCAAGGAACATATCGATGGGGCCAAGAAATCAGCCGCTATTGCTGTGTTAAGGGCCAAAATCCAATTGGTGAATCAGGCCAAGGCTGAAGGTGTGGATTCCCTGGCCAAGAATATGAAGGAATGGGGCAGGATACTGGTGACCCTGGCTGGTGACAAGACTGAAGCTTCTGTGGAGGTAAACAAGGCTGGTGAGGTGGGTGAAACCAGCAAGGCAGGTGATGTGGAGGTGACAGGTACGGAGGCTGGTGCAGTGGAGCAGGAGGTGATGATGGGCGATGATGACAATGATGCGAAGGTCTGAGCCCATCTTTTTTAGTACTTTGTGGTTCTCTAATTCTGGTGTAATGTAGTTCAAACAATAGTTTTCAGGAAAGTCCCCTAGAATTGGGGCAGACAATATAAGAAATCAAAGTGGAGGGACCATGAGTTTCATGACGAGATTTTCATTTTGGATTAGAATGTAAGCCTAAGAATGTCTTCAAAATCATGAAGTATTAACAGTTGAAAGTTTCCTAATGATAGATGGAGACAAGAATAAGGCTAAAGATAGAACTAGGTATGATGAACACATAAGATCCTAACTAGCTTAGGTTATAGTCTAGGTCATGTGTATTAACCTAATTCTCTATAACCACGGTTCTGATACCAATCTGTCACACCTCAACCGACGGCAGAATACGTCGGGCGCGAACGTGACTGTTCAATAGCTCATGATCAACTAAAACGTTTCATAATTAATGCAACCAAATTCTTCATGTCTTACAATTCAAAGTATACAAAGTTCAAACAAACAAAATTCAATAACTAAAGCTAAAGTCTTAAATTATTATTAAATCTCTAAAGTCCAAGCATCTTATGTGTTCATCCCAAAGTTCTCTAAGATGCACCTGAAACATGATACGTTGAAAAGGTCAACTACAAAAGTAGTTGGTGAGAATCATAAAGTTGACTCGATAAATAGTTTAATAGTTCAAAGTTTTAATCATGTATCATAAACATATCAATAGATAAGGCTTAATGTGGAAACATACATTAAACTATTGCAGATCAAACCTTAGTTAACCAAGTTAGGCATAGTAATACATACTATCCTTATAGTTCCAATAGTTCAAATTGTGCACAATAGTTCAAACATACAAAGTTCAATAGTTCAATAGTTGTAACTGAGTGATCACCGGTTGGGTGGAATGGTCAGTTCAATAGCAATCATCACAACAGTCAGGCTAATATAGTTAATGATCAATGCAAGTTTCGAGGATAGTTCACATGTAGTTTGAGACATAAGCTCAAATCATAAGATAAAGTTCATAGATACATATTATTCAAATAGTTAAAGTTCATGTTTCATCCCCGATGTTTTGAAAACAAAATCAAAATCAAGAAAAGGGGAATATGAAACTCACCTGGATAAGATAGCTAGATCTAGAGTTCAAGTAGTTGAGAATCCAAATTTGCGAGAAACGAATCCTCACAATAAACCTATATTTATAAGTTCAAAATTTTCTAAGTTCAACAAGTTCTAAATAAAGTTCTAAGGTATTTTAGGTTCTAGATTTAGGTTTTAAATAAATTTGGGGAGATCAAAGCTAAGTTAGATGATTAGGTTAGTAAACACCACAAAGTTGTATTTTTTTTTTAGTTATCAAAAATAAATAGTATAAGTTCAAGAAATAATGATCTAAAATTCATAAGTTAATTACTCTAAAATATTTAAAAGTTAAAGTGTTATAAAAAAATGTAGATGATTATATAAGATTCATAATTAAATTACTCAATACAAAGTCTTATGTTTATATGTTTTAATATAAAGTTTTTAAGTTAAATTAATTACTATTCATTTTAAATAAAATAAATCTAACCAAAGGTATTTTATGTTATAAATAATTATTCAGAAATTAAAAGTATTTTTCTGAAATTTTATAAGATAACTAAATATATATGTAGGTATGTAAATTTATAATAATTATAATTTAAGTTGAATGGCATTTTTATTCAAATAAAATATTTTTATCCAAATAAAAATGTTTCTGAGTTAGTTTTATATCAAATAACTTATATAAAAGTTTTCAGAATTTTTATATAAATTTTACTATTTTTAATAAATTATTTATTCAGTTTTATAATGCTTTTAAATCAAGATAAATAGAGTTCAAGCATAAAAATTAAAATAAAAATTTATTCAAGTTTATAAAAGTTCCAGAAACATTGTATAATTTTTTTCTAGAATTTTTTTATGAATTTTAGTATTTTTAATAAATTATTTATGCAGATTTATAATGCTTTTAAATTAGATTAAATAGTGTTACTGCATAAAAATAATTATAAAAATTTGAGAACGTTTATATAAGCTCCAGAAGTGTTATATAATTTTTCTAATATTTTCAAAATAATTTTGGTATGTTTTTATAATTTAAATATGTATTTATAACCATAAAATATTAGTTTTATGATTAAATAAAATTAATTTCTTCATCAAAATTTTTCTGAGTCTACAAAATAATTCCAGGTATTTTTTAAATATTTTTATAAAATTTTTAGAATTGTGAAATAATAGAAATAGATTTAAAAGAATAATAAAAGAAATAAAAAAAATGGTTACCTCATTTCCGATTAGGCCTAGCTAAACTACCTGGTCAAGCCTTTAATTTGTTGAAGTAGATTAGATCAAATTAGTTATATCTTCAAATACTAGTTTTTCAAAAATCCTCCAAGAACCCTAATTCTCAAATCAATTAAAAGACGTTTAATCGTTGAAATTGATATGGGGTTAATGTTCTATGCTAAAAACCGAATCTAGGGATGTATTTACTTACTTGTAATCGTCGATTTTTGTTCGTGTTTGAGTTCAATGAAGTTACGGTCGATCCGCAATTGGTTCGTGATTCTAGAGTGCTTTTGAGAGAATTTTGTTGATGGAGTTTGGTTAGGATGGACGAAATGAAGAATTGACCCAAGTTATTTGTGTTAATTCAAGCCAAAACGTCATATTAAATTCCCATTTAATGTTACGTTAATATGACAATTAAAGTTGGATTAAACGCTCGTAATAACTCGTTTAATTCGTTGTGATACGTTAGAAATTTGATTTGGTTCATAGGGGTGTAAAAACCGGTTCGAATGAAGCATCAAAAGTGGGTTTTAGTTCCTTGACCGGAGCTTTGCCGGATCCAGTGAGTTGGCCGGAAATGGGCATGTAAAACGGGCTGCACAAGAGGGGGGGGGGGGCTGGTTAATGTCATTTACACTTTTGGTCCTTTTGGTTTGTAATTTAACATTTTATGTTTAAATCTTTTAATAGACTTTTATAATAACATACATACTTTTATATATATATATATATATATGTTTATAATTACAAATATAAATACATATATGTACGTCTGGGACATGATTAAACCGAGCTAAATTCTACGTGATTATTTATTAGCGTTTGTCATAATTACAAGTCGGATAACATCGTCGTAAAATATCGGAAAATCCCAGATATTACAGTCTCCCCTACTTTAGAATATTTCGTCCCGAAATTAGTTACTCGAATTTGGTAGGAATAGATGCGGATACTTGTCCTTCATTTGATCCTCCTATTCCCAAGTTCTTCTGGGACACGCTTAGATTCCCATACAACTAGCACAATCGGTATTCGGCTGTGTTTAAGTCGTTTCTCAACAAAATGCATCGTTTCATCAATGTGCACTTCATCAAGTGGAATTTGAAGATTTTCGTCAGCTAGACACTTCTTTAAATTCGACACGTGAAAAGTAAGATTATGTTGCTTAGTTCTTCAGGTAGTTCAAGTTTGTAAGGTACTTTTTCGATTCGTACAATGATCTTGAAAGGACTCACATAACGAGGAACTAATTTCTCTTTCTTTTCAAAAGCAAAATAAGCCTTTTTAAGGGAATACCTTGAGAAAAACTAGATCACCAATTAGAAATTAAAGGGGCTTTTGACGATTGTCGGCATAAATCTTTTGCAGGCTTCTCGCTACGCAAAGATTATCACGAATTTGGATGATATTATCATATGTTTCTTGAATCAATTCAGGACCAGTGATTTGTGCTTCACCAATCTCGCTCTAACAAATAGGTGATCGGAATTTACGGTTGTACAAGATTTAATTGGTTCCATGTTAATACCCTTGTTATAAATGTTATTATACGAGGATTCGATCAATGGTAAGTAAGAGTATCCTTGCCACCAAAATCAATGACACATGCTCTAAGCATATCCTCCAAAGTCTGGATGATCCGTTCAGTTTGACCCCTCATTTGAGGATGATAAGCAGTGTTGAGATTTAATTTAGTGCCCGATGCCGATTGTAGAGATTGCCAGAAACGAGATGTAAAACGGTATCACGATTAGAAATTATGTTTAAAGGTACTCTATGACAATTAACCACAAGATCGATGTAGATGCGAGCTAGCATGTCGGTCGATAATCCTCACGAATTGGAATAAAATGAGCAGACTTAGTTAAACAATCAGCGATTACCCAAATAATGGTCATGCCCACTAGATGTGCAGAGAAATTTGGTTATAAAGTCCATGGATATACATACCCATTTCTAAATGTGAATTTCTGGTTGTTCAAGTAATCCAGAAGGACGTTGGTGTACTGCTTTAACTTTCAAGCACGTAAGACATTTTGATACATAAAGGGCGATGTATTTCTTAATATCGGTCCACTAATAATGGTTACGAAGATCCTTGTACACATGGATGAATATAATAATGAGTCATGTGAACCTCGTTCATGATGGAAGTACGCAGATGGCTACAATTAGGAACCTAAGTTTAATATGTAGAAGACTCTCGACGACTATGACACATTATGATTTGAAGATATGAGATTTACTGCGAGATTGAATAGATGGTTGTAGTTCAAAGATACAAGACTGGTTATTAATTCAAATTTGAATATTGTTAAGTTGGATGCACGGGTTGCAGTCCCAAAACTAAGATTATCAGTTACGGTATTTTCCTTGCTAAGATAGTAGTGAACTTCACATTTGCAATCGTTTGTGTAACACCCCGACCGACGGCGGAATCATCGGGATGCCACAAGGGATGTGTAGATCGTTCAAAAGCTCATGGGCATCTAAATCATATCATCATATATCATTTAATCAACCACAATAATTACACAAAAACATGTTCATCATGAATCAATTACATCAAATACACAAAAGATTTAGTTAAACTAACTAAACTCTAATCGCCAGAAATTTAGTTAATTAACTAAGTCCAAGAATCCTATATGATGATGATGTCCAAAATAGAAGAGATCATCCTCTTCATCCTACTTGTCTCCATCACCTGAAACATGTAAGAAAATCAAGTGTCAACTACAAAAGTAGTTGGTGAGTAATCATAAGTTTTTATATTTAAAAATGTTTTAGTAAAATGCGTTTGAAAGTTTATGCTTAAAATGGTTTTATAAAATGCTTTGTTTAAAACGGGTATAAAACTTATGATCTTCTTGAGAAATCCATATGAATACCTGTATAAGATAATCCAACCCACATCCATCAATTCAACAGCCAAACACATACACAATCACATAACCACATAACCAAATCAATCGTAGCCAATCACAAATAATCATAATCAAATATAGGCAATCAATCCACAACAAATTAACCAAACTCAATCAATCATATTCTCAATCAATGTTCGTGACTATACATGATTCCTTATGTATTTAACATATGTTAGATACATGAATCATGGAGTGGTCGCTAACCACGTGACAATACATGAAGTCAAAGCAATTAACCGAAGTCAAGAGCAATACTTCACGGATGTGGAAATCATCCACGTGACAATACATGAAGTCAAAACAATTAACCGAAGTTAAGAGTAATGATTCACGGATGTGGAACTCATCCACGTGACAATACATGTAATCTTTGTTATTGACCTAAGTCAATAACAATGTTTACACGGATATAAGATAATAAAAGAACATCCATAATAATCAATAAATTTTAAGTTGTAATTATCATATTGATAAACAGGTATAAACCTTATGTTATCAAAATAATATTTAAACCGGTATACATGTTTCACCTCCGAGTTTAAAAACTAAAACAGTTTAAAGAAAGGGAGGTTATGAGAACTCACCTGAAGTCCTTAGAATCCGGGTTTTCGTAATATGCGCGCTCGCGTATGGATCTCTAAGTAATTCAACGATCTGTAATTATCGCGTAATTATGTTTATAAGTATAAGTGTTTCTTTGCCCTTAAATATCCGTATACGCTTGTTCTCAACAAAAACACTATAAGTGTTTATTTTTAATACCACTAAGTGTTTCACTTATTTAGTTTAACTTATTCCAGTTAAGTAAAGTGTTATAGATTTTTACAAACATCAGTTATTAAATTTAATCTAATTTGTTAACTTATTTTATTTAATACAATACTAGGTTATAACACCATAGCTATAATGCCCATAAACATTTATGCTTAAGGTATTAGCCCTAGTCTCACTCATGTCCGTATTTTTTATAACCTCATGCATGTGTAGTTAAGTTGATAGGTCTCTTTTAAGCCATTACCATCAAACTCATATTTCAAGAATATTTCATTAGAGTTATGTACATAACATATTCTTGTTATATAAAATCTTATATCACTTGATTTAAGATGGCAACTTGACTACTTCCATGTATGCATGTTAATCTACCTAAGTATATGTATAAAAATCATGTCCTCCATTTATCCCCAATCCCTTAATTAAGTAAAAATCTAGACTTTTATCCCCATGGGCAGCGAACCTTTAGTCCAAAGGAGTAGGTTCGGCCCACATGGCAAGAACAAGGGTTCGGTTACTGATAGGGTTCGGCCACCCCATTTCGACCAAAGGTTCGGTCAGTAAAGGGAGTAGAGTTCGTTGCATGTGTGGTCCTAGGGTTCGGTGCTACAGGCTGCATGAGAAGATTCGGCGGTCTAAGGTTCGTGATCAAAACCACAAGGTTCGGCCAACAAAGATGGTTCGCCGCCTTGTGAAGGCTCGGCTGGCCAAGGTAGATTCGCAGACTCATACAAGGGTTCGCTGGCCACCTAATGGTTCGTGGTCTCATGCTGAAGAAGGGTTCGCTGCCAAGAAGGTTCGTGACGCAACAAAGATTCCAGGCTCGTTTCCTAACTAGTTCGGTTAGGGTTCGGCTGAGGCCTTCACTGATCAAGAGGGTTCGGCCGCCCCCTTGCTGTCACGAACCTGGCTGCATCATCATCTTCTTCGACCTGCAATCGTGACCGACCCTAGACACACTTGTTTTTAGCTTATTTCATCTCGTTTGTGAGTTTAAAACTTAGCAACATCGATTCTCAAACAACAATCAAATAACAACCCTTTTTAGAGTGAGAAACCGTAAATAAGATGCAAGATTTACCTCAAATCGTGGGTCAAACGTATGATTTCTTCGTATCAACTTGTTCCTCTCGATCACGCGGTCGTGTGGGCGCCAAGATTTCACGAATCCGTCGGGTAACGAAGGAGGAATCGTAGAGAGAAGTTGTGTGTGTGTTTTGTGGTGAAATTAGAGAGAGAAAGAGATATAGAAAAGTGAAGGAAATGGTGGATTCTTCCACCATTTATGGCTATCTCGTTCCCGCGTGTCTGGTCTCGTTTTTATCGCGATAAAACAAAATAAAACTCGGTTTTTCTCGTTAAACATATTTAAATAAAAAGTGTTTAAATAATAATATGGTTTCATTAATCATCATGATTTCTAAATGCCCTTTGTCTCGTAACATATCTCGTTTAATACGCGTGAAATGTAACAACATGCTCGGTTTTCTAACGTAATATATTTAAAACAATAACTTGTTTTAAATAAATTAGTTTTATCTAATTAAAACAAGTTTAAATAATTTGTTTCGTAAAATAAATTCCATTTCGTTTTCGTTAAATAATTATTTAAATAATTTAATTTATTCGAAAACATTTTAGGTTGTGATTCCTAATAAACGTTTTTAGTTTCCATTTATTAGATTAATATCGTTTGATAATGTTTAACTATCTCGTCGAAAAGCGTTACTCGCGTACATATTCGTAAAGATCGTCACCTTTGCGAATCCGATGCTCGTACCGTATTTCGATTTGATTTATGATTTATGGAATATCGTTTCAGAACATTATTCTTAATAATCATATTCGTGTGAATCGTCACCCACGCGAATACATTATTAAGTTAATGTTTCTAAATCAATACTCGCGTTTAATTAATGTTCGTAACCTCACATCGCGTAATTAACTCCCAACATTTATTAACTTTAATATTATCATTTCCCAAACCAAAACCCACTAAACCCTAGTCACTGACACATCCATGATAGACCGAAATATGCATATATATAGGGCATATGTAAGGGTCAGTCGCAACTGCCCTAGCCACCGTCCCACCGCTATTTCGATAAACCATGACCATGGGTCCTTGACTACGTTTAGTAACCAGACTCAAACAAACTCCCAGTTCCATCCCAAATCCATTCTCATTCCATAACAATAACCCATAATCAGTATAATCATCTGCGATAAACACTCTGGTTCTGTTTAGTTAATTTACAACTAAACTTCCCATGGTTTACGCGTATAATATATTATAATCATGTATACCAGCAACAGTGATAATATCAGTAAAGTCAATCAATAATCTCATAATCATTAATAATCATAAATATCCAGTCGTAACAGTACATTCGTACGGATGTACGGACGTACGGACAACCGAAAGTACAGTGATGTTACAGTCTCCCCTAGTTAAAGGAATTTCGTCCCGAAATTCAACTTGGAGTGACTGTAGTAAATAAATGTGGGTACTTAAGCTTCATCTGATCTTCCCGCTCCCATGTGAATTCTGGACCCCGCTTCGATTCCCAACGTACTTTGACAATTGGAATTCTACTGCGTTTGAGTTGTTTAATCTCCCGATCCATTATCTCCACTGGTTTTTCAACAAAGTGCATGGTATCATCGATGCGGATGTCATCGAGTGGTACCTGAAGATCCTGATCAGCTAAGCACTTTCTTAGATTGGACACGTGAAACGTCGGATGCACATTACTAAGTTCTGGAGGAAGTTCCAATTTGTAAGCAACCTTCCCGATCCGTTCAAGGATCTTAAAAGGGCCAACGTATCGTGGAGCAAGCTTCCCCTTCTTCCCAAATCGAACAACGCCCTTCCAAGGCGACACTTTAAGCAATACCATATCCCCCACTTCAAACTCCAAAGGTTTTCTTCGTTTATCCGCGTAGCTTTTCTGTCGACTGCGAGCAGCTAACAGATTGTCGCGGATCTGGCGAATCTTGTCAGTCGTTTCCTGAATAATCTCGGGACCAGTGATCTGCGAATCGCCGACCTCAGTCCAACAAATAGGTGACCGACATTTCCTGCCATAAAGAGCTTCAAACGGTGCCATACCAATGCTCGCGTGATAACTGTTGTTATACGAGAACTCAACCAATGGTAGATGGCTATCCCAATTGCCACCGAAATCGATGACACAAGCTCTCAACATGTCTTCCAGTGTTTGAATCGTTCGCTCCGTTTGACCATCCGTTTGAGGATGATAAGCAGTGCTAAGATCCAGTCTTGTTCCAAAGGCTTCATGAAGTGATTCCCAAAATCGTGCCGTGAAACGAGCATCACGGTCCGATATTATGCTTAAGGGAATACCATGTCGGCTAATGATCTCATCAATGTAGATACGAGCTAACTTCCTCACAGGGTAAGTTTCGCGTATTGGTAAGAAATGAGCCGACTTGGTCAATCTGTCAACAATTACCCAGATACTATCTTTACCGTTCGCGGTCCGTGGGAGTTTAGTAATGAAATCCATGGAGATATTCTCCCACTTCCACATCGGTATTTCTGGTTGTAGTAACAATCCCGAAGGTCGCTGATGTTCTGCCTTGACTTTAGCACAGTTAAGGCACTTAGACACATACTCAGCAATATCCTTCTTCATTCCAGGCCACCAGTACAGGCCCCTAAGGTCTTGATACATCTTATCAGCACCTGGATGGATTGAATAACGAGACTTATGAGCTTCATCCATAATCAGCATCCTAAGATCACCCCTGTTCGGTATCCACAACCGATTCAAGTAATACATCAAACCGTCATCCTAAGTTTCCAATAAGATTTCAGCCCCGCAAGACATCTCATTTTTCAAGTTATCTTGAGCTAATGAGTGTTGTTGGGCTGTGAGAACATCATTACGGAGATTAGTGTGCACTCGGACACTATGAATCTGAACTTGACTTTTGCGACTAAGCGCATCTGCTACTACATTCGCTTTACCAGGATGGTAGCGAATTTCACAGTCATAATCATTTAACAGTTCAACCCATCTCCGTTGTCTCATGTTAAGCTCTTTCTGATTCAGAATATGTTGTAAACTCTTATGATCAGTAAAGACTACACACTTAGTGCCATAAAGATAGTGTCTCCATATCTTCAAGGCAAACACGACTGCACCAAGTTCCAAGTCGTGTGTGGTGTAGTTCTTTTCGTGAATCTTCAATTGTCTTGATGCATAAGCCACAACCTTTCCCCGTTGCATGAGAACACAACCGAGACCTAGGTTGGATGCATCATAATAAACCACAAAATCATCATTTCCGTCAGGCAATGTCAAGACCGGAGCATCACAAAGTTTCTGCTTCAAGGTCTGAAATGCCTCTTCTTGCTTTGGTCCCCACTCGTATGGCCTATTCTTTTGAGTCAAAGCAGTGAGAGGGACAGCAATCCTGGAGAAGTTCGATATGAACCGCCGATAGTAACCGGCGAGTCCAAGAAACGATCGAATCTCCGTCGGTGTCTTCGGCGTACTCCAATTCTTCACAGCATCAATCTTTGCAGGATCCACGTGAACACCGTATTCGTTGACTATGTGTCCCAAGAATTGAACTTCTTTAAGCCAAAATTCACATTTAGAGAATTTGGCATACAGCCGTTCCTCTCTTAGGATCTCCAAAACCAACTTAAGGTGTTTCTCGTGTTCTTCCTTAGTCTTTGAGTAGATCAGAATATCATCAATGAATACTATCACAAATTTATCCAAGTATGGCCTGCAAACTCGGTTCATGAGGTCCATGAAAACCGCAGGTGCATTGGTAAGGCCGAAAGGCATTACCAAAAATTCATAATGGCCATATCTGGTTCTAAAAGCTGTCTTGGGAATATCATCATCATGTACGCGAAGCTGATGATACCCAGACCTAAGATCGATCTTTGAAAACCATGCCGAGCCTTGAAGCTGATCGAAGAGATCGTCGATGCGCGGCAGTGGATATCGATTCTTAATTGTGAGTTTGTTTAATTCGCGATAATCGATGCACATTCGGAATGACCCGTCCTTTTTCTTGACAAACAAGACCGGTGCACCCCATGGTGAATGGCTCGGGCGAATGAATCCTTTGTCAGTCAGCTCTTGTAGCTGGCTCGCCAATTCTTGCAACTCCGAAGGCGCAAGTCTGTAGGGAGCTTTGGCGACTGGGTTCGCACCAGATACTAAGTCGATTCGGAACTCAACTTGACGTTCTGGTGGAAGACCCGGCAAATCATCTGGAAATACTTCTGGGAAATCTCGTATCACTGGAACATCTTCAATCTTCTTTCCTTTCTCTTTCTTCTCCACAATATGAGCTAAGAATGCTATACATTTCTTCCTAAGGTACTTATGTGCTTTAGTGCAAGACATCAGCTTAAGACCTTTACTAGCAGTTTCTCCAATTATTCTCAAAGTTTCACCCGAAGCTAAAGGAATACGAATATATTTCTCATGACAAACAATCTCCGCTCTGTGGGTGGCTAACCAATCCATGCCTATGATAACATCAAAGCTACCAAGATGCATAGGTATGAGATCAATTGGGAAAACGTGATCATTTAAGTTCACCGTACATCCAACTATAATAGTGTCAATATCAATAGTGTTTCCGTCAGCCACTTCCACGTTAAACGGTTTATCTAAGTATGTACGTGTTCTACCAAGCAAGCATTCAAAATCATATGAAACGAAACTCCTATCGGCACCAGAATCAAACAAGACAGATGCATAAGAGTTGTTGATCAGAAATGTACCGTTGACCACATCCTGGTTGGCTTGAGCAGCTGGAGCATTCAACTGGAAAGCCCGGCCTCTTGCCACCCTTTGATTATTTCCAGTCAACTTTGGGCATTGATTTCTGAAGTGACCCACTTCACCACATTCATAACAGGCTCTTGCCTGTGCTTGAGGTACCTGGCGAACGGGTACAGCTGGTATAGGTTGTGCAGGAGGAGCTGGCAGTGCAAGCGGTGTATGCTGCATCCTTTGTGCTTGCAGTGCACTCCGACAAACATTAGCAAAGTGACCAAACTTGCCGCAGTTGTTGCAGACGCGACATGGCAAATTTGGTGCGTGATGATAACGGCAGGTGTTACACTGAGGAGTGTTCCCAGTGAAATTCCTAGCAGTTGAATTGTTTGATGATTGCTGCGCAGACTTAGCAGCAGGAGCAGTGACCATGAAGTTTCTGGTCTTTCTCTTCTTGTTGCTGCTTTTGGATGAACTAGCAGCTTCAGACTTGACTTCAGCTTTGACTTCCTTTGCAGTAGTCTTGGTGTCAGTCTTCTTGTAACCTTTCCTAGTAAGTGTTCCATTCCTCACATGATTGTCAGTAAGAGTTGCAGATAATCGGATTGCAGCCTCAAGCGTTTTGGGATTGCTCCCATAGACTGTATCCTGAATCTGCACCGGCAGCCCGCCGATATACTTCTCAATCGCCCTTTCCAAGGGTGTCACCATATGAGGTACCAGTAAGCTATACTCATGAAACTGAGTATTATAGATGACATTCTCGCCACTATCTTGTTTGAGTTCCCAGAACTCAGTCTCAAGCTTCCTCATTTCGCTTCTAGGACAGAATTCAGTGGTCATCAGATTCTTGACCTCTGTCCAAGTCAGTGCTAAGGCAGCATCTACTCCCCTAGTTCGCTTTTCCCCATTCCACCATGTCAGTGCTCTCTTTTGGAAAACACTGGTGGCATAGCGAACTTTCAGATTTTCAGGGCATTCGCTGTTGATGAAGGTGTTCTCCATACTCTCGAACCACTGCAGCAGACCAGTGGCTGATTCAGCACCCGTAAATTTCAGGGGATTGCAGGAATTGAAGTGTTTGAACGTGCAAGTTGTCTGGTTTGCACCACCTCGGTTCTGATTAATGTTCTGGTTAGCCTGAGTCAGTTGGCTCACCAATCCAGAAATAAGTGTAGCTAACTCTTGTATGCCGGAGTTGGCATTACTGTTGTTAGCATCCCCATTGTTCGAGTCATCTTCGTTGTGACGGCGAGGCGGCATGTTTCTGAAGGAAATAGAAACATGTTACTACCGTTTACAACGTAAGTTATACAAACAATGGTCAAATGAGTTCGTTTTAAACAGTTAGGATTACATATAGGAATTATATTTATTTCCTATCTGTTATTAAACTCATAGTGTCTATAAATTTCCCTAATATTATTCTAAGTGTCCTGGTTGGTCATAACTAGTGTTAACTAACTATTCCTAAGTCCTATACATCCTTCACCCTATACTAACACTGACAACCTCCCAATGCAATGCAACAGGCTTATATATAGGGCATATGCAGAGGTAGATCGCAATCTCCCCTACACCGTCCCACCACCGTTCCATTGCACCACGATTATGCCCTTGTTAGTGTGTAGAGTGTGTCATGCATTTCACCATAATTCTCACTTCACAAACCTTATCCTTAGTAGGATAATTTTGAGTGAAGTGATCTCTAGTTCCCTTGGACAATTAGGTTCGCCTAATGTCTAAGTTCACCTGACATTAAGGTTCCTCTAACTGTCTAAGTTCACTAAATCAATGTCAATCTCAATGTCAAACTCATCAATGAGGGTTCATATCATCACAAAGTGCTCTTATTGTCACTAAGTGTTCATATCCTCCCTATAGTTTATTCTCATCAAGTGTCCATACCATCACTAAGTGTTAGTATCATCACTATGCGTTTATATTATCATCAAGTGTCTATATCATCACCCAAGTCCATATTCCATCACTAAGTGTTCGTATTGTTAGTCGATCCTATGCACCCTACGTGTCCAATCCGTGTGTTTCATAAGTGAATTTATAAGTGTTTATCAAATATGATCATCCATGAGTCAATCCCAACATATCCAACAGTCCACAATCATATCCTCTCAAACCCTCCTAGTAAGGTCCTAATAATATCCTAAGTTCCTGACACTGACAGACCCCCGATATACTTCAAATGGTATATGTATAGGGCATATGCAAGAGTAGGTCGCAACCTCCCTTACACCGTCCCACCACCTTTGTAGTATACCACGAGTGTGTCCTTGTCTGGTGATCACAAGATCTAACAAATAATTCCTAAAGCAAATAAATTTCTAAGCAGTTAAGTTCCTAAGCAGATAAGTGTCCCAAACGGGTAGTTCCCTTATTCCTCAATACTGACATCCACCCGATGTACTGTAAATGGTATATGTATAGGGCATATGATAAGGGTAGGTCGCAACCGCCCAAACCACCGTCCCACCACCTTTACAATACACCACGAGTATGTCCTTATCGATTCATTAGGGCACACGTAAGCAAGAAATTAGTAGCAGCATATATATTCAAATGTATAACAGGAGTTCAGTTAACATGTAATAAACACATAAGCATGAAATCCTGAATATACTAACTAGTGTATGAAATTAATTCATACTAGGGTATCCTATGGTTATAGACTAGGTCAACCATTTCTAGTAACCTAATTCCCTATAACCCAGGCTCTGATACCAATCTGTAACACCCCGACCGACGGCGGAATCATCGGGATGCCACAAGGGATGTGTAGATCGTTCAAAAGCTCATGGGCATCTAAATCATATCATCATATATCATTTAATCAACCACAATAATTACACAAAAACATGTTCATCATGAATCAATTACATCAAATACACAAAAGATTTAGTTAAACTAACTAAACTCTAATCGCCAGAAATTTAGTTAATTAACTAAGTCCAAGAATCCTATATGATGATGATGTCCAAAATAGAAGAGATCATCCTCTTCATCCTACTTGTCTCCATCACCTGAAACATGTAAGAAAATCAAGTGTCAACTACAAAAGTAGTTGGTGAGTAATCATAAGTTTTTATATTTAAAAATGTTTTAGTAAAATGCGTTTGAAAGTTTATGCTTAAAATGGTTTTATAAAATGCTTTGTTTAAAACGGGTATAAAACTTATGATCTTCTTGAGAAATCCATATGAATACCTGTATAAGATAATCCAACCCACATCCATCAATTCAACAGCCAAACACATACACAATCACATAACCACATAACCAAATCAATCGTAGCCAATCACAAATAATCATAATCAAATATAGGCAATCAATCCACAACAAATTAACCAAACTCAATCAATCATATTCTCAATCAATGTTCGTGACTATACATGATTCCTTATGTATTTAACATATGTTAGATACATGAATCATGGAGTGGTCGCTAACCACGTGACAATACATGAAGTCAAAGCAATTAACCGAAGTCAAGAGCAATACTTCACGGATGTGGAAATCATCCACGTGACAATACATGAAGTCAAAACAATTAACCGAAGTTAAGAGTAATGATTCACGGATGTGGAACTCATCCACGTGACAATACATGTAATCTTTGTTATTGACCTAAGTCAATAACAATGTTTACACGGATATAAGATAATAAAAGAACATCCATAATAATCAATAAATTTTAAGTTGTAATTATCATATTGATAAACAGGTATAAACCTTATGTTATCAAAATAATATTTAAACCGGTATACATGTTTCACCTCCGAGTTTAAAAACTAAAACAGTTTAAAGAAAGGGAGGTTATGAGAACTCACCTGAAGTCCTTAGAATCCGGGTTTTCGTAATATGCGCGCTCGCGTATGGATCTCTAAGTAATTCAACGATCTGTAATTATCGCGTAATTATGTTTATAAGTATAAGTGTTTCTTTGCCCTTAAATATCCGTATACGCTTGTTCTCAACAAAAACACTATAAGTGTTTATTTTTAATACCACTAAGTGTTTCACTTATTTAGTTTAACTTATTCCAGTTAAGTAAAGTGTTATAGATTTTTACAAACATCAGTTATTAAATTTAATCTAATTTGTTAACTTATTTTATTTAATACAATACTAGGTTATAACACCATAGCTATAATGCCCATAAACATTTATGCTTAAGGTATTAGCCCTAGTCTCACTCATGTCCGTATTTTTTATAACCTCATGCATGTGTAGTTAAGTTGATAGGTCTCTTTTAAGCCATTACCATCAAACTCATATTTCAAGAATATTTCATTAGAGTTATGTACATAACATATTCTTGTTATATAAAATCTTATATCACTTGATTTAAGATGGCAACTTGACTACTTCCATGTATGCATGTTAATCTACCTAAGTATATGTATAAAAATCATGTCCTCCATTTATCCCCAATCCCTTAATTAAGTAAAAATCTAGACTTTTATCCCCATGGGCAGCGAACCTTTAGTCCAAAGGAGTAGGTTCGGCCCACATGGCAAGAACAAGGGTTCGGTTACTGATAGGGTTCGGCCACCCCATTTCGACCAAAGGTTCGGTCAGTAAAGGGAGTAGAGTTCGTTGCATGTGTGGTCCTAGGGTTCGGTGCTACAGGCTGCATGAGAAGATTCGGCGGTCTAAGGTTCGTGATCAAAACCACAAGGTTCGGCCAACAAAGATGGTTCGCCGCCTTGTGAAGGCTCGGCTGGCCAAGGTAGATTCGCAGACTCATACAAGGGTTCGCTGGCCACCTAATGGTTCGTGGTCTCATGCTGAAGAAGGGTTCGCTGCCAAGAAGGTTCGTGACGCAACAAAGATTCCAGGCTCGTTTCCTAACTAGTTCGGTTAGGGTTCGGCTGAGGCCTTCACTGATCAAGAGGGTTCGGCCGCCCCCTTGCTGTCACGAACCTGGCTGCATCATCATCTTCTTCGACCTGCAATCGTGACCGACCCTAGACACACTTGTTTTTAGCTTATTTCATCTCGTTTGTGAGTTTAAAACTTAGCAACATCGATTCTCAAACAACAATCAAATAACAACCCTTTTTAGAGTGAGAAACCGTAAATAAGATGCAAGATTTACCTCAAATCGTGGGTCAAACGTATGATTTCTTCGTATCAACTTGTTCCTCTCGATCACGCGGTCGTGTGGGCGCCAAGATTTCACGAATCCGTCGGGTAACGAAGGAGGAATCGTAGAGAGAAGTTGTGTGTGTGTTTTGTGGTGAAATTAGAGAGAGAAAGAGATATAGAAAAGTGAAGGAAATGGTGGATTCTTCCACCATTTATGGCTATCTCGTTCCCGCGTGTCTGGTCTCGTTTTTATCGCGATAAAACAAAATAAAACTCGGTTTTTCTCGTTAAACATATTTAAATAAAAAGTGTTTAAATAATAATATGGTTTCATTAATCATCATGATTTCTAAATGCCCTTTGTCTCGTAACATATCTCGTTTAATACGCGTGAAATGTAACAACATGCTCGGTTTTCTAACGTAATATATTTAAAACAATAACTTGTTTTAAATAAATTAGTTTTATCTAATTAAAACAAGTTTAAATAATTTGTTTCGTAAAAATAAATTCCATTTCGTTTTCGTTAAATAATTATTTAAATAATTTAATTTATTCGAAAACATTTTAGGTTGTGATTCCTAATAAACGTTTTTAGTTTCCATTTATTAGATTAATATCGTTTGATAATGTTTAACTATCTCGTCGAAAAGCGTTACTCGCGTACATATTCGTAAAGATCGTCACCTTTGCGAATCCGATGCTCGTACCGTATTTCGATTTGATTTATGATTTATGGAATATCGTTTCAGAACATTATTCTTAATAATCATATTCGTGTGAATCGTCACCCACGCGAATACATTATTAAGTTAATGTTTCTAAATCAATACTCGCGTTTAATTAATGTTCGTAACCTCACATCGCGTAATTAACTCCCAACATTTATTAACTTTAATATTATCATTTCCCAAACCAAAACCCACTAAACCCTAGTCACTGACACATCCATGATAGACCGAAATATGCATATATATAGGGCATATGTAAGGGTCAGTCGCAACTGCCCTAGCCACCGTCCCACCGCTATTTCGATAAACCATGACCATGGGTCCTTGACTACGTTTAGTAACCAGACTCAAACAAACTCCCAGTTCCATCCCAAATCCATTCTCATTCCATAACAATAACCCATAATCAGTATAATCATCTGCGATAAACACTCTGGTTCTGTTTAGTTAATTTACAACTAAACTTCCCATGGTTTACGCGTATAATATATTATAATCATGTATACCAGCAACAGTGATAATATCAGTAAAGTCAATCAATAATCTCATAATCATTAATAATCATAAATATCCAGTCGTAACAGTACATTCGTACGGATGTACGGACGTACGGACAACCGAAAGTACAGTGATGTTACAGTTTGAGTTTTTTTATTTTTTTAGTTTCTGCTGTTTGAAAATTTAGTTGTCATTCCGTAAAGTTTAAATTGGAGATATGGCACAATATAGGTTTGAGGGTTTAAAACACTTCTTGTTTAGGACTCCTTTCACGAGGTTCCTTATTATTAAGTTAGGATGGTGTGAGGTGTTCAAGTATTCTTTTAATTGCACAAGTTACTTAAGATTTTAACTGTCTTAAACCAAAAATTCATCCTTGAAAAATTTGGCGAAAAGTTGTTCTTTTCTGGGAAAGTTCAAGGTTAACCACAAACATTATTCGTGATTCGATTTGGATCTAAGGTAGATTAAGATGTCTTTAATGAAAGTAATCATGAACTTGCTTATAATAGGTTAGTGAATGCGACTTGTGTGGTCCATGATTGCTATGGGTGCATTTGGTTAGTCTAACATGTTTACCCATGAATTCATAGTGATCACTCGTCGCGGGAAAAGTAGTATTTGGAATATTGCTTTCACGAAGTTAGTGATATTCAGAATGAAGGTTTATTCTTGGGGTTCCAGTAGTTACTTGAAGATAAGTACAAAAAGGTTGTCATTCCTAGATAAAGGATAATGGTTCTTGGTTATAAGTTTAAGTTCTCAGATCGCAAGTTTGTGGGGTTCACGATAGTTAGTATTCATGTGAAATGATTTTTCATCGATAGTTATCGTTGATATATATCAAGGTTTAGATCTAATTGTTCAAAAGAATGCGCATTGCGAGTTTGTGTGGTATGTTCATAATGTAGGATGAAGGTATGTTGTTAGAATGCTAGTTGGATCGTAATCCTTTGTGTTGATTTGTCGTTTGAGGGAGATATTCGATGCTTTACATTAAATACTACCCCTTATGAACTTAAAGGTTTTAGATTTTTTCAAAGAAACTTGGTCAATCATTGATGATAGTTTAAAATGAGGTAGTAAAACACGAATCTGAAACATAAGTATCGAGATGGTTTCTGATGGTATATTTAAAGCTTTGTAGATCTCACCATAATGATAAAAGTTTCCAATAAGATACGAGATGATCATCATGAGTGTGTCCTACAACGATAAATGTAAAAAAAAATTCTAACATAACGGTGTGATGAGGGACTGTATTCACCACTATGGGATTGAAATGTTAAGAATATGGGTGAAGTTCTAAATTTCCAAAACAGTACCTCATAGCCTCTTGCTAAGGTATATTTTCCTCGTATTGGCGATGCTTATATATAGGATGTATGTAGGACGAACTCAATCACTAACCTACCACACTTCCAATACATGAAAATCTACCCTTGTCAGATCCTACAAAGTTGGTATGATAGATAGAGTTCATTCTTACGTTGCAAGTTTGAGTCGAGGTAGGGGACCAAATGTTTATAGTTGAGAGGTCAAGTGACAAAGAAGAAGGTGTAGTTCATGCTAGATTAGATGTCTGTCATAAATGTTGTAAGTTTAGGTGGAAAGTAAACTAGATATTTTGTTTAACTGAAATATTAAATGCTACTTCATAAGGTTATGTTTTGGATGAAGTCATCAAAATAGAAATTTCCAAAATTTCATGCGTACCTGTAAATTCACGATTACATGGGCCCCTATAATCGTCAATTTACCTTACACAGTTATTCTGGTTCCTTCTATTTGTAGTACTACTACTTTGAGTTCAAGTTTTCGATAAGGATATCAAAGATTTAGTTAGTAACACTTGTTATATGACAAATAGTTATAGTTGAGAGAACATTCACCTAACCAAATGTTTTATAACCTTGATTTCTCAAAGTTATGTTTGTAGATTTCTAAGTTGCGTCACTTAATGATGTGAGTTCATAGTTACAAATAGAGTTCATAAAGTATGATTGAATAGTTATCTCAAGGCAGTTCACAAAGTTTGATCAAGTAGCTCAAATGATACATAATTCACAAACTTGTTTGAGTAGTTCACGTACGATATAGTTCACAAGATAATTGGTTCAAATAATGATTCAAGTTCAAAGAGGTATGAAACGGAGATGAATATTGAATATTCTTTAGGAACATTTCATAAAACCAAAGGATAATGTTTAAAACACATGGAGTGTAACCATATATGGTTACTTTAGACAAATCAAAGTGTTTCAAGTTTTGTACAACAATTGTTAGACGTGCTTTAACCTAAAAGTAATACTCATCCCGAGGGTTCCCAGGAAAGCGTAACAGGTCCAACGGTTGGTATGGATTTATGCGAAACGCTTTCCTAGACAGAACACCCAAGATACAAGTAATTACCCTTCCGGATTGCACGTGTCAACAATTGTCATTTAAAACTCAAAAACTTTGACGAGATTTTCATTTTGGATTAGAATGTAAGCCTAAGAATGTCTTCAAAATCATGAAGTATTAACAGTTGAAAGTTTCCTAATGATAGATGGAGACAAGAATAAGGCTAAAGATAGAACTAGGTATGATGAACACATAAGATCCTAACTAGCTTAGGTTATAGTCTAGGTCATGTGTATTAACCTAATTCCCTATAACCATGGTTCTGATATCAATCTGTCACACCTCAACCGACGGCAGAATACGTCGGGGCGCGAACGTGACTGTTCAATAGCTCATGATCAACTAAAACGTTTCATAATTAATGCAACCAAATTCTTCATGTCTTACAATTCAAAGTATACAAAGTTCAAACAAACAAAATTCAATAACTAAAGCTAAAGTCTTAAATTATTATTAAAGATCTAAAGTCCAAGCATCTTATGTGTTCATCCCAAAGTTCTCTAAGATGCACCTGAAACATGATACGTTGAAAAGGTCAACTACAAAAGTAGTTGGTGAGAATCATAAAGTTGACTCGATAAATAGTTTAATAGTTCAAAGTTTTAATCATGTATCATAAACATATCAATAGATAAGGCTTAATGTGGAAACATACATTAAACTATTGCAGATCAAACCTTAGTTAACCAAGTTAGGCATAGTAATAAATACTATCCTTATAGTTCCAATAGTTCAAATTGTGCACAATAGTTCAAACATACAAAGTTCAATAGTTCAATAGTTGTAACTGAGTGATCACCGGTTGGGTTGAATGGTCAGTTCAATAGCTATCATCACAACAGTCAGGCTAATATAGTTAATGATCAATGCAAGTTTCGAGGATCACATGTAGTTTGGGACATAAGCTCAAATCACAAGATAAAGTTCATAGATACATATTATTCAAATAGTTAAAGTTCATGTTTCATCCCCGATGTTTTGAAAACAAAATCAAAATCAAGAAAAGGGGAATATGAAACTCACCTGGATAAGATAGCTAGATCTAGAGTTCAAGTAGTTGAGAATCCAAATTTGCGAGAAACGAATCCTCACAATAAACCTATATTTATAAGTTCAAAATTTTCTAAGTTCAACAAGTTCTAAATAAAGTTCTAAGGTATTTTAGGTTCTAGATTTAGGTTTTAAATAAATTTGGGGAGATCAAAGCTAAGTTAGATGATTAGGTTAATAAACACCACAAAGTTGTATTTTTTTTTAGTTATCAAAAATAAATTGTATAAGTTCAAGAAATAATGATCTAAAATTCATAAGTTAATTACTCTAAAATATTTAAAAGTTAAAGTGTTATAAAAAAATGTAGATGATTATATAAGACTCATAATTAAATTACTCAATACAAAGTCTTATGTTTATATGTTTTAATATAAAGTTTTTAAGTTAAATTAATTACTATTCATTTTAAATAAAATAAATCTAACCAAAGGTATTTTATGTTATAAATAATTATTCAGAAATTAAAAGTATTTTTCTGAAATTTTATAAGATAACTAAATATATATGTAGGTATGTAAATTTATAATAATTATAATTTAAGTTGAATGTCATTTTTATTCAAATAAAATATTTTTATCCAAATAAAAATATTTCTGAGTTAGTTTATATCAAATAACTTATATAAAAGTTTTCAGAATTTTTATATAAATTTTACTATTTTTAATAAATTATTTATTCAGTTTTATAACGCTTTTAAATCAAGATAAATAGAGTTCAAGCATAAAAATTAAAATAAAATTTTATTCAAGTTTATAAAAGTTCCAGAAACATTGTATAATTTTTTTCTAGATTTTTTTATGAATTTTAGTATTTTTAATAAATTTTTATGCAGATTTATAATGCTTTTAAATTAGATTAAATAGTGTTACTGCATAAAAATAATTATAAAAATTTGAGAACGTTTATATAAGCTCCAGAAGTGTTATATAATTTTTCTAATATTTTTAAAATAATTTTCGTATGTTTTTATAATTTAAATATGTATTTATAACCTTAAAATATTAGTTTTATGATTAAATAAAATTAATTTCTTCATCAAAATTTTTCTGAGTCTACAAAATAATTCCAGGTATTTTATAAATATTTTTATAAAATTTTAGAATTGTGAAATAATATAAATAGATTTAAAAGAATAATAAAAGAAATAAAAAAAATGGTTACCTCATTTCCGATTAGGCCTAGCTAAACCACCTGGTCAAGCCTTTAATTTGTTGAAGTAGATTAGATCAAATTAGTTATATCTTCAAATAGTAGTTTTTCAAAAATCCTCCAAGTACCCTAATTCTCAAATCAATTAAAAGACGTTTAATCGTTGAAATTGATATGAGGTTAATGTTCTATGCTAAAAACCGAATCTAGGGATGTATTTACTTACTTGTAATCGTCGATTTTTGTTCGTGTTCGAGTTCAATGAAGTTACGGTCGATCCGCAATTGGTTCGTGATTCTAGAGTGCTTTTGAGAGAGTTTTGTTGATGGAGTTTGGACAGGATGGACGAAATGAATAATAGACCCAAGTTATTTGTGTTAATTCAAGCCGAAACGTCGTATTAAATTCCCGTTTAATGTTACGTTAATATGGCAATTAAAGTTGGATTAAACGCTCGTAATAACTCGTTTAATTCGTTGTGATACGTTAGAAATTTGATTTGGTTCATAGGGGTGTAAAAACCGGTTCAAATGAAGCATCAAAAGTGGGTTTTAGTTCCTTGACCGGAGCTTTGCCGGATCCGATGAGTTGGCCGGAAATGGGCCTGTAAAACGGGCTGCACAAGAGGGGGGGGGGTTGGTTAATGTCATTTACACTTTTGGTCCTTTTGGTTTTGTAATTTAACATGTTATGTTTAAATCTGTTAATAGACTTTTATAAACTTTGATTTTTATTCATTTTCTTTTAAATTCTATTTACAAACTTTTTATTTTTATAAAATTTTAATGAATTTATTAGTTCTAAATTAACATTAATAGAAACTATATAATAACATACATACTTTTATTTATATATATATATATATATGTTTATAATTACACATTTAAATACATATATGTACGTCTTGAGACATGATAAAACCGAGCTAAATTCCACGTGATTATTTATTAGCGTTTGTCATAATTACAAGTCGGATAACATCGTCGTAAAATATCGGAAAATCCCAGATATTACAAAGTGGAGGGACCATGAGTTTCATGGCGAAGCTTGATATGTTAAACTTTTAACTGTTTTTGGGTTGTTAATATAACATTTAGTATGTTGGGTTTTATTCTATATAGTAGTTTATTCTTAAATATTCTGAAGTATCCTGAATGTTGTTATGTTGCTGAATATCCCCAATTGTTTTAAATCAAGTTACTTAAGAGTGTTAATAATGAGGTCTAATATATTTTCACTTGATATATTTTATAATGTTTAAGATTTTCCAAATGATTTTTTACTTAAACTATTCGCATATTCGCTTTCTTAGGAATATTTAGGAATAATTAAGATATTAAATTCTACTCGAATATTATATTCAGTCTTGAAGATAGAAACTATTTCGACCTTTTTAATAGTTTTTCAGATATAAATATTTTAGAGGATATTTATTTGTTTAACTATTAGGATATCCACACATATTATCCAAAATATCCTTGAAGGTTTGTGATATGTAATGTTCATGCACTGGGTTGATTTCTTTAATATCTTTCCTGAATATCATGTTTGTTTATTGAGTACGTTAATATCGTATCTAGTTATAAGTAATTACTAGGATATCTTCGAATATTCCTGAATATTCTTAATGATACATTGATTATTTTGCAAATTATTTAAGGGACTAAATTCTTTCATAATTCTCATAAGGATTTGATCTTATAGATAAATCTCTTATAGAAAAATTTCAGAACATTTTTCCTCAAATCTAACATATCTGTAACATATCTAGGAATTATTAAGAATAATTCAGACTAGACTTATTATTACTTCGACTAAGGTTTTTATTACTTAAATGGTTACATATAACTTAGATATATATTTTAAAGTTATAATAGCACATGAAGTAATTAGTAATTCAGTTTAGCATATCTCTGAATAGAAGCTTTCATAAAATATAACATATTCCTAAGTTTTACACATTCTGTCAACTGCTAGAATATGATTCTAAACAACTAGAAATAAAGAATGCAATATATTGAAAGAGTCGAGAAATAAATACCGATTTCTAGAGATAGTAGATTTAATTCAAAGCCTTCATTGTTCCTGTCAATCATAAGAATTCTATACCTGAATATTCCAAAATTTTCCACGATATTCTTGAATATCCTTGAGATTTTGTCCTGCATAAATAGAAAACAAGAAAACTCGGGACAAGCCCAAGATACTGGCGACGAGGCCGATTATACTGGCGACTGAGGCCGAAATACTGGCGACTGAGGCCGAAATACTGGCGACTAAGGCCGAATACGGAGGATCCCTGGTAATAGTCTTTGAAAATGAAATTGTCAGCCACTCATGCGTGTACTGGTCCCAAAATCTCCAACTATACCTGGATATTACGGAGGATTCTTGGTTACAGCCCTTGATAATGAAATTGTCAGCCACTTATGCGTGTACTGGTGCCATTATCTCAGACTATAATAGGATAAACGTGTGCAACTGGCGAGGGCATGAGCCCTAAGTCTTCATGAGAGACAAGAGTCTCTTGAGTTTTGATTTCAGGTCAAAACTTTGCAGCTGGACATAAAGTCAGTGCGGGTCTTGATCAAGTTCTGATTTCAGGTCAGAACTTGGGTTAAGACATAAAGTCTCATCTCTTCTCCTGCTATACCTACAAAACAATAAGATTTTTGCATTGCTGTAGGGGTCTTCTACAGTTTTGATTTCAGGTCAAAACTTTGCAGCTAGACATAAAGTCAGTGCAGAGTCTTGATCAAGTTCTGATTTCGGGTCAGAACTTGGGTTAAGACATAAAGTCTCATCTCTTCTCCTGCTATACCTACAAAACAATAAGATTTTTGCATAGCAAGGAATCAGGATTCCTGATGCCCCTCATATGCTTGATTAGTAGCATGATAATTAGGAATATACAAGAATATATAGGCATATATAAGAATATATCAGAATATGTAATGTTTAGATTATAGTGTGATAACATTTTATGGTTTGATACCACAAGTTTTAAATAAAATATAGCTTAAGATGAATGGCATTCCAAGATCTTGGAAGAGGTTCTCCTTCCATGTTGGTCAACTTATATGCCCCTTTTTCAGCTTCGAATTCTATCTTATAGGGTCCTTCCTATTTTGGAGCAAGTTTTCCTTCAGCTGGATTGGTGGTATTCTGAAATGCCTTTCTTAAAACCAAATCACCAACTTGAAATCTTCGTATCCTAATATTCTGATTATAGGATTTAGCTATCTTTTGTTGATATGTTGCCATCCTTATTCTTGCAATATCCCTAAGTTCATCAATAATATCTAGATCCTCAGATAGTATTTCCTTGTTGGATTCTAGATTTTGCAAACTTGATCTTGCAGTAGGGACAACCATTTCAGTTGGGAGAACGGCTTCAGAACCATAAACTAAAGAAAATGACGTTTGACCGGTTGCATTCTTTGTGGTTGTTCTGTCAGCCCATAGAACAAATGGAAGTTCTTCAGCCCACTTTCCTTTCCTGGATCCCAACTTTTTCTTAAGGTTGTTAATTATAATCTTGTTGCTTGATTCTGCTTGACCATTAGCTTGAGGATGAACAAGTGTAGAGGTGATCATCTTTATGCCCCAGCTTTCACAAAAGTTTGTAGTCCTTTTGCCTATGAACTGAGACCCGTTGTCACAAGTGATTTCTGCGGGTATCCCAAATCTAGTCAGGATATTTCTCTTTATGAATGAGATTACTTCTTTTTCTCTAACTTGCACAAAGGCTTCAGCCTCAATCCACTTTGAGAAATAATCTGTCATAGCAAGCATAAACACCTTTCCTCCGGGTGCTTTGGGTAATTTTCCTACTATATCCATTCCCCATTTCATGAATGGCCATGATGAGACTATTGGATGTAGAGGTTCGGCTGATTGATGAAGTATATAGCTATGTCTTTGGCAAGCATCACACTTCTGGGAATAAGACATTGCATCTCTCCTCATGGTCGGCCAAAAGTATCCTGTTCTGAGGATCTTTGAGAATAATGATCTTCCCCCAGTATGATTTCCACAATCTCCTTCATGGATATCTTTCATTACTTCCAAACTTTCGGGTTTCTCCAAACACCTCAAGTATGGGCCTGATACTGATTTTCTATATAAGATATCTCGTATGATTGTGTATCTAGATACTTTTGCCTTAAAGGCTCTAGGATTTGTTTCTTCATTAGGTATTTTTCCTGTTTGAAGGTAGGTCTTAATAGGGACAGTCCAGGATATTTCATGTGCTTCTGAGTGATGAACTTCGGGTTCACTATCCTGACCTATATCCTGCATATCTATTGCTGGTCTTAAAATATGAAGGATATGGATATTGATATCCTCAGGGATCCTTAGGGATGATGCTAAGTTTGCCAATGCATCTGCTTCGGCATTCTCTTCCCTTGGCACTTGAGTAATATCAAATTTAAAAAAATATCCTGAAATATCCTTAACTATTTCTAAGTATTTTTCCAATTTATCTCCTTTAGTCATGTAAGAACCGTTAAATTGATTGGCTATCAATAGGGAATCGACAAAAACATGTAGGTTTCTGATGTTCATATCCCTAGCCAATTGAAGTCCTGCTATTAGGGCTTCATATTCTGCTTCATTATTAGTTGCTTGGAATTCACAACTAATCGATTGGGGTATTATGTCCCCCTGTGGCGATTTTAGTATGATGCCTAGTCCTATTCCTCTTACATTTGAAGATCCATCTGTAAACAAAGTCCACTCACTAGTATCTTCATCTAAGAGTTTGATTTCTAGATCCACTTCTGGTTGTAGATCACTACTAAAATCAGCCACAAAGTCTGCTAAAGCTTGTGACTTAATTGCTGTTCTTGGCTCATAGATCAAATCATAGGTGCTGAGTTTAACTGACCATTTTGCCATCCTTCCTGACAGCTCAGGTTTTCTCAATACATATTTGATAGGATAATTTGTCTTAATATGTATTCTATGTGTTTCAAAGTAATGCCTAAGCTTAGTCGATGCCATAACTAAGCCAGAATTAGCTTTTCTAAGTGAGAATATCTAGTCTCAGCATCTACTAGGCTTTTACTTACATAATACACAGGATGTTGTGATCCCTGATGATCCTTAATTAACACGGCACTTACAGTAGTTCGGGATACTGCTAAGTACAATGATAGTGGTTCATCATTTTCTGGTCTCATGAGCAACGGCGGTGAGGACAGATATTCCTTTAGATCCTGAAGTGCCTTCTCATGCTCTTCATCCCATTGGAACTTCTTATTCTTTTTAAGGATATCGTAGAATCCTTTAAATTTTTCGGAAGACCTTGAGATAAATCTGTTGAGTGCGGCTATTCTTCCTGTTAGTATTTGCAATTCTTTTATGTTCTTTGGGGATTTTAGGTTTAAGATTGCTTGAATTTGTTCCGGGCTAGCCTCTATTCCTCTTTTAGTAACCATATACCCCAAGAATTTTCCTGATCTTACCCCAAAATGACACTTAGATGGGTTAAGTTTCATATTGTAGCGATCCAGGATATCGAATGATTCCTGAAGATCCCTAAGGTGATTATCAGTTATCTTCGATTTGACCACCATGTCATCAATATACACTTCCATAGTGTCCCCTAGTTTTTCCTTGAACATCATGTTGACAAGCCTTTGGTATGTGGCTCCAGCGTTCTTCAAGCCAAATGGCATTGCTGTATAGCAATATATCCTTGTTGGCGTCATGAAGTTTGTATCTTTTTGGTCTGAAAGTTCCATTTGAATTTGTTGAAAGCCTGCTGATGCATCCATGAAAGTTAGGATTTCATGTCCTGCTGTTGCATCTACCATAGAGTCTATATGTGGTAATGGAAATGGGTCTTTGGGACAAGCCTTGTTGAGGTCTGTGTAATCCACACAAACTCCCCATTTTCCATTCTTCTTTTGAACCACGACTACATTGGCTAGCCACTTTGGAAATTTCATGTCACACCCTGCGCCGCGTGCGGAATCCATGGCGCGTGACGTAATGAATTCATAGCCATAGTTCAAGAATAACCCAAGAGTTACTAATGTTTCATAGTTATTAGGTAGATTAGCACAACAGCACACAATATTATACATCAGAGTATACACATAATGATAATATTACAAAACGTCTAGTTTGTTTCTTGTTTCTAGGTCACCCTAAACATTCATGGCATCATGACCTAGCTGATTTCCCTGATCTTGATTACCTGAAACATGTAAAGAAAACTTGGATCAACCACACGTGGTTGAGTGAGAAACATATATTTTGAGTTAACATGATTTGTATAAACTTGAGTAGCAATTATAGCACAAGCTCATCATATAAATGTAATGAAATACAAACCCAATGAACATGCAATTATCAAATCTATTGCAATAGCTTTCCATGTGTAGTACACCACGTGTACCTAGTTCGTGTGGTGTCCAACCCGTAGTTGGAGCACGCGTTTTTGTGTTCGCGGTTTCCCGCATATGGACCATACCAGTACTACCGGGGGATTGACGAATCAAGTTAATGATATTGCATAAGAATAGCATCATTCAGCATTTGTATAACCAAAACATGTAAATGATTTGCATTGTATTAATAGTTTGCTTGCATAATAGTTTAAAATGTTTGAGTTATCAATAGTTTACATGTTCCACCCCGCGGTTTTAGCAAAAGAAAAGAAAAGGGGTTATGAGTCTCACCTGTGCTATCAAGTGTTTTGAATTTGAAGTATTACGCAAATTCTGAAGAGAATTCTGCAATTTATTAATGTTTTATGAGTTACTTGTATTTGAATTGGATTATCAGAATATTCCTTGACTTTTGATAACAAGAAATAACAACTCGTTATCAAGCTGATTTTAATCCTTAATCAGCCTCCTTAAGTTAATATTGCACAAAGTGCGATAAACAAGGAACCTATAATGATTTAGGTTCCTATTAAGGAGTTTATGACTAAATGGATTAATCACGACATTTTCGGATTAATCAAATAGATGTTGATTGTTGATTATTTTACTAAACAATTTCTAGATAAATTTCTGGCTTAGGAATAGTCAATCCTTGTTATTGATCATTTTGGTATCATGAAACATGAAAATGTGATATTAAAATAGGTTTAATAACCATGCTCAATGTACTAATCTGACTGTTATCATAAACATCATATCGTTATTCCGGTGATTATCTTTATGCTTGTCATTAGTTTGAAACACTTGGATTTAACCTACCATTTCAAGAAATGATCATGATAATCACAATCATTGTTACAATCAAATGGTTTGAACCATTTTAATCTAAGATATAGTTTCATGAAAACCGGGCATTACAACGGCTCAAAACAAGGATTTACCCGTTAACAATTCGAGTTCTTCGTTTATAATCAATCCTAGCCATCATCTAGGCAATAATCAACAATCCTAACTATCTCATTACGTTCAAAATCAAGATCTAATCAATCAAAATCAAGCTAGAAGGCTAAAACGAACCGTTACCTGATCTGACGGATTTCTGTGGTTAAAACAACGATCTGGGCTTGCAGAAATGTTCCTTGGTGCGATCCACGCGATTGGAAGGCTTTAAAATGGAGATTTATTGGGTTAGAGGTGCAAAATTTTCGTATGGAGCAAGAAACATTCGAGAAGAAGAAAAAATTTAAGTTTCTGGATGCTAATCTGATCTTTTAAGCGATTTTGCCGACATATGGACTCCGGGCGCATCGCCCCAACTGGGTGCGTGACCCGGGGCGTACCTCCTGGCGGCTATTTCGTCAATTTTTAATTATATCTTTGTTTCGCGATTCCGGGAGCATACGAACTCCGTTTTGCGCACGGTTTTCGCCTACGTTCACGATTTTTCGAGCTCTTTCCAATGGTTATAATTTCAATACTTAAAGAGTTCAAAATATTTGACCTCTTATTTAACGATATATTCGACTCAGTGTATCTTGAAATCGGAGTCTCGTTTCGCGATTTCGCTTCCACTCATTCTCTTCATTTTCGAGTTATGATTCTAAACATGAAATCGGTTGGTCATCTATTTGAATAAGCATTATGTGATGGATGTTTCTTTGCGATCTACAAACACCATTTTTCGCATACTATCAACCTGTTATAATTAAAATCATCAAATCAACGTGGATTTCAAGCACGACCACATGTGATTTCGTCATTAATGACGTAATTCTCAACTGTAATTGTCACAGTCTCCCCCTGTTAGAGAAATTTCGTCCCAAAATTCAGTTTGCGCTCATCTATGATTGTCTGTTTATGAAAACAAGTGAGGATATTTCTCTTTCATACGATCCTCACGTTCCCAAGTAAACTCAGGTCCATGCTTGGAATTCCATCTAATCTTTACGATAGGTATCCGACTGCGTTTTAGTTTCTTGACTTCTCGATCCATAACCTCAACAGGTTCCTCAACAAACTGAAGCTTATCTTCAACTTGAATTTCTTCAAGAGGAATGATTTGGGATTCGTCTGATAGACACTTTTTAAGATTGCATACATGAAATACATCATGTATATTGCTGAGTTCGGAAGGTAATTCCAATCGGTATGCTACTGGTTCAATCCTTTCAAGGATCTTGAAAGGACCAACATATCTAGATGCTAGCTTACCTTGTTTTCCGAATCTGACTATGCCTTTCCATGGAGAGACTTTTAACATAACTTTGTCACCAATTTGGAATTCTAAAGGCTTTCTTCGAGTATCAGCGTAGCTCTTTTGACGATCCTGCGCAGCCTTGATTCGATCTCGTATAACAGCAATCTTATCAGTTGTTTCTTGTATAAGTTCCGGACCTGTGAATTGGCTTTCACCTACTTCAGCCCAGCAAACAGGAGATCTACATTTTCGGCCATATAAAGCTTCAAACGGTGCGCACTTGATGCTTGTGTGGTAACTATTGTTGTAGGAGAATTCGACTAGAGGAAGGTGAGTGTCCCAGCTACCACCAAAATCAATAACACAACTTCTTAACATATCCTCTAAAGTCTGAATGGTTCGTTCAGTTTGGCCATCGGTTTGAGGATGGTAAGCTGTGCTAAGATTAAGTTGTGAACCTAAAGCCTTTTGAAACGTTTGCCAAACCCTTGAAGTAAATCGGCTATCTCTATCAGAGATAATTGAAATTGGCACTCCGTGTCGGCTCACAATTTCATCGAGGTATAGTTTGGCTAACATGTTAGTATTGTAGTCTTCTCGAATGGCTAAGAGGTGTGCTGAATTAGTCAATCGATCAACGACTACCCAAATTGCATCATGACTCCTAGGCGTTTTAGGCAACTTAGTTATGAAGTCCATAGAGATTTGCTCCCATTTCCATACTGGGATCTCCAATGGCTGTAGTAACCCAGAGGGTCTTTGATGTTCAGCTTTTACTCGTAAGCATGTGAGGCATTTACTAACATATGTAGCAATGTCTTTCTTCATCCCAGGCCACCAATAAAATTCACGAAGGTCTTGGTACATTTTGTCTGCGCCTGGGTGAATCGAATATTGAGATTTATGGGCTTCGTCCATAATTAATTTCCTTAGATTTCCAAAAGAAGGTACCCATATTCGATTTAAGAAATGGTATGCCCCATCTGATTTGGTTTCAAATTGTTGATTTAAACATTGTAGAGCTTCGTCACAGACATGAATCTCAGTAAGTGCCTCTTGTTGTGCTTCACGGATTTGGGGTAGAAGACTAGTCTGAATAGTTATCTCCAATGCTCGTATTCTTCTAGGTTTTACCCTGTCTTTTCGACTCAACGCATCTGTCACCACATTAGCCTTACCTGGGTGATAGCGGATTTCACAGTCGTAATCATTGAGCAATTCTATCCAACGTCTTTGTCGCATATTAAGTTCCTTTTGATCAAAGATGTGTTGAAGACTTTTATGGTCTGTGTAAAAAACACATTTGGTACCATAAAGGTAATGTCTCCAAATATTCAAAGCAAAGATTACAGCACCTAACTCAAGATCATGTGTGGTATAGTTTTTCTCATGGATCTTGAGTTGTCTTGATGCATAAGCAATGACTTTGTCTCATTGCATTAGCACGCAACCAAGACCGAGGTTAGAAGCATCACAATAGACTATAAAGTCATTGTTACCATCTGGTAGACTAAGAATAGGAGAATTGCATAGCTTGTGTTTAAGCAATTGAAATGCATCTTCTTGTGCTTCGCTCCAAACGAATGGTTGATTCTTCTGAGTGAGAGTAGTAAGTGGAACAGCTATCTTAGAAAAATTGGCGATAAATCGCCGATAGTATCCGGCTAATCCTAGGAAAGAACGAATTTCTGATGGTGTCTTTGGTGCTTTCCAGTCCTTTATAGCTTTAATTTTAGTCGGGTCTACATGTATGCCTCTTTCATCGACAACATGACCCAAAAATTGAACTTCTTTCAGCCAAAACTCGCACTTTGAGAACTTGGCATAAAGTTGTTCTTTCTTTAAAAGTTCCAAAATCAGCCTGAGATAAGCTTCATGATCCTTCTCAGTCTTAGAGTAAATCAATAAGACAATAACGAATTGATCTAGATAGGGTCTACACACCCTGTTCATAAGATCCATGAACACAGCAGGGGCATTGGTTAGTCCGAATGGCATAACCAAAAACTCATAGTGTCCATAGTGTGTTCTGAACGCTGTTTTGGAGATATCATCATCATGGACTCTCAACTGGTGATAGCCAGATCGAAGATCAATCTTTGAAAAACAAATGGCTCCCTGTAGTTGATCGAATAGGTCATCAATCCGGGGCAAAGGATAGAGATTCTTGATGGTCAGCTTATTAAGTTCTTGATAGTCAATACACATCCGGAAAGAACCATCTTTCTTTTTAACGAAAAGGACCGGAGCTCCCCAAGGTGAAAAACTTGGTCTGATAAAGCCCTTGTCCAACAACTCTTGCAACTGACTGGACAATTCTTGCATCTCAGAGGGTGCAAGACGATAAGGTGATTTTGCAACTGGATTTGCTCTAGGTATGAGATCTATTCTGAATTCGACTTGACGAATCGGTGGAAGTCCGGGTAATTCATCAGGGAATACTTCAGGAAAATCACATATAACAGGAATTTCATGGATGGTTTTCTTTATAGAATCCTTTTCCACAATATGAGCTAAAAAGGCAGGATATTGTTTCCTAAGATAACTACGAGCCTTCATGCATGAAACGATTTTCAAGATACGACAAGGTTTGTCTCCATAGATTCTTAGAATATCACCGACTGGAAACGGGATTTGAATAAGTTTATTAGAGCATATGATTTCAGCATGGTGGCGGGATAGCCAATCCATTCCCACAACAACATCAAAGCTTCCAAGATTCATAGGGATAAGATCAATAGAGAATACATGATCGTTGAGTGTCATTTTACACCCACGGATAATTGTATGAACATGAATTAACTTACCATCTGCTATTTCAATAGTATATGGGGGTTCTAATGTAGTCGGATGTATTCCAAGTAATGATGTAAAAGTAGTGGAAACAAAACTCTTGTCGGCACCAGTATCGAAGAGTATTGATGCATAATGATTATTGACAATGAACGTACCCGTAACGACAGTTGGTTCCTCGCGAGCTTCTAGTGCGTTGATAGAAAAGGCGCGAACAGGTGCACCTTGAATGTTGTTGTTGTTGAGCCTAGGACATTTGTTCCTAAAGTGACCGACCGCTCCACACTCGTAACAAGCCCTGTCAGTTGGCTTGGCCAATACTAAGGTTGTTGCTGTAGTTGTCTTTTCAATGGTTCTAAGTAAGCTTCCAGGTGACCAAGTTTCCCGCACTTTGTACATCGGAGACATGGACGTCTCATAGAGTGATGGTATTGGCATTTGTTGCATAACGGATGTAGCCCTTCATATGGTTTCTTAGTAAAGGTTTGTGAAGAGGAAGAGGAAGGAATCTGGTTGAGGGGAACAGCAGGCGTGACTGCCGCAAAGTTTTTGTTGGTTTTCTGTTTCTTCTTGGGTGGTTCAGATTTCTTTCCCTCAGTAGTTTTAGTTGGGCCATCTTCGGTTCGGGTAAGCTGGCCTGCTTTAACGTATTTATCAGTGAGAGCTGCCCCTAGATGAATAGCCGATTCAAGAGTAACAGGATTGCTTCCCATAACCGTGCTTCGGATCTTGAGTGGTAAACCCCCAATGTATTTATCAATCTTTCGGGTTAGAGGGGTAACAATGTGGGGAACTAAGACACTCAATTCATGGAATCGAGTTGTGTAGGTTCTATTGTTCCCTCCGACTTGAGCAATAGTCCACATCTCGTCTTCAAGATTCTTTATTTCATGCTTTGGGCAGAAATGATCAATCAACAAAGCTTTGAAATCAACCCAAGAAAGACCCAAAGCAGCATCCCGACCACGGTTCCTCTTTTCTGTGTTCCACCAAGTAAGTGCTTCTTTTTGGAAAGCACTTGCTGCCATTTTAACTTTCTGGTCTTCCGGACAATTGGTATAATCGAGAGTATCTTCTATAGATTCAAACCATTGCAATAACCCGGTCGCACCTTCTGTGCCAGAGAAAACCCGAGGTCTAGCATCATTAAATTACTTAAAGGTGAAAGTTTTTAAATTTTCACCGGTATTGTTGTGAGGATGATCTTGAGAATTGTTTGATGAGTTACTAAGACTATTATGGAGTTGAGTAACCATATTTGGTAAAACCAGTGATATCTGTTGAGTGATGATGTTTGCCAAACGCTCGTCATTGTCGTCATTGCGTTCGACCATCATGTTGATTCTTGCCTTTTCGGCCTTGCGTTTGAGGTTGCGGGCGTTGGATCCTCTTCCAGACATGGTTCTATATGGAAGGGTTAGAATGTTAGTTAGCATGAGTTAGACTGTTAGCCAATTGTCATGTCAGAAGTCAAGTTAGGTGTCATGTTAACAAGCAATCATAATCAAGACATAATGAGTAAAGCAAAGCATCATTTCATTAATAATAATAACTTGAAGTACAATGATTTCAAAAGATAATAACAACATAAGTTTGTACGAGCACATCCCGCTCGTTTAGGCAAATAGAAAAGAAACATAAATGAAAGTAACTCGGCTAATCTGAGTCCATGGTGACGTGTGAAACATCACTATCAGCATGTCCATCATCTTCGCCCTCTTCAGGATCCTCGTCGAAGTCTCCCTCTTCGAGGTCATTGACCTCGAATTGGGGTCCATCATCCTGAGGTGGTTCCTCAATAAACTGTGCGACCCATGCATTAAGCAGGGCATCGCTGGCCTGGACCATCGCCTGAGTCTCCTCGTTGGCAACTTGATTCTCCGTGATGCGTACGTCATGCTCCTGCATGATATCCACTATCTGTCAGTGCTGCCCCAGTTGGGACACCTGGAGACGTAGAGTCTCTACCTGTTCCTCTAACCTGTCGTTCTTCCTCTCGAGGCGATCGTTCTTCTCCCGAAGAACTCGGACCTCGTCCGATAGCTCGCCGTTCCTCATGGCCTCACGTCGAGAGAAGGCCACGTGAGCCGCGAATGCCTGCTCCATCGGCACTCCAGTGGTGGTAATATGCGGTCGGTCGGTGCGTCGCCAGGATAACGGGGCGAAGGTACCCTCTCTCCTATAACCCAGTCCCGTATCACCATGGGGAGCCATCCCCATTACCGGGCTCGTGCTGCATGTCGTGCCCGTCTATCCATCTCCTCGTCGACCTGGGCCACGATGTCGTCGACTCGCCGTCGACTCTCTACGGTCAGATCATCTGTTGCCGAGCGTCTACCCGGGTTCCTGTTAGCGTTGTCGTTGTTGGCCATTCCTGTAAACCTCAAGTTAGTAAACAAGAGTTCAATAGTAATGGTAATATCAGTGTGCGAATTCTAAGTGTAGTGTCTAGTGTAGAGCAGTGGTTATAGTCTAAGTTTACTATATGCAAACCTAGTTCCCTATAACCAAGGCTCTGATACCAGTCTCTCATACCCCCAAATTCCCACTCGTGGTGTCAGTCCACGTGGGTGTGACGTGGCCAGGATCACAGCTCATGGTCATATAGAACGACTCTATATGAGTTACGCAATCACACAGATTTATAGAATAATGCAAATTTCAATAATACGCAGCGGAATTATAAGTTAACAAAAGCAGCGGAATAGTAATGTATTACAGCGGAAAATGTAAATTGATAACAGACACTACATAGTTAAATTGTTTCAAAACAAGTTCAATGCACACAAAGCCTAGGACATGAGTCTATATGCCATTCAGACTCCTTAAGGCTTCCTTGAGTGCGTCCTAGCGTGTGCTCCATTAGTTACCTGGGAATACATGCGAAAAGTGTCAACTAAAAAGTTGGTGAGTTCACAGGTTTAAACAGACTGAAAAGTAAACAGACATATACTGGGTATGTTAAGTATTGTTGTTGGATACTACGATCCGTGGAGTGTGTCAGTTCATCTTACCGAAACTAGACTGTTTCTGTTTGCCTCCGAGGTCATCGTTGAACCCGCATTCCCATCGAAATTACACTCGTTATGACCTCCAGTCAACATTGGTGCCGAGTGGGGTTAGTCAAACCCAGTAGTACTACGTAATTACGACTCGTTTGTGATACAACTAACGGTAAGGATAAGTGAGGACTTTAAGCGATAATAGTTACACTCGAAAATGGTTTTCACAACATACCAATTATATATCTAAAATAGTTGCATAGTATTCTCACCCCAAAGTAAGTAAAACAGCTGTTAAGTAAAAGTGGGGCTGTAAAACTCACCTGAGTTAAGTAATGCGTTTGCTCAAAAGAGATAGTGTAGCTCGCCGGCTAGTAGTCACCTATATCACATAGGTACTATGAGTTCGTGTTCACATATGTGGGCCTCACAGGACCGTGTTCGTGTTTAAAAACACCGAGTTGTTAAGTGGGTCATGTTGACCGTGTTTGACCTAACGACCCGTTGGTGACGATTTTGGATCAAGTGCTCGTGTAACGTGCGGTTTAGTGTCGTGTGAAGTGTACAGATACCAAAAGTCATTCCCATGAGGAAACTTACTATTTATAGTAAGTTTCTATTTTAGGAAAGTTTCCACATTAGGCAAGTCATGCATAAAATCACATTCCGGTTATTCTAACATGCGTGTTTATCCTAAATGAGCATGTTATCATATAGCACATAGTTACACATGGCCGTTTTAGCATAGTTTACGCGTAAAAGTTTCCTAAAATGGAAAGTTCTATTTATAGTCTACGTGTCATCGGAAACCATCTAATTTAGCATCTAATCATCATATTACCACATAATAAGTCATTTAACATGCTCAAATCATACAACATGTTTACGAATCGGTTTTTGTAAAAATAAAGTTACCATAAATAGTAACTTAGTGGTTTTTGCATAAAATGATCATCTTAACAATTCTAAACCAATTTTCATATCACCATTCATCATAACAAGCCATTTACTATCATCTAAACATGTCAACATAACCCAAATCATCATTTGGCATTATTTCATCGACAAAAGTTACTAAATATAGCAACTATGCCAAAATGACTACAATCATCACCAAAATCACATCCTAAACATTACTATCATCATTTTATTCATCAAGTAACATATTTCTATACATGCATGCTCATCTTATTCACCAATTCCTCAACTTGTAACTAAAAAGTTACTAAAAATAGAAAGAATCGAATGTAATCACATTGTAACCATTTTAATCATAACTAATCATGTAGAACATCATCAACAACAATTATAATCATATAACATTATTCAACATCATCTAAAATGACTTAGATCGTGCATGCATGCTATCATCGCATCACGTTATGACCAAACCTAGTATTCTAGTGACACACATTATCATGGATCGTCACCAATCACCATGTAAACATCATAGAGCATAAAGAAACCCATTGAAATCAACAAACCCAGATTTAAACTTAAGAATTTCGTGCATGTTGTGGATGTGTGCTTGCATGTGCAATCTAGTGCTTGCATGTGAGTGTATGGGTGTTTTTAAGCTAGACTAAGCATAGATACTACCTTATGAAGCCTTGGATCGACAAGATGAAGCTCGAACAGATCTGTAGCAGCTTGAAAACCTCCTGAGAACAGCTCTTGGGTCGTCACAAGCGATGGTGGTGTCGATGACCAGCTCCAAGCTTCACCTCCAAGCTTCCTATCTTCGATTTTGAGTTCCCAAAGCCCCAACAACAGCTTCCTGAGGTTCAAGAGTGATGTTGTAGGCGAAAATGACGAGCAAGAGGGTCTAGAGCTCCAGAAAAGAGTTATAGAGTGGTTATGAAATGATTGTTCTTGATTTTATCAAGATTTTGCGTGTTTAGCCTCCAGGCGTATCGCCTGTCGAGTGGCCATGGCATCCAGTCGTTACGCGCGGATGAGTCCGGTGGGAGGCGCATCTCCCTTTCCCGCGCGCATCGCCTGGATTCAGGGTGCCGGGTCAGGCGTACCGCCTGGCCCATTTTTCAGGCCCAACAAGCCCAATTTCATGGTTTTGAACCGATTTTCGCGTTTCTAACGATTACGATCATCGTTTCTCGACATATGGACATCGTTCTACTAACTTAGGTTCTCCGGAACCTAATTGTGCAGTGAAAGTGTACTGTGATTTGATCCGTTCACCAACGTTCGTCATTCAAGACACGTACGAGTTTTGTGCGACAATTCCTCGAATTATCGGTGCGTTTGGTCTGTTGTGCCACGTGTCACACTAAATACTAATTATTCTAGTGCCACGTATGAAATAATAATACACGTATTATTAAAATAATATAATTGCTGACCTAGAATTTGCGAGGTGTCACACTTAAAGAGTTCAAAATATTTGACCTCTTATTTAACGATATATTCGACTCAGTGTATCTTGAAATCGGAGTCTCGTTTCGCGATTTCGCTTCCACTCATTCTCTTCATTTTCGAGTTATGATTCTAAACATGAAATCGGTTGGTCATCTATTTGAATAAGCATTATGTGATGGATGTTTCTTTGCGATCTACTAACACCATTTTTCGCATACTATCAACCTGTTATAATTAAAATCATCAAATCAACGTGGATTTCAAGCACGACCACATGTGATTTCGTCATTAATGACGTAATTCTCAACTGTAATTGTCACATTTCACTTCTCTAATCATTTTTGCTTTGAGGAGTTTCTCTACTTCCTCTTGAATGATTAGATTTCTTTCCGGTGCGAATTTCCTTCTCTTTTGGTGGGCAGGCTTAATATTCCTATCTATCCCTAACTTATGTGTAATCACATCTGAGGATATTCCTGTCATATCCTCATGTTTCCATGCGAATGTGGAAACTCTTGACTTCAGAAAAAAATCAGTTTCTCTTCAATATCCTCAGGAATATTTGTCCCTATAAGGACCTTGATCTCAGGATCATCGGGATTTAAAGGTACTTCTTTTACTTCCTTTTCCCTATATTCCCGAGTATCCCCAAGATCGCACTTTGATGGCTATGCTGATGAAGGTTTGGTTGTTCCCTTCATCGAAGACGAATAGCACTCCTTGGCTTCTTGCTGATCGCTGTTGATCTTCACTACTCCCCATGGTGTTGGCAGCTTGACACATTGATGATAGGTTGAAGGAACCGCTTTCATGTCATGTATCCAAGGTCTACCTAGTATAATATTATAACAAGATAGGGAATCTATTATACAAAAACGTTGCATAGAGTTTACCCCCTCGATGTATACCGGTAGTTTGATCTCTCCAATAGTGGCCTTAGCTTCACCACTGAATCCAACCAGGATCAGAGATTTGGTAGTTATCTCTGATTCAGGGATATTCATCCTTTTGAGTGTTTCCAATTGGATGAAGTTGACTGAGCTTCCTCCATCTATAAGTATCCTGCGTACATAGTGGTTAGCTACATATAATGTAATGACTAACCCATCATGATGAGGATCCAGGATATTCTCACAATCTTGCTCTTCAAAGGATACCATGGTCTCTGTGGTAAGTGTAGATGTCTTTGTGGGTCTCTCTCCATTCTCCATCTTGGCTTCTTTAGCGTGTTTCCTAGCTGCAGAATAAGAGGTGCCACAAATATCAGAACCACCAGAAATATAGTTGATTACCTTTGCATCTTTAGGTGGTGATGCGGCTCTTTTTGGGAATCCGTTGGAATCCTGTCTTCTTTCTTTTTCCCCAGTAGTTCTTTGAGATGTCCTTTGCTTAGTAGATAGCTTATTTCCTTCCTTAGTGCAATGCAATCATCGGTTATGTGGCCGAAGTCTTCATGAAAAGCACACCACTTGGATTTATCCCTGGTCGCGAACTTCTTTTCCTTCGGTGGCCACTTAGCTTTTTCACCTAAGTCCTGCATAGCACACATTAATTCAGGAATATCTACAGAAAAACAATATTCTGATATCCTGGGATATTCTTCGTCATCCTCATCTTCATCCACTAAATTGATCTTGTGATTGTCAGCTTTGTAGTATGGTTTGGACTTGAATGACTTGCTGGTAGGTGAATCCAACTTTCTCTTTCCTTGATCATTGGGAGGTGTAGTGGTGATTCTCTTTTGGATTTCCTTATCATCCTCCAATCTTATGAACCTCAATGCACGGTTTCAAACCTCATCCATGTTCCTGCAAGGATTCATAACCAAGTCATCATAAAATGGTGAGTTTCCTTGCAACCCCATCTTAAATGCTTGGACGGCCGTAGTGATATCTAGATTAGGGATATCCAGGGATTCTCTGCCAAACTTGTTGACATAGCTCTTGAGGGATTCGTCGAATCCCTGGGTTATCCTGTAAAGATCACTAGTTAGCCTCTCGAATGTCCTGCTACAAGAAAACTGATTGTTAAACAGATTAATTAAATGAGCAAATGAAGTAATAGAATAGGGAGGAACATTAAGCAGCCATTTTAGAGCTGCCCCTGTTAATGTCGAGCCAAATCCCTTGCACAAGCATGCTTCCTTCAAATGTGGGGGTATAGGGTTAGTCTCCATCCTTTCCCTATACTATGCCACATGTTCTTCAGGGTCTGTGGTTCCATCATACAGTTTCATGGTTGGAGTTTGGAATCTCTTTGGGATCTCAGCATCATATATTGGTGGAGCAAATCTAGAGATCCTGTGGGTTGTGACAGGAACCTCAGGAATAGGCTTGACCACTCCGACAACACTAGAGATCATATCCCTGAGTTTCTGGATTTCTTTAGCCACTTGTGGAGTTAATCCGGATTCCTGCACAGAACCAAAGTTAGTAGTATCAATGGGAGAATAATTAAAAGTATTGCTGGTAATAGGAGTTAGATAAGAAGTTCCCAGGATATTGGTATTATCCCGAGATATCCTTAATCCTTGGGATCCCAAAGGATCCCCGAGACTATTTTGCATTGGGATAAAGTCTCCTGAGTGATTCCCAGACATCCCTGATGTCCCAAAATCCAGGATCCTTGGAACCAATGGAGTGGAAGTCTCTTTCTGTTTATTCTTTTCAGCCCTCAAAGTTTCCATTTCTCTAAGAAGCCTTTGATTCATTTTCTGTTAATCCAACATTTGTTGCTGAACCTGTTGAAACATACTCAAAATTTCATTGTTAGAAACAAGTATAGGAACAGAAGTGGTCATCTTTGTTGATGGGGCACTTTCGGCTACAAATGTGGCTTTCTTCCCAGGATTGCTAGGATTATCTGATTTCTTGGAAAAAACAGGAATCTGCGAGGATACGTTAGTAGTAGCAGCAGAAACAATATGTAATAAAGAAGTTGATCTCGGTTGTGAAGCCATTTTTCACTATATTTCTTCTGAAAACGCCTTTAAACAAGGTTTTCGTTTAAAAAAAAAAAAAGAACACAAGTTTGCCCCACGGTGGGCGCCAAATTGTTTCGGGTAAAAATTAACAAGCGTAAATTTTAGCAAAACCGAATTAGTTTAGTGGGAAATTGTGTTTTATAATCAAGAAAACAGTTTATAAGCAAAATGCAATAACAATATCCCTGAGGATCCCTAGGGATATTTCAGAATATATAACGAAATTAACAGCTTACACACGAGATTTATACGAGGAAAAGCCCTTAATCCCTTAGGATTGCCGGCATAAAAACCTCGGGAGGTGACAATCGTCACTCTGCCTTGTTCTTATTAATACAAAAATACAAGATTACAATACAAGAGCGCAATGAATCGATCACTAAGTGTTCTTGAACTATGAATGCTGCGAATAAGAGATAATCAGAAGTAGACTAAGTGAATTGTGTGTTTCCTAGATCGAAATTGCCTCATTTTACAGTCAAAATGATACAATGATAGTCAAAACTCGTTCCTCATAACTTGGACCAGTCTCCAATCATGTGTCGAGCTACTTCCAGTAAACGTTATCAGCTTGACCATGTAGTCCATGTTCTTCTCCACGTTCCGGATAAATAGGCATATTCGTTACTTATAATCTGTTGACTTATGTCAAACGTTAATAGCACGTGTTGAATAAAATAATAATAATAAATTATAAACCATCATTATTTATTATTTAAGTCATCAGATCACATAAATTTATATACGTAAATATTCCTAATTATCCCGAAATATTCTGAATTATAAGGATAATTTTTACAGGTATAACACGCATGATCTGTAACTGGACCGAATATTGTGGAACAACCTTTGACCATTGTTGTATCATTTTTTGTATATAAATATTGAGGCAACATCGATCTAGGAACACACACGACTCACCTAGCTATCTTCAACTTATTTATTGTTCATATTCACAAGATTCAAAGCGCTCAACACTTAGTGATCGATTGATTCAATCAATCAATCAATCAACGTACTCAGTATATCCCGCCATTAGCATGCTAAGGCAGGGTCTGAGGAGGGTGAGATGTAGACAGCCTTACCCCTACCCCGTAGGGGTAGAGAGGCTGCTTCCAGTGAGACCCTCGGCTCATGATGCTTGATCAACCGTCCGAAACGATTTTAACGTTATTTTCACTGAATAAGTAAAATAACGTTAAAATTAGTGCAATTTTACTTTTGCCCCTCAAGAGCTGTCGACACATATATACATTATATGTGCGCACCGCTAACGGGGCGTGTTAGTGATCGATTGATTGTGCTCTTGTATTGTAATTTCATTTTGTTGTTTTAATATAAACTAGGCAGAGTGACGATTGTCACCTTCCGAGGTTTTTATGTCTCATAAGGGATTAAGGGCTTTTTCTCGTATAAATCTCGTGTGCAAGCTGTTTATTTCATTACATATTCTGAAATATCCCTAGGGATCCTCAGGGATATTTTTATTGCATTTTGCTTACAAACTGTTTTCTTGATTATTAAACACAATTCCCCACTAAACTAATTCGGTTTTGCTAGAAGTTATTCTTGTTAATTTTTACCTGAAACATTAACAGTATGAAATAAAAGGCTTAGACAAGTTTTATAGTAGTAAATAGAATAATCAAGTTGACTAAAAAAAGACATATTTGTAAATCATCACCTACAAGATAATAGCGTATTTTTTAGTATTTTTTTATATCATTTATTGATTATATGTATCTTCTCTAAATAAATTTGATATTTATAATCCAAACAATGACAAATTAACTGATAATAATCTAGACTAATATTTTGACCAATGATCCTAAATTTTACTTTTGTTCATAAGGCAATTACATTAGCATAATTATTAAAATTTTATGATCAAGTACAATTATAGTGAGATTGCATTTGACAACGAAAGTGAAAATTATGATTATCATTGTTTAGTAAATGTATGTAGATAGAGAGGCAAATTAACATATCTTTATAAATTTTCAAATTTAAGAATCATATTTTTTTTATCGTAATATCTATAAAAAGCTTGAGACGACCCTGAATAAACTCACCTAATGTGGCACCCAAAATCTTGATTAAAAGCTCGTTGAGCATCTTAATCTCTTCACTACTTTGAACCATAAAGCTTTTGAGAGAAAGAACTGAATTGAAACTTGAGAGCTTTAGAAATGAAACCATAACTTGGTTTAGATGATTTTGTTCGACCCACGCTCTCTCGGTCTGTGAGAATTAGGCTTGCGGTCGGTGAGCCCGTCACTTCCAGACACACGGATCCTAAGTTCCTAACCGGGTGCTGCACCTGATCCATTTTGTCCTTAGGTTAGCAATCTGATATTGTTGCCTTCGTGGTATACAGGTATGTGAGGCTTAAGTGTTATCTTTTTATTTTTCTTTTTTCTTTCTTAATTTCTTACCATTAGTGTTCGTTTTTACACCAATTGTTTTTAAATAGATCTATATTTATAATATATAATAAATAAATGTTTTCAAGTTATACGTGTTAGTTATAAACAATTTAAAGATTCATTTTCCTTCATCTCTATCCTATTAAATATTGTAAGACATTTTTTATATTTTAAATTTTCTCATTTTTTATACTAAGTAGTAATAATTTTATTTAATTTGCTAGATAATACGATTATAATATAACTCATTCTTTACATTTTTATAAATTATAAAACTATATTTAATACTATATAATATATTATTTAAATAAATAATTTTAAATTTTTTTTTATTTAACAAATATGCAAAGGTAATTTTTAACCTAGTAAATTAACATATTAAGCAATGTTTATATCCATTTTGGCAAACGAACTAAAAAGAGTAAAAAAAAATCATTAAAAAAAATAGTGCCGAATCATGAGTCAAAAATACAAAATATGTCAAAACCCCATAATTTTAATTTCAATGCATTGCGACTTTACAGATGGTGACAGCGATTCCAGGCTAACACCTCTCTTTCTCTCTCATCTTACCCCCAATTTCATTTTGTTTGCGAAACCCTAAGAACACACACCTACATTCTTTCCCTGTAATCTATGACATCTTGTTTACTCCCCTTTTCTTCAATTTAATTTCGGATTTCAGTTAAACGAAGAACACAAATCACTTATAGTTGGTAGGGTGAAGTAGGTTGGTGTAGATTCTTTACGTTTTGATGATCTTTGGAATTGAAGTTCACGCTTTGTTTCTAGCTTTCAGACGTTTATAATTCTTTTTCTAGAGGAGGTTGTAGCTGGATTAGGGCTTCAGAATGGCGAATCCGGATTTGCAAATGAACCCTCAAATGGAGCAGATCTATGGAGAAATTCGTGACAATTTTAGAGCCCTTGCGTATGTTATTTAGCTACTCGTTTACGTTGTTTATGTTTGCTAATACAAAGTAGAAATTTGTGTATTCTTGTGCCATTGGATTGATTTGTTTGATGTTTGGGAGCATTGAATTGAGGATTAGAACACTGAACTCATTGAACTTTAATCTTAATTCCACACTGTGTAGTTAGAACCTCAAAACATAAGCTGCAAGGTTTAAATTTTAACTTTTAAGTAAAGCAGCAGATGATTGGTAAGTATCTGCTTCATTTGGTACAAAATTTGCAGGGTGTTAGAAATTTTTATTTCTTCCTCTTGTAGACCAACTGCTTTTAGTAAGTTGTGAAATGTGCTTGTTATATTATAATATGTTTGCAACATATTCCATTGGCACCATTTTGCTTATAGTAAATAGTTCTCGGTCTACATATGTATGTGTTTTACTTGATTATGTCTATCAGTCTATTTGTCTTTTCGTATTTATGCTGAGGTCTCTTATGTAAGCCACCTCTATTTCTCCAAGATAGAAGTAAAGTTTGTTTATGTCTCAGAATGCACAGAATATTGAACAAAATTGATGTTTTGCCGCGTAAGGGCAACTTTCAGCTATTTGTATCACAAATGACACCTTGTGTCACTTGTGGGGGTCTATTTGTTTCTTACAAGTACCTTTAGTTCTCTACTTGCTAATTTCTTGTTTTATTGATGGAGATATTGTCTAGAGAAATTGACAATTGCGATTGTTTAGATAAATATTAGATGATGATGATAATGGGGTCAAAGTAATATATGTAGAATTGGATATTATCTAAAAGCTAGATATAGGATGTATAACTGTAAAAGATGAGTTAAACACTTTGTTTAAAGTTGGGTTTGGAACCTTCACGTTGCAAGAAGAGTTGTGGGATCGTGGACAAATTAGCAGAACCATATGCCCTTATGCAGTAAACTTGAGTATGCGAAAGTTGATTGTTTTTGAGGAATCACAATTTCAATATAATTCACTCATTACCTATTAATAGTGGTAGTTTAGTACTATCATTTTTAGTACTTTTTGTGTAGTTGTTTATTTGAGTTTCTTAGGCACATTTTATGTTACTTGGTTTGATGTAAATACACGCCAACATACCTTTTTGATGGGGTTCAATATGGAGCATCCACTTTACCCCTAGGATAGAAGAAAGGTTTGCCCTCATCTCATCCTCTTCAAACCCTAACATTTGCTCTGTTATGTATGAGCTTTTAGTGGGTACATTTGGTTTATATTCTTTTCTACAGTTGATTTATTGTAAGAATCAGAATCATTTCCCTAAGTTAAAAAAAGCCAATTGATGAACACCAGTTTAGACAGGACCATTTTATCTCGGTTTAGTATTTTGGATTTTTTAATTCAATGATAAGTTGCTAATCAAAGTGGTGTTGGATGACTAGATGCTAAACTTTTAATATAAGGCAGATTAATTGTTTCTAGATAGCCAAAGTTGCATGGGATTCTTTCAATCTATTCTTTAGTTCAGAGAGAAGAAAAGAAGTGTAGTATATCTCTGTTGTGTTTTCAGTTAGGAAAGAAAGGAAAACAAATAATAATCTATATTTTTGTTTACTTGTTCTTGGGTTGGAAAGCAAACAAACATATCCAATAAAGTATCACTATGTCGTAGGATTTGGGAGGGATGAGATGAAGGCAAATCTTACCCTTATCTCAGTGAATTAAAGAGGCTGCTTCTGGAGCTCTTGGGTTGGAGAGAAGACATAGAATTTACAAATTTGCATTAGTGCTTTATCATAGAAAATAAGTAGTTTAGGTCTATGACCCTGTGATAGTTCGGTTATTAATATATCATAAGTTTTATCTTTTTTTTTTCTCTCAAAATATTTTTAGTTTTAGGTGGAAAGATTTGACGGGAAAGATTATTTAAAATTTACCAAAATGGTTCCTTTCTTTTTACTTAAAAAAAAACCCCAGAACACTTGTTACCAACATGGTTGTTAATAGAAGCTGCTAGAGAATATAAGATGGGTATATCTTTAGTAGGTTCATTTAAAGATTTATATCTAAAAATGATCTAAAATAACCAAATTGTACTTTCTCAAACAAAGCATGATTGATTTTTTGGTTCCATACAGTTGATGTTAAAAACAAAATAATAAAAAAACAGGAAGATGTTGAAAGTTTTGGAATCTTAAAATTAAGGTTCTGGACGAGGGAACTTCTAGCCAACAGTTAGGCAAAAGTGGTTTTCAATAATGAACAGCCCATCAAAAATATTTCATTGGCTTTTCATGGGCTCCATAACCTCTTCTTGAAGCAATAGTTACATGTATTACAAGTTTGGGTGTTTTTTTGCATGCTTTTGCTATGTCATTTTTCATCAATGTTTTACTAACTAACTTGATCTATTTAACAATACAAGTATACTCTAGGTTGCTTTCTTATCTTAGTCCATGTGCATAATCAATTCCTTATCAATCCCGGTACACATAAACTCTTTGTAATACAATTTTGTTTTCTTTGACATTGAGTTTGAGTAGTTGGCCATGAGTAAGATGGAGTCATCAAACTTAAGAAAAGTACAAAAGCACAATTTATTTTTATGTGGTTAAGTTGCCAATTTTATTCTTATCTTACATAGATCGGTTATATGATGGAAATGAAGCAAATTTACTTTAAACTTTATTTAATGCCATACACGTACTTGTCTTTACTTGAAGAAAATAATAGGATAAGGAAGTTCTGCATTCTGATCTTGGTTTTAAAAAGCTCGAGGCACTCTGAGGCGTTTAGACCTCAAATGCCAAGGCATAAGGCATGAGCCATGAGGCGAGAGCCTCACGTACATGAGGCGTTGCTCTGTACATAACAAAATAAGTTTTATCTACAACTAAAAGATGCATTTGTCTTGTCTTTTTAACATATTGGGCTTTTTTTTATCATGCAAACCATAATTAATCTCTAATCCCATTGGTTGTTTATGAATCTCAAGGCCAGCCCTCATGCCTCAGGCGTGCCTCAGGCGCTATTTTTAAAACCAAGATTCTGATATTAGTTATTAATTTTTATATATTTATTTATTTATTGTTTTTCCTTGTGGTTTAGAAATGGGTTTCAGAAGCTGGACAAGATTAAAGACTCCACCAGACAAAGTAAACAGTTGGAGGAATTAACAGGAAGGATGAGAGAATGCAAAAGGTAATAAACAGCTTCTGTTTTGTTTCTTTATTTCAGTTGTAATTTTTGTAACCAGCAAGAAGCCATTTTATCTTGCCTTCTATTTTAAGCTAATTCTGTTGCTAGGATGGAGGTTAGTCAGATAAAAATATAAAATAATAACTGTGAAACTTGATGGATTTGGTATCCCTTTAGGTTGATTAAAGAGTTTGATCGTGAAATCAAAGAGGAGGAAAGCAAAAATCCTCCAGATGTCAGCAAGAAACTCAATGACGAGAAACAATCAATGGTAAAGCTTTTCACATTGTTATGTTTTTCAAGTTTTTGTTATCTGATGATCTTGAAGTAATAATGGCTTATAATATTGGTGTGGATTAAATTTTAGTTGTGGACACACCGTTGATTGTTGACTCTCGTATTCACTTATTATTCTTTGTGTTTGCAGATTAAAGAGCTGAATTCCTATGTTGCATTGAGAAAAACGTAAGCCCATTTGTTTATCTTCAACTTGTATTATATGATGGTTTGGATTTTGTTTACAATTTATCCATCCTAAGTGTTTTTTCATATACTTACCTTTTTTATGATAATTTTATTTTCCTTTAAATCCAGATATCAAAGCACTCTTGGAAATAAAAGGGTTGAACTTTTTGACATGGGGGCAGGTGCTAGTGAACCTATGGCTGATGACAATGCTCGCGTTGCATCTGGTGAGATCAGACTATGACCATATATTTAATTGATTTCATCTTGGTTTAACAACCTTAACTTTAGTTTTTAATTAACTCGCAATAACAAGATACTCTTTAAATGACACATGCTGCCCAACTCAACTACATAATGACAATTAAAGATGGCGTACTATTACAAATGCACACTAGTTAGACATGCATTTTCAAATTTTAAGCATTCTTGGTTTTTTTTTTCTTTTTTCTTTTGGGTTTATTAATGGATGGTTTGTGTAGAAATGTCAAATCAGGAGCTTATTCAAGCTGGCAATAAGACAATGGATGAGACTGATCAGGCAATTGAACGCTCTAAACAGGTCTGAGAACTTTATCTTTATATAAACATTAAGTTGATGTTATCATTAATACCTGCTTGGCTGCTTATATGATATGTTAACAGGTGGTTCATCAAACGGTGGAAGTGGGAACCCAAACTGCAGCCAAGTTGAAAGGTCAAGTAAGTATATGCTAGATCCAGTTGATCCTCAACTTTCCTTATGGTTATATCTTCTATATATAACTAGGTTACAGTACACTACCGAGAAGCATAAGTTACATAGTAAAATCAAATCTCTCATCATAAACTCTATACAAAATTTTCAAAAAAACATAAAATCATACAAAATCCACTCAAATATGTTACAAAAATAATAGAAAAAATTACTCACAAAATCTTCTCGCCAGCAACCAATTGGTTGAATCAAAACAAAAACCCAATTCTTTAGGCAAATATCTCAAATTCAGTAAAAACCCAAATCTTCAAGCAAATATTTCAAATTTGATGTTCTTATCCGTGTTTACCACTTTTCAAAGTTAAAAAAACTTCTGGTGGTCTAAGATATGTACCATTCAATTTTAAGGACCACGTTTTTTTTACTATATATACACATAAATATATTTACTATTCAATATAATAATATATATATATATATATATATATTTATTTATTATTCATGTTTACTATTAAATACAATAATATATATATTACTATTCATTTTCATGCATTTTTACTATATATATAATATAAACAAGTTAATGAATGTGACATTTTTCATAATTTTGTGAGTTTTCATTTACTTTTCTTGCTTTGCTTTCTTCACCTAATAAATAATTTTTATTTCCTGTATTTTTATCTTAATTATTAAATATTTTATTACTAGGTATTTAAATATTTTATTTACTCAGCTTCAACTTGTGTAACACATGAGCTTGTAAGCTAGCAATGCTAAAACAAATGATTGTTTTTTTCCTTCAGACTGATCAAATGGGACGTATCGTCAACGAACTGGACACTATTCAGTTCTCTATTAAAAAGGCATCCCAGCTTGTGAAAGAAATAGGGCGCCAGGTTTGAGTCTTTCTACCAAATAAATTAGTTTTGTTTTGTTTTGTTTAGTTCTTATGTCAACTAATAATTAATTCACATGTTTTTGACAGGTGGCGACAGATAAATGCATCATGCTTTTTTTGTTTCTTATTGTATGTGGTGTTATTGCCATTATCATTGTGAAGGTACATACATATAAAACCCGACCCATATATTTTGTGAGTTATTGAACCTGCAGTTAGTAAACATTTTTTGTATGGATAATTAGATTGTGAATCCGCACAATAAAGACATCAGAGACATACCAGGGTTGGCTCCTCCAGCTCCAGCTGCAAGAAGACTGTTGTATGTAACGTCTGGAGAGCAATTTTGAGATCCAATTGGGAGGAATTGTTTGCGTTATAATGAAGAATCCATCCATGCTATATGCTATCTATGCTATGCTTATTTAAATGTATTCTTTTTTTCTTTTTTTTTAATATTTGAGATGTGCATATCCTGCTTTTCTTTTTCTGTAAATGTTTGGTTTGTTTGGTTTTATTTTCATCACGTTGTATCGTTTGAAATGCGTAAAAATACTATGAATTGTGTTGAATGCATACGATGTGTTCTATGATATGCCTGGAATGAATCAAATGATTTTTGTTAAACAGGTTGATTTATGGCATTCGAATTGTACCTATCAAACTTCCTAACTAGAAAACTTGTATGCCATGTAAAAATGCAAGACCATTCTGACAGTTTTTATTCTTTAAACTAGTTTCAGCCTGATTTTATATAGTTATACTGATTAAATTTCAGTTAACCCAAACCAGGTTTTAAACAATGAGTTTAGTTGACCTGACTTGCACTCGTTTTGCCAGGCTCATTGTGGATCATCAAATCATTGACATTATGATGTTTTTAGGGTAAATGAACAAACAAACAAACAATACCACCATTAAAATAAAAACAAGTAGTGGAGTGAAGCAATTGTTCTTTTCCACAAAATTTTAAAGCTAAGGCACATGAACATCCCTAAAAGTATGGAATATGATACTATTTTAAGCTATTCTGTATACCATGAATGATTATGCATCACGGCTGCTAAGCTGTGATCGCCCGATATGTGAAAGCCTTGAAGATGCCATAAGAGGTACCTCTTCGTCTGCATCTGACATTGAACTAACCTTCCCACTAGTATCATTGTCATTGGTGTTGTCATCAGGTGCAAACAAATTAGATGATTTCTTCTCGATCCTCCAATCCTGATATATCATGTTCATATTAAAAATGCAGTCTATTAGAGGTGTACAAATCAGATTTTTTTTTTTTTTTAATCGGTTCGGGTTGCTAATTAAATATGTTTGGTCAACTTTGGAAAACTTAGTTCGGGCGATAAACCAGTTTTGGTAAAATTATTCGACAACCCATCTGGTTTGGATTGAAACCAATATGGGTCATAAACTGGAACCCATAACCTGTATTTTTTGACAAAATATATTTTTTGGGGGTTTGGTTTGAAACTGATTTGGGTCATGAGAGAGGGAACCAATATGCATACCGACGGTTTGGGTCAAATGGAACCAATTTGGATCAAACCAGTTGGGCTTAATGATCGGGCCGTTTATGAACTGGTTTTGAAATCCAAACAAGTTTTTGTCCATCTCTAAAGTCAATCAATGAAGATGGATTTTGAAAACAAGCTTAAAGTGCCAGTTAACTAACCTTAGTCATTCGTTCTGGGAGGCTGTCAGGAGGAAGTTGAGATGCTTTAACATCCTTGACCTTTATGTAGTTGTACATTACTACACCACAAAGTGCTGCAAACATAAACCAACTCTAAATCAGTATAACTATCTCAAAGTCTGGAAAAGGTAGATAAATATACATTGAAGTTTGCTCCATACCGATGGCATAACCAATAATATTCAGCCCCGTAATGGCAGATTCTGGAAATATTACAGTTGAAAGAGCTATAAGGATCCAATCTTTCAGCACACCAGCAACCCGAATGGTAACTGCTCCAGTTCTACCAATGACTAGAAAAATCGAGAAGTTCAATGCTAAAGCACATACTGCATTCGAGAAGAAAATCCAGAAATTGAACTGAATCTGTGAAACTTCCATCCCAGTCTTCTCCAAGAAATACCAAGGCACAAACAGAAAAGCAAAACTAAAAAAATGATAATAAATTAAAAAAGTGGAAATTAAGAAATAATAAACAGAAAACATTAAGCAATGAAATAGAGTACCTGCATGGGGCAATGTAATACAAGCTAGTGATGGGATTTAGAGTTAAACCCTTCTTTTGCAGAAGGACTTGAGTTAATACAAGCCTTAAAGCTTCTGCAAAGATGCCTGTGCATTGATAAAGTGTGCCAACCACATTAAAATGAATTTCCCCGTATGATGAGATCACAACTCCGACACTGACTAGCAACATGTTTAAGAATACGTCCCACCTAAGCTTGTCAGTGCCACATAGGACAGCCATGATAAGTGTTGCTACCGGCACTGCATCATAGTGACTTTCACAAGTTAATTGCTATCTAATAATTACATGTAGAGTTAATTACAGTATTACACAGATGGTCCTTATAGTTTGTGAAAAGTAACAAGTTTGGATACTAAGGGTTTAAAGTAATAGGCTTGAGTTTTTATTATTTCGCCCTAATTTGACAGAAAATTTAACAAAAGAAAGCCTTAATACCCGAACTACTTACAAATTTGAAAGCATTTAACCCAAACTGGTTACTTTAAAGTTTAAACCTTTAGTACCCAAAGCAGTTACTTTTTGCAAACCACAGAGACAGGAGATCATATGGCTAATAACTCTAATACGCAGGACAAGATCAGTTTTACATACTTAGGGCTTTCAGCATCTGAATGAAGGCCACTGATATATGCAAGTAAGCAGTGTTGCCAAACCTTCAGGATTTCATAAAAAGTAAACATTAGACTCAGACTCACTTGTTTAAACTCAACAGAGATGTTTTTAAATGGATCAAAGTATTGTGAATGGTTGATGGTTTATGGTTCATACCACAGACTTGATGCAAAGAAGGCACTAATGGGAATTACACAAGTTGCATATCTAGCAATGGCCACGAAAAAGTATTTTAGTAATAGGATAGAAGATAAAAGTAAGATGAATGATTTTCTGAAAGCTTGATATCTTACATTTCAAATGTCATTTTAACAGGAGCAACAACCTGCAGCATGATATGGAAAGAAAACAAAGTCACAAACTTGATATTATAAAGCTGATGTTTGAACTCACAGAAACTATATAATTCATATTTATAATCCATTATCCTAATTCCTGATGTTAGTATAGGAAAAATGTGATAATGTAAATTTCTATAACTTAGATACATTCTGTGAAGTTTAAACTTATGATAACTTCAAAAGATGTATTCCACAAGCAAGGCATGCTTCGATATCATATAAAAACGACAACCAGAGAAGCACAACCAACTAAAGAATTTAGAGCACTACAAAGTTGATAAAGAATCATACCTTGAAAACACGAACAAGAAGGAATGCTACAGCTCCAGAAAAGCCCATGTGTATCATAGTAAGTGTAATAGGAAAGGGAAAATTGAAGTATTTTGGAGAGAGAACCCACTGCAAATATATAAAATTAGTGTAGGTATGATGGAATATATTTTGATAAGCATGGTAAAAAGTAAAAACAATATCCAAGCACACTGCCCCAGAAGTTTCAAAAGATTTAAAACCTAGGGAAGAATTACATGACCGGGATATGATGTGCTTATGGAATGTATAAAAAGGTTTCTGCAAAAAACAATTCAGACATCCCTTCACATATCAATTTCCATATTATAGAACATGTAGAAATCTCAATTTGCAGAAAAGAAAGCTTTGTCCCAACGTTTGAAAGAGCATCAACATGAGAGAATACGCATAGCATAATGGACAAAATACAAGTTATGAGTAAACAGTGACAAATATTAAGACATAAGGGGGCATACAGTTACCTTGTTGTACAGAATAACTCCAGATGACAGCAAGATGTAGATTAGTAGATACAAGTAAGTCAAGAAAAGTGACTTGTTAATCACTTTCATGGCCGCTATCAGTTCCCTAATCTCAATTATACAATGAGCTTCACTCCCCAAGCTGTTGATAAATTTGTGGTTTCTCCAGAGCAGAAAATTGGGCCAATTATCTAAAGCGAGGAGGGAACTTCATCGTCTGAACCATACTAAACCACAAACAATAACCTTCTGAAAATAATATAACTGAAGAAACTTTAATCAGAATATATGAAGCAACAATTGCATAGCTAGACTTGCACTAGTAAACCATAAACATTACTTTGTGTTTGTGATAAATAATAAGTAATTAAATTAAGCAAAGCAGCTAAAAGATACCAGCACCTTGTCATCCAATTAAATCTTAATGGTGTGGGTGTGGCCAAATTGGTAATCTATGTGGATGTCTAGTAAAATCAAAAGTGATGAAACTAGTCACATAGTCAGTAACTCCGTATAGCAGAAGCAAGTCAGTAACAGCAAAGAAAATTCTCTTAGCACTTAGCGGGGATTATGAAAACATAATACATTGATTGTTTTCATTGCTTTATGTAGGGCAATGTGTCAAGTCAATCAATAACTGTATAAAGGGTATAACTATGGGTAGCTCAATACATGGAAACATACCTGATTTTTTACTCATCAGTCTCCCTAGGGTGTCAAGTTTATCATATGCTATCTCTTTATCATCAATTTCTTTTAAAATTGTGATTTCTTCATTTAGCATCAGTGCAGTGTACTTGAGTGGTCAAACATAGAGTTTGGATAATTGCAGGTGTCCAGGTGAGTATGCAACATAGTTATAACTTGTGGAAGCATATTGCCACCTGGTCTCCTTTCATGATATATGCTACCCCATGGAAAGGGTCCAGAGGTTGAGAGACTTCATAATACGAAATAAATTTGCATTTCAATGACCCATACAGTGGTATCAGTTAATGTCTTGCTTTGAGCTTTCTTACTTCTATATCTTTCACTTAATATAGAAGGGTATGCATTGTTTTAGGTGCTGTTATGATGTATTAAATATATTAGTTCAGCAAATCTACACATTTGACCCTGACCAAACCGAAATAATTATCCAACTTTGATTTGCAATACCATTTGTCTAATGCTTACATGAAAGCAGATAATAATATCAATGCACATGGACAAAATACCCAAATTATTTGTGCCTTTACTTGTTTCAGGTGAATGTGAAATAAGGCCCCATTCAACACGACACAATTTAGTCCGATATCATCTTAACCTAAACAAGATGGCAGCTAAATTTATTCCCTGTAACAAATCTGACTTTTAACAGATTTACAGTAAATTAAAGTCCTTATACAGTTCCCCTAACTCTTTCTGTTTCAAACATTGCAGGTACACTTGATCTACAATACCTCAAAACAGAACTTAGATTTGCGGTTTGCCTTTGGTTTTCATGCCAAGTATAGAGTAGTTATAAGTACCAATCATACAAAAAAATATAAATCGCTCAATGTCAGCAATATCCACACTAGTTGAACAATGATACGATTTATATGAACATTCTTTAGCCCTGCGATTAGAAGCTAAATCCGGTCCAGATGGTATCCGATTACAAAACCAAAGTCTAAACTCCATAAAACCAGATACTCGACGTCTAAAAACCCTACATTCAGCTAAAAAACACAAACATTGTGCTAAACGCTAACGAAAACCTCAATCTGATTAAACGAATTGGATTCAGATACAGATCTGGCGATCTACATGTGAATGATTAATGTAAAATGTAGAAGAAACAGCAGAAAGTAGTTGCACCTTTGAAGATCGATTGTTCCAAAGCTTGTTCGCGAAGTGTTTGTGGCAGATCCCCCTGCTGCCTTCAGCAAGTGATTCACAGTGTGTGTGTGTGTGTGAGAGAGAGAGAGAGAGAGGTTTGGTTTGGAAAACACGAGGGACAAGTTTCTGAGATCTTTCTTTCTACAAATGACTAAATATTCATGGTTCTTCCTACCTATCCATTTCAAGCCTTTACCATGTTTTTTGTACTTGTTCTTTATGCATCACTTGTTGTACCCATCTCTTTCTTCTTACAAACATGTTACAAATTGGTAAAAAAAAGAAGAAATAAATTAATATGACTTAAATGAAATGAAATTATTTATAATTCATGTGTGTCATATTAAATCGTACAAAAGATACAGTTTGTGTTCAAAAATTGATGAAAATATAAAGTTTTGTGTTCAATGGTGTATGAAAAGATAGTTTTTTTTTGTATTTGAAGATGTATGATACGATTGAAATCTTTTAAGCATATCATTTAATAGTTCTCAAGATTGATTTCTTATTTTTTTTTCATTACAATCAAAAATAAACTTTTAAAAGTATATTTGCTTCTATTTAAACAATTAATCATAACATAGAAACAATTTTCATGCTAAATAAACTAAACAATTCGAGCGTTATTGTTTCAACTCTTATAAAAAGATACGAGTGAATATGTAATAAATAAAAGATAGAAAAGTATATAAATGTTAGAAGATGGAGAGAGAGACGAGAGGATTTTTTTTTTAACGGCGAAGGTATCAATCGTGTGAATCTACTGTTTTCAGGCCTAGTTACCTGGACCTTCCATGAGTCATCACAACCACCCCAGAAGGAAACCTCACTAGGAAAACATCATGGCCCCCACAGAACCATTTTTCGGGACGTGAGGGATTTGAACCCAAGACCTCTCATTTGAAAGAATCTTGGGGTACTAGTGAAGCAATGCCTCTTTGGTAGATGAGAGGGTATAATAATAGATTTTGTGTGTTTAGCTTAGTGCATTAAAGTTTATAAAATGGGTAGGCTTTTATAATTAAATTAAAGTATTCTAAAATCTAAAGTAAATTATATGACAATAAAGTGTTCACTTAATTCAAACAATATAAATTTCATGAGTATTCTTACATTTTCCATTCATAAATTTGCAAGTCTTTTTCTATATCTCATGCAACGCGTGTATCTTCACAAAGTTAATCAAAAAAGTTCATTTTATTTTTATAGTTATCTCAAAAGATAAATATATAACAATTTTTAGTTATGTTAACAACTTTAGGATATGTAATTAATTAGTTTAACATATTCATAATATGAGACTACCTTACTTGATAGAGGTAATTGGTTCTGGCAGTGACGAAGCCAAGGCTTGGGGGGGATATGCCACCCGTATGACCTCGCAATCGAATGTTAAAATACATTGTTTTTAAATAATTTTGCTTAATATTGAAACAAAAAGAAGTCACAAATCTGATTATAAGGGACACATATCTGACTACAAATGACACAAACTTAATTATAAAAGGACACAATTGAAAGCAAATATTGAACATTGTGTTCTTTATATAAATTTTATATGAACTAATTTGTGATGCAAATTTAAAAATTGATTATTTAAGTAATTATTTTTCTAAATACTTTTGATATGTTTGCTTTTAGGTTTCAACTAACCCGACCCACTTTTTACCTATATCCATTTTTACCGACCTAATTTTTGCCCCCTATAAAAAAAATTCTAAATTCATCACTAGGTTATGGGTTTAAATCTAGGTAAGAAGAAATTTGTCTAAAATAGTTTTTTTAAGAGTATCGTTTAAAAAAAACTAACTCTTTCATTGACTACAATATTTACGAAAGTCGGTAATGGGTTCGCAAAATTATGATCAACTTAATTCTTTTCTTTAATTCTCAAATCAAGCACACACTAAATCTAACAACCAACTGTTTAACCATCAGATAATAATTTACAAGGATATTGGTCAAGGATTGGGTTCAACTAAACAATCTCCTTATCATATGTGACAATTGCATTCGAAGATTACGTCATTATCGATGAAAGCACATATCATCGTGCTTGAAATCTACATTGATTTAGCAATTGTGATTATTACAGATTGAAAATATACGAGAAATCGTGAACGTGGGTGAAAACTTCCGGATTCTCCGGAATCGTAAAACGAAGAAAAATTCAAAAATATCGAAATCAAGGAGTCAGTGCGGTACGCCTAGTCCCACGTTGCCACGCTAGGCGGTGCACGTGGGACCAAAAATATCTGGACTCCGTAGTCCCTCGCAGTACGCCTAGCCTTAAAGTGCCCCGCTAGGCGGTACGCGAGGGATAATACGGTTTGATGAACCAGCCTTCTTATCATATTTCATGCAAATTAAATTTTTTCTTCAGTTCTCGAACTTCCTTTCATTCCCAAACGAAAACTTCAAACTTGGACCATCTAAAACTCGGTTTCAAGCCGTCAAAACGTCCGGATCGCACCAATGATTGATTCTACAAGTGTTGATCATCATTTATGTCCAAGAAATCCGCCCGATTAGGTAACGATTCGTTTTATTCTACTAGTTTGATAATGGTTTAATTAGATCTTGTTTTTGAACGTAATGCAATAGTTAGGGTTGTTGATTTTTGCCTAGATGATGGCTAAGAATGATTATAAACAAAGAACTTGATGTGTTAACGGTTAAATCCTTGTTTTCATCCGTTGTAATGCCCTGTTATCATGAAACTATACCTATGATTATAATGGTTTAAACCATTTGATTGTAACAATGTATGTGATTATCTTGATCAATCTTTGAAATGCATGGTTAAATCCAACTGTTTCAAACTAATCACAATCATTAAGATAATCATTAAAATAATTATCTGATGTTTATAATAACAATCAGATTAGTATGTTGAACATGGTTGTTAAACCATTCCAATGTCACATTCTTATATTTCATGATATCTGGATAATCAATAACAAGGATTGATCATCCCTAAGCCACAAATCAATCTAGAAACTGTTTCAGTAATATAATCAACAACGATATCTATTTGGTTAATCTAAGAATATCCTGATTAATCAAATGAGTCATCAACTTAGTATTAGGAACCTGAATCAGTATAGGTTCCTACATTATTGATGTGTGCAAAGTAGTTTAATTAAAAATAACACAAATCATAACTAACCTAAGCACTAAGTAATACTCTAGATTCTCTAAACTAAACTACTAACAGGCAAGTGAACATATCAAAAATAGTAAAGAAAAGTAAATCCGGATATCGAACCCACAAACTTCTATAGAAAATGCAAATTAGACTCAGAGACTTATCTATACAAATTTACTTAATTATAAGAATTGTTTTAAAGGGGGTTTTACTAATTAACTGAAATAATTAAATAACTTAAAAACCGAATTAAGACGAAATAACATAAATGAAACAAAAAGTGACAAATGATGAAATGACTGCCTAGGGTTAAACTCTATACATGTTCAATGCCTTTCAGATTGATTATGGAACTATTGTGAAACCGGGATCTTGGATTATTAACTAATAACCATCCTAGAGTATCTTCAACCCTTCTCAAAGATATCAACTAAGATGTCTACAAGTTGTTAAAGTACCGATTTAAGTGAGTTACTTTTACAAGTTACCCCACCCATCAATGACATATCCTAAAGACCATCTACCTCACGAAAACGAGAGTCTCAATGCATAAACACATGCACAGGATAATTAAGAATCTCAACTTGGACTTAGTGAACAAGGAAATGTCTAATTGAACTAGTCTAGGTCTTTTCACAAAGACTTTAACTAGCCACTAAACATCCAAGGACAAACTAACAAACTCTCACCTCACGGCTTTTGAATTTGGTTAAACATTTAGATTATTTATGACCAAATTAACATTCCTATGAACCACTACGTCTATCAATTCATTTACAAATCAAAAACACAAAATGATTGATCTAACATGCACCTATTATATGAAAGACATTCATCAAAGCACATGAGGAAACGATTAATCCAACCAATAAACAATTCAAACATTCATACACATCCAAGAATCAAAACCTAATCGTTATGTCATCGATAAATCACAAACGTGTTCCACAACACAATCAATCGTTTCAAACATTAAACATGCATAATTGTAAAAACCCTAGGTAGATCTAATGGTCTAGCCAATCACCATACTGAACAAACAGTATAAACTAATATATAAACAAAAGCAAAACATCATTCGAATGGAAAAACAATAATAGAACAAGAACCGATCGTGTTACACCCTTCGAATCTTAATCCTAGGGCTTCCCGATGATGAATCTTGGCCTTACTTGCTTGTTCCAGCCTCTTGGTCGCCTCCAATATCGTTCAGAAACTTTCAGTAACCCTAATTCTCAAGCCCTCCACCGTTTTAATCAATCAACGTCATTTTCTGAATTTTCCTTTCTGTCGCGTACCGCGATGCTGTTCCCCAAACCCTTCGCGCTACGCGAGGGGTCCAAATGCCGACAAAATAGTCGGTCAAACCACAATCAATAAGTGAGGGGCATTATGGTCAATTCCACCTGTCGAGATACGTGACAGGGTTCCATATGGTCGTCACGCTACGCGAGGAGTGCCAGAATCCAGTTTTTAGCTTTTCTTGTTTCCAGGACCGTCCTCGTCCAACCGGGAGCTCATTTCTTTGAAATTTTGTGCCAAATACACATGTTTATGACCTGCAAGCATTGAATTACAGAGTTGTGAAGCACGAGCTAAAATCGACTCCAAAACTAACCAAAACTGTACATAAACTGACAAAAACAAATGGATAAACAGATGTGTTTTGCAACACATCAATTATCATACATTGTATGATATGAAATTATATCAACTAATTAAGCATATGATATCGGTTTGATGACTTTTAATGCAATGTCCTTGACATTGGACGTTCGAAAAGGTCTAATCAGTAAGTTAAAACATAAATAACTTATTAAACATAAATTAATGCAGAATTTAGCTATTTTTACCAGTCAGCAAGTGATTTTACTAATTTTGAGACTTCAGGTGAGTTCCGTACAACCCCTTTTTATAAATTATTTTATTTATTAAACTAAGAAAGCCTACCTTTTGTAAACTTTAAAAGTTTATACAAAATATGGCTAATGAATCAAACCTAAGCCTTATAAGTCTAAGCTCGCATTATGCCTTAGAATGATTTGAGACTAAGGAACTTGTAGACATATTCTTATACATGTTATTTCAAAAATAGGTTAACAAGTGTTTGATATTACACAACTTGCTTAAGTTGTAATTTTTGGAAGTGCTTAGCAAACAAGTGAGTTTTCATATCCCCTTTTTAGTTTTATATTTTTTTGGGGATGTCACACATGTCCTATATCAAATGCTTAAACTTTATGCTATTCTTGAAACTTATGCAAACTATGAATGCTTTGTAGTTGAATGTTTATTATGTGTTGATCTTGTAGTGTACTCATACTCATTCTTATGTTTTTCCGCACATATACTTAGTACTTGGTTCCTAAGAAAGTCGCGCTCTCTTCGCGTTAGTGTTAAAAAGGACCGATACTCCATTTACACTTGCTTGTGACATACATGATATAATATTCATATACTTTGCTATTAAGGTTTGCATACTTTAAAACTTATACTATTATAACCATGTGACTACTCACCAACTATTCAATTAGTTGACATTTACTTTACATGTGTGACAGGTTAAGTGAAGAATTTTATGACAAGTCTAGGAAGAATGGACCTAGATAGACTTATCAAAAATTTTAGTTTTAATCTTTGAATTTGTATTTGAATTTCAAGTTGTATTGTAATGTTGTGTTTGGATTTTGAAATTTAGAACCTTAGACTATGAAACTTTAAATTTTATATCATGAGCTTTTGAACAATCTTTCACAAATCATGGCCCGGCATATTCCGCCACCGGTCGGGGTGTGACACTTTTCTCTTTTATATTTTACAAACATCAGGGTATTTCTGTGAAACTATTTCTGAACATATGATATTGTTCATTGTAATATGTGTGATTTCATGTGACTTCTGTAAGATTTCATGGGATTTTGCCTGTAACTCTCTATCACAGTATCAAAAAGTCCTAATCTCTCGAAACTATATCTAGTGAACCCATGTGGGGCCGAGCAGGGATCAATGATAGTATTACCGGCCGACAACCCATTCACTGGGAGGTTTGTTCTTCCCCTTGTGTGAATTTTTGTACATGTTTCTAATATCCTCTTAATGTTAGTGATAGACATTAAGACAATGAGGTATAAGATATTACCAGTGGGTAGTGTCTTCGAAGATCGTAGAGTCACGTCAGAAAGGAACTAGATATGGGTCCCATGGTTATCTTTGAAACTGAATATCGAAAAACTTGCATATCATATCATATTGTTTGAATTAAACATTACGAACTCACAAGCTTTGTGCTGCCCTTTCAACTTCAATCATTTTTGCAAGTAGATAGTGACAACGGGTGAGATTTCACTAGCGGGCACTTGTAATTAAATAACATAGTGTGTAAAACTATAACTTCTGGTTTGTAATAAAGACACCCTTATAATGTATTATATTTAAGTTAATCTGTATGTTGTGATACCGGATCAAGTAAGTTGCACCGCACCTCTAAGACATCACCACTATGCTTCCGCAACCTTCTCAATGTAACGGGTGACATCATCAACAGGTGACGAGAGGTGGGGGTGTGACAGGGTAGTATCAGAGTCACATGTTATAGAAATTTATCTAAACAAAATTATTATACTTATCACTGTTTCTTTTTTTACAGGTAATTGTGTCTTTATTTAAAAATTATCGTGTTATTTATACTCGTCGTTGTGTCATTCTTCCTTAAGATTATGTATTATGCAACATCATTGTGTCTTAAATTGTTCAGGAAAACACAATATTGAAAAGAAACACAAAAGACACAATGGACATTTACAAAAGACACAATTACCTAACTAAAAGACACAATGACCTATACAAAATTTTCAATACTCGTCTTTGTGTCTTTATTATATGTGATTGTGTCTTTTTAAAGATTATTATGTTATTCATACTATTCATTGTGTCATCCTTGACATAATGTATTATGCGACATTATTGTGTTTTAAAATGTTCAGGAAAACACAATATTAAGCAAAAACAAAAGGACACAATGATTTGTACAATAGACACAATGACCTACACAAAAGACACAATGACCTGCACAAAAGACATAATGGACTAAAAAAACAAATTTTTTTAATAGCAATACACTACTAAATTTGAAGGTAAAAAATGGTCGTTTCTATGATATATTTTCGTATGTAATAGTTATGAACGTTTAAAGAAAGTGAGAAAACTTGATAAAAAGTCAACAAAAGTAGTTATTACTAAAATACCCTCCAACAACTTGATTTAATCATAGCCATTGATTAATTATCTAATGGCTAAAAATCTTTCTTAGGCTTTTTAGGTTAAGAACCTTATTTAGTTTAACTTAACCATATGGGTCAAATGATAACCAACTTTAATTGTATTGTAGCAACAACTAATTTTGGCAACATCAACTTAAATTTTGGATTTCTTCATGACATTTATTATATATGAATGAGACTATTTTTTATGCGAATGTGTAAATTCGCTTTCATTTTGTAACTTACATCAGTGTAAGTTATTATTACATTAAATATATATATATATATATATATATATATATAGTGTAACATAAACTTACACGTGTTTTAAATCATAAACACGTGTGAATTTGCACATTCACATTAAAGTAGATAGTTTTGTGCTTGTAAAATAAATGTTATGAAAAAAATAAAGATTTGAGCTGATCTTGGTGGAGTTAGTTAGGTTACCCCTAGGGTTGTAAAGAAATACGAAAAACAAAACTTGTTAGTTTAGTTAAAGCATGAACAGAGATCGTACTCGTTCATTTGTGTTCGTAAATGTTAGGTAATGTGTCCATTTATGTTCATTTATTATATTTATTTACTTAATGTTTTTATATAATATTTAAACCAGAGATCTAATCATTTGTAATTTGTATCTTGCTAATATATAGTAATTTGAAACTAAGGCTTTTAAAATATAACTTCAGGATAATCTCAGTTATAATTATTATCTTTAACTATTGTTTCTTTTATGATAACTTTTTTTTTGATTTTTATATCAAGTGTTTTAATTATAATGCAAATGATTATCACTAATATTTGATATTAACAATATTGGTTTTCATTTTCTAAATAATATATGTTCGTTTGCATTCGTAAACCATTCATGATCAAATTCAATTACTTAATGAATAAACACAAACAAGAATTTTTGTTCGGTTAGTGTTCATGAACAGTTTGTGAACAAGTTAAAAGTTAAACAAACAAACCAACATGAACAAGGATTCGTTCGGTTTGTTTACAACCCTGGTTACCATAATTAAGGTGAGTTAGCGTTATTAATATGGGGACTACACAAATTATTATTTTTAGACGCCTTTTTGTAGTATTCTATAACAATAACATTAGTTTCCACGTTTTTCTCGTTGTTTTCTCTAACCCCTAATAAGTTTCCTTTATTTCTCAACCAATTTGCATATGTGATGGTCACTTTATATCATTATATGTCTATTGTTTATGGTGTGGTCAATGGTTGATAGGAAGATTTTTGAGTCAATCACCAAAATAGCCACTTTGACTAGTCAAAGTGGCATTTTAGCCAACAATTTTCAAGTTTTCCATGAATTTCAGCCAATCAGGAAGTGACATTTGGCAAAAAGTCGCCCAGTCAGCGATATTTTTAGAGATAATATCGCTGACGTGTAAAAAATGGCCCAGTCAGCGATATTTTTGGAGATAATATCGCTGACGTGTAAAAAATCGCCCAGTCAGCGATTTTTTTGGAGATAATATCGCTGACGTGTAAAAAATCGCCCAGTCAGCGATATTTTTATAGATAATATCGCCCAGTGATATTTTATGGGATAATATCGCTGACGTCAGCGATTTTTTGACTGGCCAACGGCTACTTTGGTATTTTTTTTTGGTCAATGGTTATTTTGGTAAAATTGAATGGTCAATTGGCTATTTTGGTGATTTACTCAAGATTTTTTGTTTGTGACTGTTTATGGTGTGCCATTAAACGGATTGAATTTATATCTATTTGTATTATTATTATCTAAACAAAAACATTGATGTGAATTGATTGGTTCACATGACACTAGCTATTCTTAGGTTTTATTTTTCTTTCTTTTATGTTTTTTGCATCTGTAATAGGTTTAATTTGTGTTCATAAATGTTTATTTCTTTAGGATTTTTGAAAATTTGGTTCTCCATCGACAAAAAAAACAAGGGTATTGTTGATGTTTTTTAAAACTTAGTGTAACTTTGATGCAGAATTTTTTTTGGAAATCTATTTGGCTCGGGATAAAACGAGAGTGTTAAATCTATACATGCAGCTTGCATTGTTTAATAATTATTTTTATATATCAATGACGCAACTAATTTTTACTGAACCCATTTACCTTGTTTTCTTGAAGTTGTTAATTTTAAACCAAATCTATTTTAACCGGTACTTGTCTTGTCTCTCATAAAACCTGACCCATAACATCTTGATTTCAAATATAGAAAGTTGAGCTTATTGTTTGAGGCCAAATTCACTACATGCTTTAATTTGGTAAGAACAATTACATCATACAGATTTCCAAACTTTATTTTTTTTTAACGGAAAATGTTATCTCCTCATAAACTACTCCACAATAATTACACCGTTACATAGGTTATCCAGATTTCCAAACTTTATTGATAATGAATGATGCTTGTTCAAAAGTCAAATGACAATGTCAAAGTCAAAGCTAGTAAAAGTCAAAGTCAGTAAGACTGTATAAGACGCAGGCGTTGGCACATAGGCTTGCGTAATGTGGTGATAGCGTGCGTGTGTGCACAAAGTGTTGAGGGTAAAGCCCTGTTTATAGGCAAACTAACCTTGTATCGCAACTGACACTCTATGATTCTTATAAAGCTTAGGATTTGTGAGGTAATGGGTTCAAATCCTGGTCAAAGCGGTCAGTATGGGATTTTACCACATAGTGGGTTTCCTCCTGAGGAGCAGGTGGATTTGCTCGATTCAGCTTTCGCCAACACTTGGGCTTTAGATATCGGAGAGTTGGTAGCGGACTATGGTCGCAACGCGTGGGTTGCTGGGTTTGAGTATCTATTTGGGCTATGAAGAGGCATGACACTGAACCCTCGTTAGATGTTCAAAAAAAAAATTATAGGCAAAATAGGTTAGAAATATGTGTATTACACATGTTACATAAATAAAAATAAAAATTATATATTTTATATAAATATCGTATATTTTTTAAAGATAGTTTTATAAAAATATAACGAAGATGACTTATTTTGTAATCATATTGTTACAAGATTAAATAAAATTATTATTATTTAATGGAAGAGAGAAAAACAATTAAAATATAAAAATGTGTTTTACAAATCTATCTATTATAATAAATTAATTTTTTTTGGACACATGGCGCATTATTAGAGCACCTCAACTTTGATTTCTCGCCTCTCTCTCATATTAAATACACCTAATATTAAATTATAATATTAAATATTATATATGCTTTTTATACATTTTTTAAAATTAAGAAAAATATTTTCAATACACTAAAAATATACTAGTATTAAAAAAACACATTTTAAAAAAGCAATTTATTATAAAATATACAATTTTTAAAAAGAATATTTTAAAACAAAATGTTTAAGGAAACATACATTGAAAAAAATAGTGTTTAAAAAAGAGTATAATTATTTTTATTGATGATCAACTCGTGCAATACACGGGGTAATACCCTAGTATTTAATATAAGAGAGGCATGAAAACCAATTTTTTGATGCCTTATAAACTTGACACGTGTCATTTGAAAACCTTAATTTATTATATAGTATAAATATAAATATAGATATAGATTTTTTTTTTGAACGGCAATTTGGATCACTGACGGGTCATAGACCCACCCAATCATATCCACACCTAATAGGAGGAAACCCACCATAGGTGAGAGAAAACCCCCTAGCTCAGCATGAAACCCCTATTTTGTCCATGCCAAGACTTGAACCCGTGACCTCCTCAATATTGAAGTCACATGGTACATCCCCTCAACCACTTGAGCTAAGGATCATTGGTAAATATAGATATAGATAGTGTTCCGTTATTAGATCCCTTGTGGTCCTCTATCTAGTCCTCTAGGAATCGTTGGTTCGGATCTCGATATGTGTAGACACGTGGCAGTTTGTGGGATGCTGCTTGACATTATACGATTATGTTGTTTTCTGTTTGTGGCTTTAAGTGTAGAGAAATTTTATGTCCTATTGTATTATTGTATCAAATTGAAGTGTCCGAAAATAGTGAATCTGCAGAAAAAAGTTCCTGAATCTGTTACTGATGAGGCTCTTAGTTTCAATTCTCAACTTCATTTTCAACTTACTTTGCACATAATTCACAAGTTTAAACAAACATCAAATGTACAATTAATGTTGATTTGCTGTTAAAATCAATTGGATTGAGGCGTTCACATGATTGGATGAGTTGCTCACTCGATCAAAGCTCATCAAAGAAGGATTGATGTTTTTGCTTTGATTAATTTTTGGGTAGTTTTATGTTTTTAGACAACATCGAAACAATATTGATTAGATTCATGACAACCTAGTTATTGCTAACATATATGATCAAACACTTAGTTTGTTGAAGCTGTCTTGTTGGCGTGATCATTAACAATGACTCAACATGCTTGAGGTGCCAAGATCGATTCTGATTGCTAGTCTTTCCAGACATTTTTCTCATTTGAAGATCAAGTTGGTAGGGAAGTGATCACTTTGATACCGACGATATTGTTTCTCATTTGAAGATCAAGTGACGGTGTCAGCATGCAACAATGCAATATCTATGGATTTTTACAGCTGTTAGGGACTCGTTCTTGTTTCAACGTATTTAACATAAACATGAAACGACACAAATATGAAAAACGTCATACATATGAAACTGAACATGACATATTCACGGGCTGACACTATAACACGGCTCGTTTGACCAAAAAAATTATATTTTTCTTATTTTTTATGATAAGTACTTATAAAAACACGATTTTAGTTAAAACATTTAGTATTTAATACCCAACCAACTTAACATAAAACACAATTAAAAATAATTAAATACATATAAATGGGTTAAACAGGTTACCCCTTAAACATGCTCAAGTTAGAACGCCTTCAAATGATTGATTTATTTGATGTTGATTGATTATTGAAAGTTTGAACCTGTATCATATGTCGATGGCCATCTCAAAGGGGTAGGCAACCAAGCAACGGTTTTAGACCCCCCACTTTTTTAAACGAGTTGAAACTTGCGTGTATTTAGGAGTTTTCTATGAATAAACCGAAATGCTTTTTTATTTGGAAAACATTTTCTAATTGGATGAGTCAATTTACCACTTGAATTAGTTATAACATTATTATAATCTAAAATGTTTTTAAAAACCAAAACATTAGTTAAACCAACGTACCAAATTAGATATTTTCATTATATTCTATTGTGTATAAAGAAAAGTTAAATAAAAAAACATTACGAATGATCCCCACCTTAGAAGCTTCATTTAGACCCTCAAAATACTTGAGCCGGCTTTGCATACGTCTAAACATTTCTGTCCTTAAACATTGAATAAAACAACCATAATGTTTCTATTTAGGAGGAGCTAAACACAAGGGGGAAGAACTAAAATAAAATATCATTAATCATCAGTTACATCAGTTATTCGTAAAGATGTGTGCCAGTTGATCTTCAACCGCCAGTTTTATACGCATTAGTTTAGGAGATTTTTAGCTTATCATTTGCAAATGTTGCTTACCAAATTCACTATGTGTATTAATCTGTCTCAATGGTATCCCGGGACTCTTCCAAATTGAAGGTCTTGGGTTCAAATCTCTTCTGCAGTGAAAAGGGGGTCTGAGGGAGGTCAGGAGGTTTTCCCACTGGGGTTTCCTCCTCTGATGGTTGTGGTGGCTCATGGAGGTCCAGGTAACTAGACCTTTGTGACATAACCTGCAAACAGTGGATTCACACGATTGAGACATTCGCCGTTCAAAAAAAATAAAAAAAATAAAAGGAGTTTGTATGCTTTGTCAAAATCAAAGCTAGTCATAGTATTTGGAGCCCCGATAGAATAAAAAGAAAACAAAACTTTACCAAACATCGAGCCAAGTTTTATTATTTTATTTATTAAAGAGGTATCGAAAATAAAACGTAACATCATTGAGCCAAGTTCTATTATTTTATTAATAATATTGATAATTACAAATGTTATTAAATCCGTATCAAACTGGCCGGTTGAAGCATTTTAGCCAATAACTACAAGTAACATCAAAGGGCGGATTTATATGTAGGAGGGGGACATACAAGGCCAAATAGTAGAATGGGTAAATTTCGCTTTTAAGTTTTTGCGTTTTCACAAAATTTCAGAGATGGTCATTTATGTTTCGAAATGTGAAAATCAGTCCTTTAAGTTTCCAAATGTTGCAACTTTGGTCATTTCTCTGTTAACTTTGTTAAGTATTAACAGAATATGGGGTATAAATGTCAAAAAAACATACAAGTAATTGAGTAAATTTCACTTTTTGTCCTTTATGTTTACATAAATTTTCAGATACGGTTATTTATTCTGTTAATACTTAACAAAGTTAACGGAAAAAGGACCATGTTTGCAACATTTGGAAACTTAAAGGACTGATTTTCACATTTTGAAACATAAAGACCATCTCCAAAATTTTGTGTAAACATAATGGGTGAAAAGTGAAATTTAACCTAGTAGAAAATAAGTGTTTTTTTCTTTTGTGAATTCATTCATTCAAGTTCTCCGTCTCATTTTGTAATAGATTTCTCTTAAATTTTAGAATTGCAAATGAAGCTTAACAATTACCTATAAATATCAAATACTATTTTTATTCTATTTAAATAAGGTCTCTTAAAAATCACCTCATCAATTGAGGTTATTATTTGGTGAACAAAACACAACTGATTGAACCAAGTTGAAGCTTATCCGATCAGTGGGCCAAACAGGCAAAAAAAAATCTCAACTTATTCGGCTAAAACAACATGTGTTATTGTAAGACAACTAGGTTTACTCCCTCCGCGCGTTGCGACGGGTTACTACAGTACACTCTCGAAAATGGTTATTATATATCATTTGCAAAAACATAAATTACATAGCAAAATCAAATATTTCATCATGAACTAAATCCTAACCTCTAAGGAAGTGGTATAATGGTTAAAGTGAAGGAAAAACAACCTAAAGATCTCAAGTTCAATCCTCACTTAGAGCAATTTTCCTAGTAGGTCACCGATCCGGTTTCATACAGCCACGCTTTACCTGTTTCTCTCGGTTAGTCGAAGGTTTACCATGCAAGTGGGTTCCTATGGTTATAAAAAACCTAAACCCTAAACCAAAAGAAACCTAAATCTCTCAAATTTAATAAATTAAAATCTTTAGGCAAATATCTCAAATTTAATACCATCATAACTGTATATTACTGTTCAAAGTAAAAAAAAAATTTTGGTGATCTAAGTTTAAATTTTCAAAATATCACTACATGAATCAGATACCTATGCTTTACTATTCATTTTACTATGCATTATATTTATATTTATATATATAGAGACTTATTCTAATAAGAACCAAAAAATTGCAAAGAACTAAAAGAACCACATTTATAGGCACAAGTTTTGAAGTGTATAAAAGTAATGACCCTTGAAAATAGGGGAAGTTACCTTTACACCCTTCAAATTAGTGACTATAAATGGTTATTTTAGTTATTAACATACATTGGTTCTCGATTGAATATCCCCATATATATATATAGGATTGAGATCAAATAATGACCCACACTTAAAACAATAACCCAGATAACTTTGCCAAGATGACGCCAAATCTTGGATTTTTTTAACATCATTGTAACACTTTTAGAACACTATGTTCTTTTATAAGTTTGCGAAAATTCATCACCGTTTGAGAGTTTACTTCGTTGTAAGTTTTGGGCCTAAAACAGTTACAGTGTTGTAAATCAAAAACTTACAATGATAATATCTATTAAACGATGATGAATTTTCACAAATCATAAAAGTACATAGTATTCTAAATGCGTTACAATGATATTAAAAAAAATCCAACATTTGGCTTCATCTTGACAAAGTTATTTGGGTTATTGCTTTAAAAGTGAGTTATTATTTGAACACTTTCCTATATATATATATATATATACTAGTATAAAACCTGTGTATTACACAGGTTAAATAAATAAAATTTAAAATTATTTATTTTAACTAATATAATATATAGTTTTCAAATATGACTTTTAAGTAAATAAATTACTTATTTATGTTGTAATCATATTATTTATCAAGTTTAATAAAATCATTAATATCTAATTAGAGAAATAGTGTGTGATAAAATCAAAATTTAATAAAAGATTACATATAAATATTAAATAGGAGAGAGAGGCGGGAAAACCAACTTTTAGGTTATCTAAAAACGTGACATGTGTCATCCTAAAACCTTTATTTATTATATAGTATAGATATAGATACACATACAATTACTATTCAATATAATATACTTATATTCACTGTTCCTTTTTCATACATTTTAATATATATATATAATAAGTGTTTGTGTTAACTTGCAGCAGTGAACCCATAAATATTTTTCACAAGGAGCAAACACTTTTAGGTTTATGTGACTTATCGTTATATAATAATTTTTTTTTAGGTTGGATTTGATCAAATAATGTTAAAACAAGACAATCAAACAAAATCTTCCTATCTTCCTAAACTAATAAAGGAGTATATTTATGAGACACTTGTCAATGTTTTAGCATCCTAAGTTTTTCATTTCCCCGCCTATTATTTGACCCAAACCTAATATTTACATGAATCTTTTAATACCCAAATAGGTACCCCTTATTTTATGTTTTCAATAAATTAAACACAAACCCTGATTATTGTATTAGGCGATTTTTTACTTGTATGGTTTTTCTTTCTAAAAGATTACCTCATTTATGATTATATACACATTAAAAAATTTCTTATAACCCAACCCGTGTAATACATGGGTTTTTATAGTAGTTGCTAATAAAAGAATATTTTTAGGTGACACGTGTCATCTCCTGATTACATATAAGAAAATTTTCCATGCCCCTCTCTCCTAAAAATATTAATAATTTTTATAAATTAAATTATACAACTAAAAGTTAAAAAGAGTATTTTTAGGAGATACATGTCGAATTACGATGAAATTTAAAAAAAAATCTCGCCACTTTCTTAAAAAATATTAATAAATTTTATTAATTAAATTATACAATTAAATATTAATAATTATAATCTTCATATTAAAAACTTTACTAATAATTATATATATTATTATTTTTTATTTGATAGTTTTTAAATATTTATATTTTTTTATTTAATCACAGTTGACAAACGTAACATATAAATGTTTATACAAATATTGTTTATAACATATTATATTTGTTCAACCCATATAATACATGGGTTTCTAGGCTAGTATAATATATAAAAGCATACTAAAGTTGTTTAAAATTGGCTAGTAATAGTTAATAAAGGACTTGAGCTTAATTTAAATTGAGTTTTAATTATCAGTTAAGTTTTTTCAATAGTTTTATAACTAACACCTAGAAATTAAAATTAAAAAAAGACAATTGCAAAATTTTAAAGAAGACAATCATGATTTTAAATATACATGCTATGCAAAACTTTTTTTTTATCAAGATAGGCGGTTGTCTTCGGTTCATAAAGTGGGTATGCCCCTATCATCTTGAATTCAAAACGTTAAAACTTGTTCTCTCATGCATCTATGACAAAAGATTACAATGGTTTTAAACATCAACATATCATTGTTATATTCATAATTATTGCTAGGATTTAATGACAACGGTGATAATAACTATTATTATTAACTTGTTATTATTGTTGTTCTTAATATCAGTGTTGTAAAAATTTGGACTAGGCCCTCCAACTTTGTCGATTTTTTGACTTTTTTTTGGGTAAAAAGGACCCAGATCAATTATTATTCAAGACATTTCTCAACCTAAAAAAATTAATGTCTCTAAAACATCGAATCTAACATCTGAAACATCAAATCCAGCCACTAAACATCGAAATTCATCTCTAACTTTGAACTCAGTATCTAAGTTTTAACTTTAAAGTACTTGACTTAGGCCTTATTTGGGATTGCTTATTTAACTTCAAAAAACACTTTTTGTCAAAAGTGTTATTAACTTGTGACTTTTTGAAATAAAGTTTTTTAAAATGTAGTTGGATTAACTTTTCCAAAAGGACTTCTTCAAAATGATCAAAAATGACAGTATTATATTTACACTCATTTTAAGGTTATAGGTAGCGGTGGTGGGTTGCGAAAATGGTGGTGGGTAATCCATTGTACCTCTATAAGCTTAAACTTTCGACACACAGAACCTAATTCAAAACCCAAATACTCAAAAATAAAGAAACCACTATCTGAGACAATCTTCACAATAGGCTTTCTAAGTATACAGGTAGTTTCATTTAGAACCTAGACATTTTTTTCCCCATAGTCACATGAATTGTGGTATGCTCTGGTACACGGTATGAAAACAAATATGTGGTTCGTGTATCTCTAAAATTCGGTATGAGGGGATGTTCATTTGGAGCGCCAATTCGGTACAGTGTAACACATAATCTGGCACCGCGTTATATGCAAAACAGGTTTTTCTATTGCATGACTAGAAAATTAATTTTATAACCATAAACTCATAACAGAGAATTCATGACAGAAGAAATGCACCATTCAATAGAGTGTGAAACAACTTTTGATATTTGCAGATACTTTTCTTCAGCAGACATTTAATTTGTTCAAGTTTAAGTGTAAAATGGAAGTGATGGAGTAGCCAAATTTGGTGACAACCATTTGATTCTAACTCCTAAAGCTGGAACACCCATGCCATCAAAATAAACAATCAAGAACAGCAATAGGGAATAGATTTTTCTTGTCAAAAACCCAAAAGATGCATTTTCAGGCCCGTTTCAGTCGAGTTCCTGCCGAATTCTGCCAAAAAATAGTCTATACAGGACTGAAACAATTACATTAGTCATAAACAAGTCTAGAATCCACCTAATTACAAGGACAAAGCTTAAGAAGGGCCCGAGCTTAAGAAGGGCCCGGAGGTGCCCCAACCCTTCCTATTTTTCCGGCCAGGAAGGTTGATTTAGTAGTATTTCGTTGGAAAATCCTTTGGCCCCCTCTTTAGTCTTCCTAAAAATCCTTCGGCTCCCTTCGTTTTCTTCCCAAAAAATCTTCGGCCCCCTCCGTTTTCTTCCTAAAAATTCTTCAGCCCCCTCCATTTTCCCATTCAAGCTCCGTCAATGCACCTGAAACAACCTAACTATCCCATTACATGACTAAAACCTTCAAAATGGTATTTTTATACTATGTAGCTTGCTCTAAAAAGTCTTCGCTTTTCAATTGTGTAGGCCCAAGTCTCGCATTCCAAGTTTCAACTCTTTTTTGCCTTGAGTGTGCCTTGCACCTTCGACAGCGATGGATTACATACAAATCAATTCAAAACATTAAATTGGCTCTAATGATTCAGAGAATTTAAAGCTCATCAGGACCAACTATTATAAGCTGTTGGTGGTTAAATATATAGCAATCAAGAAACTGACATGTTTGGAAAAGAAAAAACAAGTGGAAGTTCTATCACCACCAAAATCAGAATCTAGGCACCCAAAACCCAAACCCACCTGCCTTTTTTTCCAAGCTTATGACCAAATAATTCACTATGTTTCCAGCTCAGTGTCCTGTTCGTGAAGAAGCCTGCTGGTGAAATGCGAGGGCTACACCGCTACAAGTCATCACCACCATCACCTGCTTCCTCTGGGAAGTTAAAAGGTGGTGTGTTAAATTTTATTAACTTTTTATCAAAATGAAAAGGATGCTAAGAAATTTTTTTACATTTTTGTTTACTACTAATCGTTTACAATGAGAGGTTGTGCAGCGTTTGCGTTTATAGAGCCGATTAAGACTTTCACCACAGCCTTATAGATAAAGATAGCAATAAGTTAGTTAAGCAACCAATGGGTTATTAGTTTCAGGAGAGGTATGTTTACCTAAAAAAGGTTGAGCCAGGCTAAATTTTACCTTTCTAACTGTCAAATAAACATATCAGTGGGGTGCACTGGTGCAGCACTGCTGCTTGAATGGTGTCACCCTGCATTTACAAGTTGAGACATTACATTATTTTAGGTTGGTATTTTCAAATAAAATCGACTAAATATCAAGAGTATGCTAACTGTGGAACTAGAATTATAGGCTCATGTCGTTCAGAAATGATCACAAAACAAAAACATGGAATTATTTCAGGTTTATTTAAAGTTTCAAAAGGAGGCTACTCTGTATTTGATATTCAATAACTCCAACATCCAGTTTTATAAAATCAAACTCAAATTCCATCAACTGAAGCTATTAAAGACTCCAATAATCATATCTATTCAAGACATAAATTACAAAGACCTCAAAAATAGATAATAATCATGTATGTTGTCGATAACTATTTCTAACTTTCTCCACATAATTTCTACAATTTTAGATCAAACCATCATATGTGCATTGTCAAGCATGATCTCAAGAACACAACTGAGCATATGAAACAAAATACAACAGAAGAAAATAACAAAAAGTGACCCATTTTTCTATCAATCAAAATCACCCAAATTATAAACTCACTTGTAACACCACAGTTACATCAAGGTCCTTGCTTTCCCATCTCTGAACAATTTGTTTTTCACTTAAAGTACACACAATTTATAAAATCCAAACTAAAAGGGAAAAGAACAAAAAAATGAACAATTTATAAAGGTCATGTTATTCTCACACCCACCCCGCATCCTCCACTCCTTCTATACGCTTCCTATCGGTCTATAAAAGGAGTCAATCATTGTTTGCCAGGATTTCTTAGTGTCAATTATTGGGCTCCTTATGGGTGGATAAATTTAAAAGGGACCGATGTCCCAGGAAAACATCGATTTTTCAGCGTATATGAGCATTTATAGACGTTGTTTTCAACTGACAACATCAGTATTTAGACTAGTGACAGCAACGACTGGTGCTGAAAGAACTTTTTCTTCAATAAAGCATGCGAAGATGGAATTGCGTAAGACTGTAAGAGGATGAGAGATGGATAACGCCTTATTTGCGGTGCACACATATAATGTATATATGTGTGGCCCTTAAGGGGAAAAAGTAAAATTGCACTAATTTTAAAGTTATTTTACTTATTTTGTGAAAATAATCGTTAAAAGCCTTAGTAAAATTGCACTAATTTTAAAGTTATTTTACTTATTTTGTGAAAATAATCGTTAAAAGCCTTGAGATGATTAACCTCAAACGATGACTTTGAGCAGGGACTCCTTCGGAGCAGCCTTTCTATCCCAACTGGGATAGGGGTAAGATTTGTCTCTATCCTCCCTCCAGACCCTACTCTAAGTGGGATTTTTACTGGGTATGCTTCTTGTTGTTGTTGTTGATGATGAGAGATGGATATCAGAATGATTCTTGCATTTGTTATGTTGAAAAAGAGTTATTACAACAAGTTTTGGTCGAAAATGTAATGCAACATTCTCAAAAGACAAAAACTCATATGGAACAACTCTAATTTTTTTCTTTTAATTTGTAAAAACCATCGAATTTATATTAAGTGTTTTTAATTTCTATTCATGATTTTTATTGGATCCGTATTATTATGTGACAAATATTATCTAACACGAACGGTAAAACCTTAGTCCAGTACTATGAAACGAGAGCATACAAATACAGTGACATCATTGGAAAAAAATTGTGGATCCGCCGCTGGGACTCCTATATGCCTCATATAGGCTGGCCGGCCTATATGAGGCTTTTAGATCGTATACGAGACCAGTCATTATTGAATTATTGAGTTTCAAAGGGGCTATACGTATCGTATAGAGCTAACAAGACGTATAAAGTCGGTTGGATGTTAAAATAAAAAAGTTGGGGCTGTAAATAACCAAACCCCTTTATAAAACTAATAAGATAAAGGATAAGAGGAGTTTCAATAACATATCAATTATCAAGACCAGTAATAATTTGTGTTTATTGATTGTGAGTTAGTATGATGTGATATTCATTTGGCATTCATCATTCATTTTGCAGACATCATTATTTGGGCTTGTACTTCTTCTTATGCAGATGAACCACCAATAATACGTAATAGAAATTATTATGAAGCTTTATCTTAACCGCACAATGAACTTCCAATCATCAAACTGAACCTCTTTGGTTAAGAAATCAGCTCCAGTAATTTTCAACGTACCGTGTCAATGATTTAATCGAAATCAACATGATGATCATCACTCGATAAACTTATAAAACTAAATATTCAAGAAAATTGAAGGAAACATTAAACTAAGAACGTGATGCATTTGCAGAGATGTGAATCGCTTAGAAGTTGAAGACGAACCTTTTACGGTTGAATTTGGCCATAATTACTGTCAAATGCTGCTTATTAATTCTCGATTATCTTCAATTTCCCCTGTGATTGCTCCAACAATACGACGCGTACGATTCGGGTCATCATGAGGGAACAAACTTAAACGATGAAACGACCGAAACCCTAATTTCAAACGAAAATTTGTAACCACTCTTGTGAGCTGGAGCAACCAAAGCAGGAGGTACGGGAAAGTGATAAAAGACCAGGTGATGAGTTCGATTCTTGATCCCATCCGGTTTTACCGGTCTTTCATCGTCGTATCTTTGGACGGGTGTTTGGGTCGGGTTTTCTCGGGAATTGGTGACTGGTGGGCTAGGGGCTCGTCCGTCTGAACTAGTGGTCAGCTTGGGCATCCTTTAGTCATTGGTGGCCGCGTACGAAGTACCAGACAGTTGATTAGTTTGTCGTTAAAAAAAAAACCAAAGCAGGAAGTGCGACCGTGCGATGAAAGCAGAGTCCACGTGTCGTCGTTTTGCAGGAGAGGAGATGAAGGGTTGTACTGTTTGCTCTAATTATTGTAAAACAATGTTTTTTTTTTTTTGAACGGCCAACAAACTCAATTTTATTAATAAACAAAAAATCTGAATCTAACAAAGAGTTAGATCCACATCACCAAAAGTTACAAAACCGAACAATTTAAATCAAAATTACACCAATGGTTCCAAGTTAAGGAAGTAAGCTTGGCCCTATTACTCACCCATAAGTAGCTAAGAATCTTAATTTCCTCCACAATATTCTCCACCACAATAGGTTTTGAATTAAAAACAGCAGCATTGCGGGATTTCCATATACACCATACCGAAGTTGCCATCACCCCATGCAGGATTTTCTTCCACCTTGTAGATCCTTTGCCAAATCTCCTTGGGTCCACCAAGTCTTGGATGCTGAAGAAGAAACCATGTTTTAATTTGCACCATTTCGAGACTGACTCCCAGATAGATTGCGCAACACCACACGAAATAAAAATGTGCTCGGCAGATTCGATTTGTTCTTTACAGAAAACGCACCAGCAAGAATCCAGCTGCAACCTCCTATTTTTCAAAGCTTCCATCGTTGGCAGTCTATCCAGATCAGCTCTCCATGCCAAAAAGTTTACTTTCTTGGGGATCCAGTTATTCCAGAAGTAAGATTGGACCAAAATCTGATGTGGTTGATTATGGTCTTGGATTGCTTCTTTTATACGACTAACAGAAAAACCATTTCCCCTGCCTATTTCCCATCTCCAACTATCGCTTCCTTGATTAAATTTTGTGGCCTTGATCATATTGGAAAGGGCAATTACCTGTTGATTCTCAGACTCAGAAAGGACCGAAATAGACCATTGAAAATGTATGACACAAATGTCCCCATCCCAGGTGATTCTATCCAAAATTTTGCAACCCTTAGAGGATTCGATTGAGAAGAGATCAGGGAATGTATAGCATAACGGTTCCAAACCCAACCAAGTGTCGATCCAGAAAAGAATGTCAGCCCCACTTCCCGGCACCCCAATGATGGCTTTACAGATGTTTACACCAGCATCCATAAGATTTCTAGTATTTCTCCAAATTGCCTTCCAAGGGCCTGGAGATGACAGCCTGACCGGAATGAAACACCATGAACGCGAATGATGATGAAATTCCCAAATTACTTTCCTCCAAAGTCCATTTCGATCTGTTTTAAAACGCCACCACCATTTGGCTAATAAAGACATATTAGCAATTTTTAAAGAGCCCAAGCCTAAACCACCACGATCTTTAGGCAATGTCAACGTATCCCAAGCAATCCAATTTATCTTACGAGTATCTTCGGCACCTCCCCATAGAAAAGTTCTTCTCAACCGATCTAGTGTGCTGATCACTTGTACCGGAGCCTTATAAATGGAGAAGTAGTATGTTGGCAAAGAATTAAGAACCCCATTGATCAAGACAATTCTTCCCCCAAAAGATAGATTCTTTGCTTTCCATATAGAGAGCCTTTTCCGAAAAATATCAATGACCGGCTGCCAATTTTTGGCTAAATTCATATTGGCCCCAACCTGTAGACCCAAGTACTTGAAAGGGAAGCTTCCATATGAACAAGGAATTCTATTAGCGAATCCATGAAGCTGCATTTCATCAACACCCACTCCAAAGAGTTTGCATTTTGAAAGATTTACCTTAAGGCCGGATACGAGGTAGAAACATCTAAGTATCCTTTTAAGGTTAGCGACATTAGATTCCAACCAATCACCCAAAACAATTGCATCATCAGCGAATAAGAAGTGGGTTAAATTCAAACCATCATTTGGAGTAGTAATACCCCTAAACATATTAACCGATGTAGCCTTTTTAAGGAAGCACGAAAAGGCCTCCATGGCGATTATGAAGAGAAATGGGGATAGAGGATCTCCCTGTCTAAGTCCCCGATAACATTGGAATTCACTCGTTGGAGAACCATTTATCAGAATCGAAGCTCTAGCTGATGATAAAATTTCCTTTATCCATCTTCGCCATAAACAAGGGAAACCCATTTGCTCCATAACAGACTCCAAGAACTCCCAACTAAGTGTGTCGAAAGCCTTTTCAAAGTCGATTTTGAAAAGGAAGGCCTTTTGTTTCCTTTTGCGCAGCCAGGCAATAATCTCATTTAGCATTAAAGGTCCATCAAGAATGTTTCTGTTGGACAAGTAAGCTGATTGTTCCTCCGAGATAATACTATCCATGATGCACTTGAGCCGATTAGAAAGAACCTTAGACAACAGCTTGTTTATAACACCAACAAGACTGATAGGTCTATAATCAGAAAAGCCAATAGGATCTTTGGATTTTGGAATTAATACTATAAAAGATGAGGAAACACCAGAACTTAAGTTTGCACCACAATAGAACTCATTGAAGAGTTTACTGAAATCCGATTCAAGCCATGTCCAACATCTTTTAATGTACAAGAACGTGAAACCATCTGGTCCTGGCGCTTTGTCACCAGCGCATTCTAGGAGGGCATTTTTAATTTCAGCACTAGTGAATGGTTCAATTAACATAGATGCATCATCTTGTGATAATTTGTTGACATTGGGGCATACGAAAGAAGGTTTGGGAGACATTGGCTCTTTATATTTCTCAGAGAAAAATTCATAAGCTTTTTCCTTTATGATGACTGGGTTTGAGCACCATTCGCCATCAAACATAACCCCATTGATCCTGTTGTTACTCAGATTAGCGTTAATAACACCATGGAAATAACTCGAATTCTCATCTCCCTCAACGGCCCATTTGATTCTAGCTTTTTGTTTAAGATCTTGAATATTCCTTGTGTCATACTCCATGATAACTTTGCTGCAATCGATCTTTTTAATAAGGTCCTCATTGTTCAACGGACCATTTTCAGCTTTGAGCTCCAGATCCGCTATAAGTTCTTTTGAAGCTGTATATCTTCCCAATCTTTCCTTCTTATCAGCCTGAATCCAATGTTTAATGCCAGATTTCACCCACTTTAGTTTAGTTACCAGCGCCATATCTGCCCTGCCTTGGAATTTGAACTTTTGACATTCCAATCCAATATGCTCCAACAGACCCGGTATGGATAACCAAGAATTGTAAGCTTTAAAGGGAATGGGACCAAAATCAGAGTTTATAGTGGATAACAATACCGGTCTGTGGTCAGAGTATTCCTTTGAAAGAGCAATTGAAGTGGCATTAGGACAATAGTTGAGAAAGTTTTTGCAAACCAGGAAACGGTCCAATTTGCTGTGCTTTTCCCCATTGCTGGACATATAGGTGAATTTTGCACCCCCAAGATTGTATTCATGCAATTCCATCATGTTTATGAATTCGTTGAAAGCCCTAGCATTGGCTTCATTAAATTCAGAATTTATCCTTTCGTCAGCCATCCGAACATCGTTGAAATCACCCATTAAAATCCACCAACCATTCATAGTATTCTTAAGCTGGATAATGGTAGACCATAATTCGCGTCTAGCAACCGGATCATTTGGAGCATAGATGTTAACTACATTCCAAATGTCCCCTGAACATTTCAGTTTCCCCCTGATAATCATAAAATTTTGATGTTTGATTGATTCTTCAGAATTGAAGATACATGGATCCCAAATAGAAAGTAGGCCTCCCGAGAGTCCATTAGAACTAACACCTTCATAGCAGAAATTGTTTCTGCCCCACAATTTGTTGATGAAAAATTTTTGAACTTCTTTAGACTTGGTTTCTTGAATCGAGATGAAGTGAACTCCATTGGAAGTTTTGATGTTTCTTACCCAGTTGGCTTTCCTAGGATCCCCAACCCCCCTTATGTTTAAGGTTAAGAAATTCATTGGTTAACAATGACATCTCCCTCACCAAGAATGCAAGATCTGACCTGTGCATTGAAAGAGTGCAAATTTATTCCCAGAACTTCACCAGTTTCAATTGTTTTGCCGATCTCCTGCTCCACAGAGTCCTGGTATGGAGTTCCCTGCATCGATGCATCTGTAGGTAGGGGGCATTTGACGGAGCTTCGAATTGCATGTCCAATTGACTGACCTGTATCTCATCGTCTTCGATATTAGTCCCATTAACCAGATTTAATGGATGTAACTTATCCACCGAGGGTTCACCAGAAATTGATTTGTTGAGGTCTGGAAAAGATAACATCGATGGAGTTATCATGCTAAGACCTTCAACAGTTGGGCTACAAGAAGAGGGACTACGGTTGCATCTTGGTCTTTTCCTGGATCTGATGGGCCGCGTATTTTTATCAGTTGGGTTAAGCCCAATTGAAAAACCTTGCTTAAAGCACGCTTGTGAAAAATGGTTATCATTAGTGGGGCCAGATTTATTTGAATCAGGAACTTTCCCCCCATAATTGCATGCATCTTTCCCATGTAGATTATTGCTTTTGCATGGTTCCGATCCCCTAGGAAGAGACTCTTCGTTATCCAAGTGATTCCAGCCGGCCGACTGTTCAGGTTGCCGGAATTCCCCTTCCTCCGTTTCGTTGTCATTGCTATCCGATTGTTCATGATCCACCGGAGGGCTTTCCGTACGATTTAAACACAACGGATTAATGAAGTCCTCCAGTTTAAATTCCATCTCCGACACCCATACTGGGGTGAAAATTCCATTAGAGGAAAATTTGATTTCCTCCTCGATTTTCCTACCAATCGAAGTTACGATGATGCAAGAACCCGTAGATAAATCGTCCAGTTCCCATGATAACTCGGATGGATGCGCTATTTTACCATAAACTTGGCCCAACTGATTAAAAATGTTATCGTCACGAAATTGCAAAGGAATTCCTGAGAATTTCAGTTTAGATAATCTCTCGAAAGATATCACTTGGCCTTTCCAAATTGTGGTGCTTACTGCCATCTTTTCCCATAAAATCTTTTTAGTATTGATGAATTCACAAGCTTGATTATAATCTTTAAAAGTGCATAAGAGCTTTAGACCACCAATGTATGAGACGGCTGTCCCCAAATAACCACATTCAGACAGCAAATCTCTGATCTTGCTAATGGAAATCAGGTTTTTCATTTCAACGATTACCGATTTAGAAAGACAGTGTTTTGGGTATAGATCAATACTTCCATTGTGTTGGAACACTTTGGTCTCTCCCATAACAGCGTCACGATATGACAGCCCCGCATGGCTTTTGATTGTTGACACCTTATGGCGGGGTTCTTCCTCCTTCCTGCCTTGGACATGAACGTGGTTGAGGGGAACTTCAGAATTCTTCGTACCTTTCTCAACCTTTTGATGGTTTTTATCATACTTAGCGACAGAGACATTAAGTTTAGCTTCAAAGATTGTGACTCGATTGAGTAGCATTAATAGTTCATTCACGTTAGAAACACCAGCGAAGCGGATGAAACCAAAATAGTTACCTCGCGAGTCCTTTTTTTTGGCTACGTAAGCGTCTGTAATTTTCCCCAGATGTTTGAATGCTTTCCATAGAGTAGAGTTTGAGATACACCCAGGAAGATTGGAGACGTAGAAGGATGTGATATCCTCAAGGGCATTATTCCTCGCCTTCCGGTGCCGGACCTCCGACCAACCCTCCATCGCCCTTTTGCCGTGCGCTTTTGACATTTGTTCTTCAATTGTAAAACAATGTAGTTTTCTTTTCTTTTATATTTTTTTAAGCAATAAATATAAAAATATAATTTATTAATATCGGATAATAATATGTTTTTGATAATTATAAATTATTTTTTATGATAAGATAGAATTAAAATTTTTTTTGTAGTTTCTTAAATTTTAGAAAATTAGCGAATGATTAAAATAAGAAGATTTATATTTTTTAATACTTAATTATATAATTTAATTACTAATTTATTATTATCTATTAGAAAAGATAGGCGAATTTTAAAAAAAAAATTAAGCCGAACATACATAAAAATACTTATTGATTAAAGTAGATAGATAAATTGAAGTATATTTATTGATGTTTCAGATCAGATTTAACATATGAACACTCATGAGAAAAACCTTTTTTTTGAACGGCATTTGATCTCAACATGTAAACCACTGATTTCTAGGCCACGTCACCAAGGTCTAGTTACCATGACCTCCGTTGAGACATCACCACCATCCCAGGAGGAAACCGCACTAGAAAACCCCCTGACCTCCCAAGGACCCCTATTTCGCCTTGGGAGGGATTTGAACCCGAGACCTTCCACTGGAAAGCCAATGGGGTAACCATTAAGCTAGAAGCCCTTGGTTACTCATGAGAAAAACCTCATGTTTAAAATTTCAAACTTAAAGACCACTTTTTTTTTTGAACGGCTTGGTACAACGACACCATAGACGGGATTTCAATCGTCCCCTCGGATTTGACGCTCTGGGGCGTATGCCCGAGCCCACCACATGAGGAACCCCATAACTGGGTAAACCCCCTGACTTTGCTTCAGCAAATATGCCTCAGTCTAGATTCGAACCCAAGACCTCCCATAGGAAAGTTAAGGAGGTAACCATTAGGCTAGAAGCCCTTGGTTAACTTAAGACCACTTAAACCATCCCTATTCACAATTCAATCCAACTCAACCATTTAATGAAAAAACTAATTTCTCTCTCTAATTATACAACTCAATCAAACTTAACTTTTTATTCTTATTAACAACCCAACAACATTTACTACTTTTTAAATTTTTATTAAATAAAAATAATTTATATTAAAAAATACATTTTCCTAAACGAACTTTGTTTTTTTAAAAAATTATACCGACATTTTCATAAAAATAAACTGATCAAGTTCGTATTTTTATATAATTTTAAAAAGGTTAATTATTGGAAGTTATTAAAAAAACAAGATTATAAGAAAATTAATTATGATAAAGTACAAAAAAAAAGGGATTGCAATCCAGTTTGGTAGGACAATCGGATCGTAAAATCATGAGCATTGTGTTTTATAAGTGTAGCAATCTAAGTAAAGATTGCTAATGGGTATGGTCTTACATATAAAGTTAAAAATGTCCTAACTGTTAACTCGTTGCCGCAAATTAAAGAATATATATAACAGATGATTAAAGATGTATAATAATGTGTTTCGTGATCAACTATTATGTAACCATAATCATTTTGCTAATAAATAAATTATTATTATTATCATTATCATTATCATAATCTTATAAAAAACATTAATTTGTATAATGTGAATAATAATAAAAATAACTATAACTATATAATAATATGTTTAGCAATTATTAAAATACAATAACATTGACAATAATTATATAATTATGCTATATATTAAAAACCAACCAAAAGAAATAGAAAGGTATTTGTTTTTTTATTTGGCCCAAAAGATTTTGTTTTGACACATGTAGTTATGGCTTAGCTTTTGTCAAATGCTATATTTTTATTTCATACGCCCCATTTGCGGTGCACGTGTATAATGTATATATGTGTGGACCCTTAAGAGACAAAAGTAAAAGTGCACTAATTTTAACGTTATTTTAGTTATTTGTGAAAATAACGTTAAAATCATTGGGATGATCAATTTCAAACGATAACTTTGAGCCGGGGGCTCTTTCGGAGCAGCCTCTCAATCCCAATTGGGATATGGGTAAGGTTTGTATCTATCTTTCCCCCCAGACCCTACTGAAAAGTGGGAATATACTGGGTAAGGTATATTTTTATTTCATACACGTACTAGTGAGAATGATTTTGTGAGTAATTTTTTTAAATTATTTTCTTAACATACTTGTATGGATTTTGTATGATTTATGATAAATTTGTATAAAGTCTTTGATGAGAGATTTGATTTTGTTTCTGTAAATGATATATAATAGCCGTATTCTGGAGTGTATTATGATAATCTGCCGCAATGCGTGGGTTGAAAAAACCTAGTTATAAAACAATGTGAATATACCTTCAATGTAGTTTAATAAAAAGAACATTTTTGGGAAATCCCACATGTTGGATAAATATGAAATCTTTTTTGCTGTTTTTCTCCTTTAGTAAATAATCTATACTATATAATAAAAGAATAACACTTCGCCACTTGTGAATTTATGGTTAAACTAGATGCCACGTGTCATTAAATGATTGGACAAATTGCAATTGATGCCACATGTCACCATTATATTAATCTTTAATATTTTAAAAATAAATTAAATTTAATAAATGTACTCAAGTCAAACTTTCTAATTTAAAAAGATGATATTAATTTTCTTTTAATATTATTGAAAATTGAATCATATCAAACTTTCCAATTTGGATTAATAATTTTGAAATTCAAAAAGTTTCAAATTAAATTATAAAGATAATCAATAGAAAAATTTTAAATTTTAATAAAAAAAGAATAATGATAATTATATTTTATGATTGGTTTCAAATTTGTATAATTATTGAATCTATTATCATTCTGCGATTAATATTTTATTTTTAGTTAACGTCATTCTGCAAATTAAAAAACAAAAGGTTATTATAAAAAATCATTTTACAATTTTTATATCTTAATTGTTAATTTGTATTATTTAATATAATTTTATAAATCAGCCCGTGTAATACACGGGGTCAATAAACTAGTAATATAATATATATAAATAAATTTTCTTATTTTAACAATTTCTTATTTACTAAAAGTTAATAAACTATAATAATATTTCAATTATATCTTATCTTAAAATATCATTTTACAAGTATTAAATACTTATTATTGTTTATTATCTATAAATGTTAAATATTTATTTTCTATTTCACCAGCTTATAAATTTAACATATAAATATTTATAAAACTATTATTTACAACATGCTATATTTATTTAGCCCATATATTACATGAGTTTCTAATATATTAATAAAAAAGTTACAAAAGTATTTGTATAAAATTTGTTGAAAATTTTATTAGTTTTTTATATTTTTGCTAATAAGTTGTCATAAATTTGACACTATTATTAAGGTTTACTTCTTAACGTTATTTTCTGGTTAATTTGTCCACACATGTTTGTTTTCTGTCCAAAACTCCAAAATATTATTGTGTATTTGTAGTGTGTCAAGGGATTCATCTTGCTAACATTGCATTTGTTTGAGATGTCTTCAAACTTATTTTTGATCATGTCGGTCAGCCTATCATTTCAAAAAGACATATCTTTTATGACAAAATAAATAAATAAATAAATAAATAAATAAATAAATAAAATAATAATAATAATAATAATAATAATAATAATAATAATAATAATAATAATAATAATAAGTATTGTAATTAAACTTGATCTAGGAAGCCGAGTACTTGACACTCAGCAAAACCGATTTCTTTTTTAACTTGATCGGACTAACTAGGCCAAGAAACTTGGTCCAACCCTGATCAACTCAGTCAAGTTAGATTTTCGTTGTTTTTAACTGATTTTCGTTGTTTTTAACTGATTTTCGTTGTTTTTCACTGGTTTCATTGTTTTTCACTGGTTTCATTGTTTTTCACCGATTATTGTTTTATTTGTATTAATATTCACTTTATCTATTATAAATAATAATAAACATGTGATATTGGACATATATATAATTTTAATTTTTTTTTTTTATAATTTACCATATCCAATTACTTCTTGACTATGCCAAGTACGCGTCTAAAACTTTTTCACCTATGATAATAACCAAAAAGCTAGATATGATTTGAAATTGATATACATAATTGATTAAACAAACAATCGGTAATACATAATAGAATTATGCGACGACGACATTTTGCCTTCTAAGTTGAACAAATTTATAAAATAATATAATTTTGCCTGTTTCCATATACACTGACCCTACAACGATAATGTGTATTAATTAAGCATATATTCATAGACAAGATAAATACAAATTAAATAAAATACTGTTCTTTGAAATGGACGGCATAAATTGTAAATAAACAATTTGTAAAGGGGCTAAGTAATATTTTATGGGGCCAAAAAAGATTTTGGGGCTTAATTAAACAACCTATCTGTCTTTACTATTTATTCAATTCCCAACGCCTAATCCAATTTCTATTACACTCAATATTTTCAGAACCAGAACAGACGTTGAACCGGACGTCTTACTGGTTACTGGTCGGACCGGATTCAAAAACCGGGTGACATAATAAAAATGTAAAAAAATCCAAAAAAATTATAGAATTGTAATCACATTTAAGCAAACATAATTAATGTTTACAGAAACATAATCATTTTTTTAAAAAAAATATAAGGTTTGATTGTAATGTTTTATTTTTTGGATTTTGATTAAAAAAGGGCAAATTGGCTTTTAATGATCCAAACTTTAATCAATTGGCCGCTGCCGGTCCCAACTATGAAAATCTCCAATAATGGTCCGAACTTTCGACATATTTACCTGTGGTGGATCGCCGTAAAAAAACCCTAACCGTGTTAACTTTTTTTCGAGTTTCAAACGGATTTTTGAGGGCTTTGTTCAGTTGGAGAATACGAGTCGAATGACGTATAACTTACCTCGAAACGTTGCATCAAATTTCTCAATTTTGGTGTTTAAACTTTTAATTCATCAAAGAAATCATCAAATTGGGAAATTTAGAGAAACGTTTCGAGGTAAGTTATACGTCATTCGACTTGTATTCTCCTTCTGAACAAAAGCCCTAAAAAATCCGTTCGAAACTCGAAAAAAAGTTAACGACGCTAGGGCTTTTTTGACGGCGGTCAACCACAGATAAATATATCGAAAGTTCGGACCATTATTGGGGATTTTGATAGTTGGGACCGACAGCGGCCAATTGATCAAAGTTTGGATTATTTAAATCCAATTTGCCAAAAAACAGAAAAAAAACTTGAAATATATTAAATTAATTTTCCAAGAAATCATTTCCCTTCCTTGTTGCTCATCCCACATAGGTCCACATTCCTTTCTCTTTCTTGTTTCTCATCCCACATAGTCCACATTTCTTTCCCTTCCTAATTCATCATCTCACATCTGTGAGATTATAAGAAAAACACGCATCACTTACTATAAAAAGAAGAGAGAATGGTACTACTTGTATAAAATACCTACAAGTTCAACCACTTGTATGATTTTAATGTTTTATCGATTTTAGTTTTAAAAAAATAATTAAAACCAAAACCGGTCGGACCAGTTATCTGGTTCCCGGTCCGACCGCTCACCCTGATGGGCCGGTCGGTTCTCTTCCTAGTGGTTCATCTGCTTACTTTGGGCCGGTCTAGTTGCCGGTTCCCAGTCCGACAGGCCGGTCCGGTCCGGTCCAGTTCAAACAAAACTGATTACACTTTTTTTTTAATTTGTTGTATGCCTCTCTCTGACACACTGCTTCGATAATGATTGATTTCTTATACGCCTCGTATAAGACCTAGACGAGACTAATCATTAACACTAAAATTTTTCGCAAATAATGATTGACTCTTGTATACGTTTTGTATAAGCATATACGTGTTGTATAGATGATATGAAGTTTGAAAATTATGTGTGAGAATAAGTGAATAACAATGCATTTAAAAAAGTATTATGATCGTCATCAGTTGGACACATATAATATTAGGTGCATGCACGACTTCTTTAATTATTTATTAAAATATAATTTAATACGTGTCTTATAAAATAATTAATAGAAATTTTGTGTGTAGACAAACTAAATACGTTAAGTAGAAAAACTTATGGGGTTTGATTGCTTCAACTTGAATCGAACGTTCCTTGATTGATATTTATGTTTCAACAACAAATTAATTTTAATAATAATAATTGGTTTAAAGTTAAGTCGACGTGTATAAAAGTACATTTGAGTTGGATTAAAAAAAAAGGTAAAAAATAATCGATGTAAAACCAAAATGGTAAATAAAAGTACCAAATTAGATTAGAACTTTAAATATTCTTACCTATAAGCACTATTTATATAAGAAAATGTTGAATTAAAAACTAATAATAATTAAAAACTAAAAACCAGTTTTTTTATTTTAAAATTAAATTAAAGTAAAGTAACTTTTACAACCATTAAAGATGTGATTATAAATGATTTATTTATATTCTAAAAAAAATAAAATATCATATGAGTTTTATATATATATATATATATACACACATATGTGTGTGTAAAAGTGTCTTTACTTGCTTTTCAAAAAAGAGAAAAGAGTCTTTATTTACACGTTTAAAAAATGTTCATGGCGTTTTTATTAGGAAAAAAACTGCCAATGTAAGGGAAACTTACTAAAGGAAGGTATATTTAGATATAATTTAAAAGTAAGACTATTGTTGTTAAAAAAAAAAAAAACCGAACTTTCTTTTTGATTTTTTCCATACACACGACTTTGAGTATTTTGACTCTAATAATAATAATAATATTAATAATAATAAACAAAAAAAGGTTTTTGAATTTAGCCTACATGTGTTGTGTGTAACATATATTGGTCATATTATTCACTGCTTTATAAAATGGTCATATTTTTTGAAAATATGAAAAAATTACTTTAAATACTTTTTATGTAAATAAGCATAATAAATTTTATATAAAACTTACAAAATATAAAAACTTTTGTTTGATTGATAATTGTTCTTGTAATTTTTAAAATATTAATAGAATTATACATACATACATACATACATACATACATATATATATATATATACATATATATATATATATAGGGGAAGGTTCCATTGTTAACCCTCCCTTATAGCGTTAACCGCTTAACCCTAGCGTTTTTTGCCCGAATCTTAATTTTTTTTTTTTCATGGTTTTTATTTTGCAAAAATAAGGGGGGTTTCTTTTTTGTGTTTTTGCTAATTCATCACCGTTTAGAAGTTATTGTAAGTGTAAGTTACTTACACTTACTTACAAAACCGTATCTGATGCAGTAAATGTAAGTAAGTGTAAGTAACTTACACTTACAATAACTTCTAAACGGTGATGAATTAGCAAAAACACAAAAAAGAAACCCCCTATTTTTACATAATAAAAACCATGAAAAAAAAAATTTTAAGATTCGGGCAAAAAACGCTAGGGTTAAGCGGTTAACGCTATAAGGGAGGGTTAACATTTGAACCTCTCCCTATATATATATATATGGTAAGGATAATTTGAAAACCTTTTCTTAATGAGAAAACTGTAAAAACTAATATTCAACCTTAGATTTAAGAGATGAGTGACTGAGATTAAAGTAGAATTTTCTGATTTATTTATATGTTAATTAAATGCTGAAAGAGGTACAAAAAGGGAAAAAGTGTCATTTACCCACATGTACTTTACATGTATTTTTTATGTTTTCTATCCAAAAGGACGTCTCCCTTTCCCCAACCATTAACTCGTTTTCTTCAAAAGCTGAAAAAAGTACAAAGGAAGTAATTATGACCTGTCACATCAGTTAAACCATTTAATAAATTTTTTGAAACTGATTCTACAAATGTAACATATAGGTAACATAAGTGTAACTATGACGCATGACATACATTTCGAACATATTTAAAAAACCTTCTACTAACAAAATCAAAAGACAATTTCTATGAAAGCATAACAAAAGAACAAACACTCTAGATGTTTTTTTAAACCATAATTAACATCAATAAAAAACAAGAAGCACCTGATATTCCCTACTTTTCAACATTCACGTTAGCGGAATCGAAACACTTTGTCTTTCAATTACATGAATCATGCCCAATAGCATATTTCGGACATGTACGACAAGTCCTATGTGCCTTGGGAGACTTCTCGACTGATTTATATGTAAATCATATGTAATATAGTTGTCCAGTAAAAGCTATCTAAGTTGTTTTATGTAAACCTTGTGTAACGAACGTAATTTATCTGTAAAACATATGTAATATAGTTGTTCCTAGTAAAACATATGTAACATAGTAAAACAAAGATTGTTGTTAATATGTAACATTTTTGTAACATAGGTGCACTAACGGTGTAACAATTCATGAACCTAAAAAAACTGTAACATCGTTGTCTTTGTAATGATGTGTTACCGAATAAACAACATTCTCATTGACAAGATCAATGTGAAGACATAACAAAACAACTTTCCATGTAAAAGTTACCGAAGAAACAATATTCTCATCGATACGATTAGTGTGATAAACATAACAAAAGAACTTTACTTGTGAGGTATCTAAGCTGTTATATGTAAGACTTTGTGTTAGGGGTGTTCACGGTTCGGTTCGAAACCGCGAAACCGCCCAAACCGGTCATCGGTTCGGTTTCACGGTCGGTTTTTTCCTAAACATTCGGTCTGTTGGTTTCAAAAGTTCAAAACCGTAATGAACGGTTTGGTTTACGGTTTTTGCTAAAAACCGGCCGTAAAAAACCGGACCGGACCGTATGTATATATACTATTTATTTAAGTTATTGGTTGTTTGGTTAATAGTTGAAGTTTTATAACTTTGGAAAGTAAGTTGGGTTGTTTTTGGATTTGTTTGTTTATTTTTGGATATCATGTTTTCTAGACAAATTTTGTATTTTATAACATGTTTTGTAATAGTAAATATTTTTTACTTCTTGTATTTTATAACAAGTTTTGTAATGTTTTTTTACACAGTTTATAATTTTGGACACGTTAGTGACATAAGTTTTTTTTTTTCAAAAGTAGGCTTCACTTTTTATTTTTAACATGCTAAAACCGTAAACTAAACCGGAACCAAACCGTTTATAACAGTTCGGTTTGGTTCGATTTTTATTTTAACGGTTCGGTTTTGGTTTTTAATATTCAAAAACCGTTATTAATGGTTCGGTTTATGGTTTGACCTAAAAACCGTAAAAACTGGACCGTGAACACCCCTACTTTGTGTAACGAACGTAATTTATATGTAAAACATATGTAATATAGTTGTTTCCAGTAATACATATGAAATGTAAAACATTTGTAACGTAGGTGGATTAACTGTGTAATAATTCACGAACCTGAATAACATTGGTAACATCATTGTATTTGTTATGATGCGGCCTAGGAGGTTGCCTAGGCGCCCTCCACTAAAAATTAAATGTAAAGCATTGGTAACATCGTTGTATTTGGTACGTGTAATGAACGTAATTTATAGGTAAAACTGTTACACCCCGAGCCGGCGGGGTTGGATCGGAGTTAAATTACAATATCAAAGTTCAGCAATTTAACTAAGTAAACCTAACAAGATGATCAAGATGATCAGATTGTTTACATAGCATCAATGTTTAAGAATAACTAAAGCACAATCAAATGATAACTAGGATTACAAAGTTAAATTACAATATCAAAGTTCAGCAATTTAACTAAGTAAACCTAACAAAAGAATCAAATATTTATATCTTGTATAGGTACAAGATATCAAAAGTAATGAGTATCATCAACAAAAGATGTGCTTCCCAAAAGTCTACTAGGTCCTCTATCTGGGCAGCCTAGTATGCAAATCCTGAAGCCTTAGCTTATACCTGTTCTTCACCTGAGAATGCATGTAAGAAAACAAGTCAACACAATGGTTGGTGAGTTCATAAAGTTTATAAGTTTAAAATAGTTTTAACAAACCTCTTTCGGTAAAACCTTAACCTCATTAACTCCACATGTAGTATCCAAATCGGTATGCTTATATATAGGGCATATGTAGGGTCGAGCTTACCGCCCGCCCAGCCAACATCCCACCACATACTAATCCGCATACGACACTGTTGTTAATAATAATTAAGCATTTTACCTTCCATTCAACCCATTCCTCATCAAAGCTTTTGTTTTCTGTTTCAAGGTTTACAAGTCTATAATGTTCACATGTATTAGTTTCAAAGTATGTTTATCAAGCATCATAGTTTCACACGCACATAGTTTAGCTGTCCCTAATCTCATGCGTGAGTACAAGCTCTGCACTAGCAGTCGTTTAGCAATTACGTAGCTCACGGGTAGATACAAGCTCTGCACTAGCATTCGTTTAGCAATTACGTATCTCATGAATTAGTTAAGCTTAGTCTAGCAATTACGTGTCTCCTATACAAGATACAAGCTCTGCACTAGCAGTCGTTTAGCAATTACGTATCTCATACATAGACACAAGCCATGCATACACAAGTAATCCAACAATTACATATCTCATATAAGCAGACAAAAGCTCTGCACCAACAGTAGTTTAGCAATTACATGTCTCTTATATAGATAATAGCTTAGCATCGTTATGTTTAAGTTTAGCAATTACATACCTCATATAAGCAGACAAAAGCTCTGGACTACCAGTCGTTTAGCAATTACATGTCTCTTATATAGATAATAGCTTAGCCTCGTTATGGTTAAGTTTTACATGTATCTCAATCCATAGGTACAAGCTCTGCACTAGCAGTCGTTTAGCAATTATGTAGCCTATGATTAGATATATGTACAATGTTTCATGCGCAAGTAGTAGTTTCAAGCATAAAGTTTCCAAGTGTTCACACATAGTTTCATCATGAATTCCATAGGTTTGCATCAAGTATCATGTTTAAGCATATAGTTTCATAAGCATAAAGTCTCACGTTCAAGCATATAGTTTCATAAGCATCCAATCTCATGTTTAAGCATCAAGTCTCATAAGCATTCAGCAGATGGTTTCAAGTCTCAAGTTAAAGTATAAGTTTCAAGTCTATTGCTTTTCAAAGTATAATAAGTTCCAAGCAGAAGTTTCAACATAAGTATCATGTTTATGTCTAAAGCATTAAATAACATTTCAATAGTTTTATGAAAATGTTTAACATGCTTCTCAGTCCCGAAGTAAAACAAATAAGTTTAAAAAGGGACAAATGAACTCACCTTGTGTCCTTAGTGATTGACTATGTAGATTATGAATGCACGCACTCTTTGTTTGCACTTGTTATGGTATTCGCGCTCCTGTATTGATTTCATAGTATTGTAGTTTATAAGAATTTGTTGAGCGTGTAAGTGTTACTCCTAAAGTTGACTAACACTTACGAATCTTGTTTGTTATCCGGCTCCAACTCTTCTTTGTTAAAGATGTCCTACTTGTTTGTAAATCACAAGTTGTCATTTATTTAAGACTTTTCAACTTTCATGTAACTTGTTTAAAACTTGTTATCGTTTCATAACAAACAAAATGTTTATTTCATCAACATGTTTGTTCATTGTTTTCATCGTTTACATTGCTTATTCTTAAGTCTTCGTTGGTTTGTAATCAATTGGGCCGGATAACCCATTGGACTATTTATGATACTATTGGGCCTACAAATGATGGTGTGGGTCAATTATGTGTATTGGGCCGAAAGCAAAAGAGTTGGGCCTATTGTCTTTGCCTTGGGCCGAAAGACTTCTCATGGGCCGGTTGTGTGTTGGGCCACATAGGGTAAGACGGATCCAATAGTTGAATTGGGCCGAAACAAACAAAGTTGGATCTTGTTTTGGGCCGAGTGAGGTTTGGACCTATGCATCCATCATGGGACGAAGGTGCCAAGATTGGGCCGTTCAGCATCTGTTCTGGGCTGAAACAATTAAATGGGCCGGCTGATTGGGCTGCTACACATCTCGGTTATAAGAAAGAAGAAAAGAAAGATGGTTCGGCTGGCACACAGCGAACCTATCGGTGCTGGTGGTTGGGTTCGGCCCAGCTTTGGTCTCCACGAACCTTAAGGTTCGTTCAAGTCACTACACCAATGGTTCGGCAAGGGGAACTTGGAGGTTCGTTAGTGGTGACAACAATAAGGGTTCGGCTACCATGGTTCCAGATGGTTCGGCTAGCTACAAGGTTGAGGGTTCGTGGCTTCATGGAAGGTTCGGTACACCTCATGGTTCGCCTATAGGTTCGTGGCAGCAGGTAGGTTCGTCATTCCATGGGTTCGTTGATCATGAAAGGTTCGTGAGACCCAATAGTTCGTCGCATAGCATGAAGATTCACAGGAGTTACAAGGGTTCGTGACCAATGTTAACATGAAGGTTCGGGAATCACAGGTTCGCAGCCATGGATAGTTCGGCCCTTTCCCGCCCAACATGGTTCGGCTAGGTTTGAAGATAGGTTCGCGTGGGGGTGTAGGTTCGTCCACATGCATGATGGTTCGCCATTCTTGGTATAATGCACGAAAAAGGTTCGACAGTCACCTAAAGGTTCGGCTTGCATGTGTCCTACGAACCTGCATATGCTCATCCCTATCAACAGCTTGTGCCTTTGTTTTAACCACCCCAACAATGTTATCACATGTAGATCGTACCTCGAGAGGGTTAGATTCGAGCAGAAAGGGTCGAAGTAACCGCCTATGAAAGTGTGTCAAAATCCAAATACAAAACCCTATTTTTCGTGACATTTCAAGCGTCATACATCAGAATCGATCGAACTAAAGCTCAGATGAGTTGTACTTTCTTGTAGAAGGCTTCAAGATCTTCGCGTGGGCGCAAGAATCACTCGATTTCGTTAAGAATCGAGTGAGATATGGGATTTCAAAGGTTGAAAATGGTGTGGAAGTGTTAAAACCGGAAATGGAGAGTAGAGAGAGAATAGAAATGAAATAAATGAGGTAGATGACTCAATTTAGGGTTTATATACCCCGTGGGTGTTCGGGTTCGTTTCGGTTGCTTGGTTCGTAATTTCGTCGTGTTTCCGGATCGTTACGCGTAAATTAGATAAAAGAATTATTTTAGGATGTTTAGATTACAAATATTATTAGAAATTATTTTAAATATCGTTGCGTTTATTTATTTATCGAATCATAATATTTTACGCGTTTTATTAATTCATTCGCGATTTAATTAAATAGTTTAGTTTAATTTATTTATGATGAGTTTCAAAATTGTAAAATAGGAAATATTATATTTCCTTAAATTTATGATCGTTCGTATCGTTATTCGTTTACGTTTTCGTTTTCGTTTCGTCAGATCGCGTCGCCATCGCAAGTATTTGTTCGAATCGTCATTCGAACGAACACGACGATGGTTTGACTTTCTGATTCTTGTTTTCTACTGTTAAGTTATTATTTCAAAACATTAAACTATCATAATCATTCGTACAGATCGTCACCTATACGAATAACTCGTCGGTTTAGCATTCCGTAACAATAACCTTTATAGTTTCGTTTTGTTTAACCTCACATACGTATATACACAATATTATCAAATCAAGTTTCTGTGTTTCAACACTGTGTTGTCTGACATGTTTCTGACTGTTAAACCCTAAGGTTTCAGTCAGATCCAGACAATCGTATAATAGTTTCATGTTAATCAAAATGCATCAATAGTATAAACATAGTTTCACGCAATGTGTACCTGATTTACTGTTCAAGTTTACTGTTGCGATCACTGTTCCGGCACGCGTCCGGCACTGGTGTTACAGTCACCCCTTGTTAGAGAAATTTTGTCCCGAAATTTAAGACTCGTTATTCGGTACGGCTTCCTCTGTAAAGAGTTGGGGATACTTGTTCTTCATGTGATCTTCACGTTCCCAAGTAAACTCGGGTCCGCGCCTCGAGTTCCAACGAACCTTAACGATCGGAATACGGCTTCGCCTCAGTTTCTTAACTTTGCGATCCATAATCTCTAAAGGTTCTTCAACAAAACGTAAGTGTTCATCCAATTGAATTTCTTCAACCGGAATAATAAGAGTTTCATCCGCCAGGCATTTCTTCAAGTTTGAGACGTGAAACACGTCATGTACACCACTAAGTTCATCCGGTAAGCTTAATTTGTACGCCACAGGACCAATGCGTTCGATGATCTCGAACGGTCCGACGTATCGCGGTGTTAGTTTGCCTTTCTTTGCAAAACGAACTACACCCTTCCATGGAGAAACCTTCAACATGACACGGTCTCCCACTTGGAATTCCAACGGCTTGCGCCGTTTATCGGCATAGCTCTTTTTCCTGCTTCGTGTTGCTTGTAGTCTTTGTTGTATCTGAGCAATCTTGTCTGTAGTTTCTTGAATAAGTTCTGGCCCTGTTATTTGATTGTCTCCCACTTCCGACCAACAGATCGGTGACCGGCATTTTCGACCATAAAGGGCCTCAAATGGGGCACCACCGATGCTGCTGTGATAACTATTGTTGTAGGAGAACTCGATTAGTGGCAAATGAGAATCCCAATTACCACCGAAGTCTAAAACACAAGTTCTCAACATGTCCTCCAGGGTCTGAATAGTACGTTCGCTTTGACCATCCGTTTGTGGATGATAAGCTGTACTTAAGTTTAATTGCGTCCTCAGAGATTTCTGCAATGACTGCTAGAACCTTGATGTAAATCTGCTATCTCGATCCGAAATGATGGAAAATGGCACACCAAGGCGTCCCACTATCTCATTGATGTAAAGCTTCGCTAGTTTATCCATCGAGTAAGTGTGACAATCCGACTTTTCACACTAACTCTGTTAACGGGAGTTGGTGCTATCACAGGCCCAACAAGGACAATCAAGGCCCAACAAGGACAATCAAGGCCCAATAAGGCCAATCAAGACCCAATAATACCAGTAAAGGCCCAACAAGACCAATGAAGGCCCAGTAAAGCCACAGAGGATCCAGTAAGGTCAAGGAAGACTCAATAAGATCAATTAGGCTCAACGAAGTCTATGTAGGCCCAATAGAGCCAATGTAGGCCCAATAAGCAAAGAGAGGCCCATTAAGGCCCAATGTGAACAAAGTAGGCCCAGGGAAGGCCAAGGAAGGCCCAGTGAGGCCCAGTGAGATCTAGAAAGTCCAGTAAGGTTAAAATAGGTCCAATGAGTTTAAATTAAGTTCTATTGGGTTAATTTAGCCCAATACTAAGTTAAAGGAAGCAATTAGTGATAATTTGGGGTTATTAAAGTAACTTTATTGATCGAAATAATATGTTGGCAATCCGGAATAACTTATAGGAGTTGGGAATGTAGAAAAATCAATTACTAAGTGTTAAATTGTTGAAGATTAAGCTTGTAAGTGATGTTAGTATCAATTTTGACTTCAAAAAGTCAAAATTCGGCCAAAATTGAATGGGGAAATTCGAAATTCAATCAATAGGTTATTATGATTGAATTAGATCAGTTATAATTGTTATTTCAAGAGTTAGTAACGGTTATCAGGGCTATTAACATCGACATTAATCGGATTAAAGGCCCAAATGATATTCAAGAGGTGTAACCGTTACCCTTTGTATCAAATGTGTATAACCGATCAAAATTCATGAAATTGGAACTACAAAACTTCTAGTCGGCATCATTAGGTGTGTTTACATCTCACAATTCGATCACAAGAGTTTAACAAGACGAGTTGGGTCGTGGGTTAGCCGAAATTCAAGCTTCAAGTTGATCTCCATCGATTCTACATCAAATCAGGTAAGGAATCATTCATACATCTTCTAAAACAACCGAATAAGATAATCCCTTTGTTAATTCGGGGTTCTAACATCGAATTGTTCATGAACGACCAATTAGGGTTCTTAGAGAAAACGAATTAGGGATTTTGATTTAAATGGGTTTGATATTCAAATTAAACTATATGGGTAGTTTCAGACATCTTCGATAAAACTAAACCACAACTCAATTTCATTAATCATGCACGAATTGAACGAGTTCGATTCTAGGGTTCTTGATGATAAAACGTTTTGGGGATTTTATAGAAAACGAATTGAAAAATGAAATTGAATTACATCCCTAGTTTCAGAAGACTCCGATGTAAGCTTAGTTTAAGTTAATTTCATGATGCTATAACGATTTAGCAATGATTCGGTTTCTAGAGTTATAGAACAATGTCGAAGTGGGGGTTCGATTCAATTGTGTCCTATAATTCAATTAAAACTATCAGAAGGTTTCGAAATACCTATCTTAATGAAATTCATGTGAATCAGAAACCTTTTTATTATCAATTCGATTGATTTAATGTGGGAAATAGGGAACTTGAGTTCGAACCGGTTTATAGTCGATTAATTGTGTTTCAATAGTTAATTGTTTGAATTAAGATCACCTAAGGATTCGATTAAATGATTATAACAGAAGCCCTAAGGTGTAAAGATCGAAATCATGAGTATTGGGGTTCAATTTGGAATGCATGTTTCGGCTATAATGGAAAAGAGGGGAACCGGCCCATTAGTGTTTAAAACGATTTGGATTGGAGTCTATTAACAAAAATGTAAACAGATTAGATGGTAGGAGTAGTGTGATTAGAGTTGAGGGTCGCGGGTTCGAGTCCCGGCCCAACCATATTTTTGGAGTTTTAGATCAATTTTGATATTTTGGTCATAACTTCCACATACGAACTCCGTTTTCATTCGTTCAAGTTGCGTTGGAACCGTAACGAGAATACGAACGTGTTGGAATGATAAAATTCATATTTTAGTCCGAACACGAAATCGCGTATAATTACGTTTAATTAAATAAAATCAAATGTGATTTTATTTAAACGATTTCAAAAGCACGCGTACTTCCGTATGCCTAATTATCACACTTTAACATACGTATGTTGATACGTATGTGATTTTAAGCACAAAACGATTATTCGAATAACAATAGGTTATTGTTTAAATCACAGATTCTTCGTAGAGGATTTCTACGCAGGTTCACACATATTTGATCATTCTACTGTTATCAAAGGTGCGTACACGGCCCCTTTCTTATTTTAAACTGTTTTGGGGGAGAAAACATGTGCAACAAACTGATTTTTAGATACATAACACTTGCATGAGTTATCTGTTTACATTATGTGAAAACATATCAACTTGAAAGTCCTTACACACCTCGAACCGTTTAGTTTGCTGTAATGCAAAGCGTGGTAGTTGGAAATAGATCTATTAGGTTTGACAAACCTCACCTGGTAGATGGGATCTACGCAGGTGTTTGACTGACCAAACACACATTTACTATTGTTGTGATAGACAATAGTGGCAAGGCGAAAACATGCTATAGCATGGCAACTAGTCAGCTTCGGTGTCGAACACGTATGTAAATAGTTATATGACTAGCTATCATGACTGTGCAATTGTGATTATGTTATCTACAACTTGTTATTCAAACTGATGTTTTGAACACTATGATTACTTAAAACCTGTGTTATGCACCAACCTTTGTGTTGACTTGATTTGCATGTTTTCTCAGGACGCTAAGGCGCGCGTAACAGCTGGCATGGACTAGGAAGATAGAGTCTCATGCATTTCTTTCATTTTGATTATTTAAATTTGAATATTTAAGTACTTGAATTGTAATGTTTGATTTACAACTGTTTATGGTTTTTAAACGCTTCCGCACTTTTTGTAAACTCTGGTTATTATGTTTGTTTTAAAGACCAACGTATGTTTTTGAAATTCATATAGAGGTCTTCGCTATGTCTAATGATCTGAGATCCTGGTTTGTCACGTTCCCAAACGGTATGATTCCGTTAGTTGAAATTGGGGGTGTGACAGATTGGTATCAGAGACATTGGTTATAGCGAACTAGGTTTGCATTTGTAGGCCTAGACTATGACTGTTAGACATTAGACACAAATGTTTACACATACTGCTTAGAAATTACATATGACATTATGTAATTGATTTGCTTACGTATTCCATGGCACTGCACTTACATATGATATTATGTAACAGGCATGGCTTCATCATCAGTTCCTTATGTTATCATTGATGATTCCGAGGACGAGGAGCCGATGGTTCCGGCACCACCATCATCACCACCACCACCCATTCCATCACCTCCACCATATGAGATGGAGGACTCCGATCCAGAGGAGGATCCGGAGGAAGACCCGGAGGAGGATCCGGAGGAGGATCCAGACGAGGATCCTGATGAGGATCCAGAGGAGGATCCAGACGAGGATCCAGTTGAGGACCCGGATGAGGATCCGGTGGAGGCACCGTGGGTGAATACCCAGGGACTCTATGCTGCAGGACCATCTACACATCCACCACCAGCACTGGACGCTCCTGAGCCTAAGAGGCAAAGGACGGACGCAGAGGAGATCGCCAAGTTGCGCGAGGACGTGGATACAGCAGAGGAGAAGCTCTATCAGAGATCTCAGGAGTTATGGGATGCCATTGAGAGGCAAGAGGAACTTGCCCAACTGGTTCATGACATGCGAGATGAGATGTGGAACATGATTGGTCGTTTAGAGGAGTCAGAGAACCGAGCCGAGATCTTGGAGGGCAGGATTGAAGCTTTAGAGGATCTAGTAGTAGTTGAGAATGAGGAACAGGACGAGGATGAGGAGGAGGAACCAGCACCAGTTGCTGAGTCCGATCCTGAATCCACTGTTGAGGACGATTGATTCTCTTTCTTTTATTTCTGTTTTGTTTAAACTTATTAGGAACGGGTTGTGTTCCTACATTAGTAGTTTGAAATTTTGTATTTCATTTCAAAAGTATTGTATTCAAAGAAGTTTCTATATATGAAAGAACTATTGTTTGTTTCCAAACAACTGTGTTGTTTATATTACATGTTGTATTTATTGTTTTTACTTACACATGTTACATTGGATTTTGACTTCGTGCTAACACTTCTTATAAATAGGAAACTAATGGCTGAGGGAAACGTACATATGACTGTTGCTGAGCTCAACGAGCTAATTAACAACAGAGTCGCAGAGGCTATTGCACAGTATGCTCAGACACACAACACAGGACCACAGGGTCCAGCTGGGGGAGTGATTAACCCACAAGTCTGCACGTTCAAGATGTTCTTGGACTGCAAACCACACAACTTCAAAGGGTCGGAGGGAGCCATAGGACTTCTCCGATGGATTGAAAAAGCTGAATCTGTGTTCGAGATGTGCAACTGCCCGGATGACAGCAAAGTGAAATTTGCTACTGGAACTTTGGAGGGTCCAGCCCTGACTTGGTGGAACTCCAATGTTCAGACTCTGGGGTTGGGAGAAGCAAATGCGTTGACCTGGAACAACTTCAAAACTTTGCTACAAGAGGAGTATTGTCCTCGTAGTGAAATGCAGAAGTTGGAGGAGGAGTATTGGCACCTCAAGATGGAGGGGTCAAATATTGAGGAGTACACGACCAGATCGCATGAACTGGCCAGACTGCTACCACACATGGCTACTCCAGCCAGTAAGTGGATCGAAAGGTACATTGGAGGACTAGTGCCTCAGATTCAAGGGATGGTGACTTCAGCAAATCCCACCACTATCCAACAAGCTGTACGTCTAGCACATCAGCTTACTGATCAGGCAGTGTTACAGGGAACCCTGCCTAAGCGGACATCTGCTACTAAGGTAGGAGATCACAAGAGGAAGTGGGAAAGCAACAACTACAAGGGTAATAACCAACAGCAGAACAGGAAGCAGGACTCGAACAAGTCCTATCATAATTCAAACAGTGGTCAGCAATCATCATCGTCAGGGGGCTATATTGGTAAGCACCCCAAGTGCAACAGGTGTGGTTACCATCATGCGGGTAACCAATGTGACAGAGCTAAGTGCCAGAGGTGTGGCAAGATTGGGCACGCGGCTAAGGATTGTCGCGGAGAGCTGCAGAACAATAATAACAACCAGAATAACAATCAAAACAATGCGCAGAAAGGTTGTTTTGAGTGCGGCAAGATGGGCCATTTCAAGAAAGATTGCCCACAACTTAAGAAAGGCGGGGACAACAATGGTAATGGTAATGGAGGTGGCAACGGTAATGGAAATGGCACCAACAATAACAACAACAATAATAACAACAACAACGGTGCTAGAGGCAGGGCGTTTGTGATTGGAGGACGTCAAGCGCGGGAGGATCCCAACATTGTTACGGGTACGTTCCTCTTAAATAATCGCTATGCTTCTATGTTATTTGACACTGGTGCCGACCGGAGTTTTGTATCTAGTTCACTTGCTAAGTCACTAGATGTTAGTCCCACTGCCTTAGATAGTCCCTATACTGTGGAGTTAGCGGATGGTAAGTTGATTGTAGTAGAAAACATTTATAAGGGATGTATTCTTGATTTGATGCCTATTGCCTTAGGCAGTTTTGATGTAGTTATTGGCATGGACTGGTTGTCTAAGAACCAGGCTGAAATTGTATGCCATGAAAAGATTGTCCGCATACCTCTTCCGCAGGGAGAGACATTGTATGTACAAGGTGATAAGATCAGTACGCCACTGCGTCTCATATCTTGTATGAAAGCACACAAATGTCTGCGGAAAGGTCATACAGCAGTTATAGCACTTATAACTGAAAAGCCGGTAGCTGAGAAGAAACTTGAAGATATACCTATAGTTTGTGAGTTTCCGGAGGTATTTCCAGAAGACTTGCCGGGATTACCGCCTGTGAGACAGGTGGAATTCCGAATCGATCTTACACCAGACGCAGCACCGATAGCTAGGGCGCCTTATCGACTTGCACCGTCAGAAATGCAAGAGTTATCCACACAATTGCAAGAATTGTTGGATAAGGGTTTTATACGACCTAGTTTTTCACCATGGGGAGCTCCAGTATTGTTTGTAAAGAAGAAAGACGGGACTTTCCGAATGTGTATCGATTACCGGGAATTGAACAAGGTTACTATCAAGAACCGGTATCCGTTACCCAGGATTGACGATCTGTTCGATCAATTGCAAGGTTCGAGTTACTACTCGAAGATTGATCTCAGGTCGGGTTATCATCAACTAAGAGTCCAGGAGGAGGATATTCCAAAGACAGCATTCAGAACGCGCTATGGCCATTATGAGTTCTTGGTCATGCCATTTGGGTTGACAAACGCTCCAGCCGTATTCATGGATCTCATGAATCGTGTTTGTAAACCTTATCTTGATAAGTTTGTCATTGTTTTCATTGATGACATTCTCATCTATTCAAAGTCTGAGGAGGAACATGCTGAACATCTTCGATTACTACTAGAGCTGTTGAAACAGGAACAACTGTACGCTAAGTTCTCGAAATGTGATTTCTGGATGCGAGAAGTACAGTTCTTGGGTCATATAGTTAATGAAAAGGGTATACATGTTGATCCAGCAAAGATTGAAGCGATTAAGAATTGGGAAGCGCCAAAGACCCCTACCGAGGTACGACAATTCCTTGGTTTGGCGGGTTATTATCGACGATTCATTGAAGGTTTCTCAAAGATCGCTCAACCACTTACAGCTCTGACGCACAAAGGAACAAAATATAACTGGACGGATAAACAAGAAGCTGCATTCCAGTTATTGAAACAGAAGCTCTGCAGTGCACCGATTCTGTCCTTACCGGAAGGAACGGAAGACTTTGCGGTGTATTGTGACGCATCTGGACAGGGTTTGGGATGTGTGTTGATGCAACGGGATAAAGTGATCGCTTATGCTTCCAGACAACTACGAACACATGAAAAGAATTACACTACTCATGACTTGGAGTTAGGAGCAGTGGTTTTTGCTTTGAAGATTTGGAGGCATTATCTGTATGGAACTAAGTGTACTATTTATACTGATCATAAGAGTTTGCAACATATCTTTGATCAGAAGGAGCTTAACATGAGGCAACGACGATGGGTTGAGTTGTTGAACGATTATGAGTGTGCGATTAAGTATCACCCGGGAAAGGCTAATGTGGTAGCCGATGCTTTGAGCAGAAAAGATACAACGGGAACAAGACGGGTTCGTGCACTTATGATGACAATACATACTGATTTACCTGACAAGGTACACAGTGCTCAGATTGAGGCTTTGAAAACGGAAAACTTAGTACCGGAATCTTTACGAGGAATGGAAGAACAATTGATTGTTAAACCTGATGGAATTCGTTATTTTATTGATCGAATGTGGATACCTTTGTATGGAGGTTTAAGGGAACTCGTGATGGACGAAGCACACAAGTCTAGATATTCAGTCCATCCGGGATCAGACAAGATGTACCATGACTTGAAGGCACTGTATTGGTGGCCTCACATGAAAGCTGATATTGCTAAGTACGTTAGCAAATGTTTGACTTGTTCGAAAGTCAAAGTTGAATATCAGAAACCATCTGGTTTACTGCAACAACCAGAGATACCGATGTGGAAGTGGGAACAGATTTCGATGGATTTTATTACTAAGTTACCCCGTACACCGAGTGGTTGTGATACGATATGGGTAATTGTCGATCGATTAACGAAATCTGCACACTTCTTAGCAATCAAAGAAACTGATAAGATGGAGAAGTTGACTCGTATTTACATTAAGGAAATAGTAGCACGGCATGGTGTGCCGATCTCTATCATATCAGATCGAGATGCCCGGTTTACTTCAAATTTTTGGAAATCTCTTCATAAGTCATTGGGGACTCGCTTGGATATGAGTACCGCTTATCACCCACAGACCGACGGTCAAAGTGAACGTACGATTCAAACGCTCGAGGATATGTTACGAGCTTGTGTAATTGACTTTGGTGACAGCTGGGAGAATCATTTACCGTTGGTGGAATTCTCTTACAACAATAGTTATCATACAAGTATTCAAGCAGCACCGTTTGAAGCTTTGTATGGTCGCAAATGTCGTTCACCAGTTTGCTGGGCTGAAGTTGGTGACAGTCAGTTAACAGGTCCTGAACTGGTGCACGAAACAACAGAGAAGATAGTTCAAATTCGGAACCGTATGGCAGCGGCTCGGGATCGACAGAAGAGTTATGCAGACAAACGTCGTAAACCGTTGGAATTTCAAGTAGGAGATCGAGTTCTTCTAAAGGTATCACCTTGGAAAGGTGTGATACGATTTGGCAAGCGCGGGAAGCTTAGTCCACGTTACGTAGGACCTTTTGAGATTCTGAAAAGGATTGGTCCGGTTGCGTACCAACTCAAACTACCGGATGAACTCAGTGGAGTTCATGATGTCTTTCATGTATCAAATTTAAAGAAATGTCTTTCTGACGAGACATTGATTGTACCGTTGGAAGAAATACAAGTAGATGAACAACTACGATTCATTGAAGAACCAGCAGAAATTATGGACCGAGAGGTCAAACAATTGAAACAAAGCAAGATTCCGATAGTCAAAGTCCGATGGAATTCAAGACGGGGTCCTGAATTCACATGGGAACGGGAAGATCAAATGATGAGGAAATATCCTCATCTATTCAAGACAGCTACTGCTAACACTGAGAGCGCACGTTAAATTTCGGGACGAAATTTCCTTCAACAAGGGGATGACGTGATGCTTTTACACATCAACACTGCAAATTTCAAACTGTAAGCACAAACGTTTTATTTATTCAAATTGATTTTGATTTTGTTACAAATATTTGTGCTACATTACATTCTATATGTTTTATGTGCTACAATTCATAGGTTACATGTTATGGTAGTACATACATGATTGGTTACACTCATTCTACTATGTGCGGGGTTGCATAGTACATACATTTTGCTATGTGCGGGGTTACATAGTACAAACAGTTTCAGACACTCACTATGTGTGAGGTTACACAACACTGTATGATCAAACACAAACAGTCACAGTTAGGTGAACTAACTAGTGTACACGCAAAACAGTTACATTGAACGATCACAATTGAGTTGTGATGTTGCAAGCATTGGACTTTGTGTGTGAGTACACACAAGCACACAGAATGATCAAATCACACTAACACGTACGATTTAAACTCGTAAGTAGTTTCCTAACTACTCTTAACACTTGCTAATTTTCGGGACGAAAATTCCTTCAACAAGGGGATGATGTGACAATCCGACTTTTCACACTAACTCTGTTAACGGGAGTTGGTGCTATCACAGGCCCAACAAGGACAATCAAGGCCCAACAAGGACAATCAAGGCCCAATAAGGCCAATCAAGACCCAATAATACCAGTAAAGGCCCAACAAGACCAATGAAGGCCCAGTAAAGCCACAGAGGATCCAGTAAGGTCAAGGAAGACTCAATAAGATCAATTAGGCTCAACGAAGTCTATGTAGGCCCAATAGAGCCAATGTAGGCCCAATAAGCAAAGAGAGGCCCATTAAGGCCCAATGTGAACAAAGTAGGCCCAGGGAAGGCCAAGGAAGGCCCAGGAAGGCCCAGTGAGGCCCAGTGAGATCTAGAAAGTCCAGTAAGGTTAAAATAGGTCCAATGAGTTTAAATTAAGTTCTATTGGGTTAATTTAGCCCAATACTAAGTTAAAGGAAGCAATTAGTGATAATTTGGGGTTATTAAAGTAACTTTATTGATCGAAATAATATGTTGGCAATCCGGAATAACTTATAGGAGTTGGGAATGTAGAAAAATCAATTACTAAGTGTTAAATTGTTGAAGATTAAGCTTGTAAGTGATGTTAGTATCAATTTTGACTTCAAAAAGTCAAAATTCGGCCAAAATTGAATGGGGAAATTCGAAATTCAATCAATAGGTTATTATGATTGAATTAGATCAGTTATAATTGTTATTTCAAGAGTTAGTAACGGTTATCAGGGCTATTAACATCGACATTAATCGGATTAAAGGCCCAAATGATATTCAAGAGGTGTAACCGTTACCCTTTGTATCAAATGTGTATAACCGATCAAAATTCATGAAATTGGAACTACAAAACTTCTAGTCGGCATCATTAGGTGTGTTTACATCTCACAATTCGATCACAAGAGTTTAACAAGACGAGTTGGGTCGTGGGTTAGCCGAAATTCAAGCTTCAAGTTGATCTCCATCGATTCTACATCAAATCAGGTAAGGAATCATTCATACATCTTCTAAAACAACCGAATAAGATAATCCCTTTGTTAATTCGGGGTTCTAACATCGAATTGTTCATGAACGACCAATTAGGGTTCTTAGAGAAAACGAATTAGGGATTTTGATTTAAATGGGTTTGATATTCAAATTAAACTATATGGGTAGTTTCAGACATCTTCGATAAAACTAAACCACAACTCAATTTCATTAATCATGCACGAATTGAACGAGTTCGATTCTAGGGTTCTTGATGATAAAACGTTTTGGGGATTTTATAGAAAACGAATTGAAAAATGAAATTGAATTACATCCCTAGTTTCAGAAGACTCCGATGTAAGCTTAGTTTAAGTTAATTTCATGATGCTATAACGATTTAGCAATGATTCGGTTTCTAGAGTTATAGAACAATGTCGAAGTGGGGGTTCGATTCAATTGTGTCCTATAATTCAATTAAAACTATCAGAAGGTTTTGAAATACCTATCTTAATGAAATTCATGTGAATCAGAAACCTTTTTATTATCAATTCGATTGATTTAATGTGGGAAATAGGGAACTTGAGTTCGAACCGGTTTATAGTCGATTAATTGTGTTTCAATAGTTAATTGTTTGAATTAAGATCACCTAAGGATTCGATTAAATGATTATAACAGAAGCCCTAAGGTGTAAAGATCGAAATCATGAGTATTGGGGTTCAATTTGGAATGCATGTTTCGGCTATAATGGAAAAGAGGGGAACCGGCCCATTAGTGTTTAAAACGATTTGGATTGGAGTCTATTAACAAAAATGTAAACAGATTAGATGGTAGGAGTAGTGTGATTAGAGTTGAGGGTCGCGGGTTCGAGTCCCGGCCCAACCATATTTTTGGAGTTTTAAATCAATTTTGATATTTTGGTCATAACTTCCACATACGAACTCCGTTTTCATTCGTTCAAGTTGCGTTGGAACCGTAACGAGAATACGAACGTGTTGGAATGATAAAATTCATATTTTAGTCCGAACACGAAATCGCGTATAATTACGTTTAATTAAATAAAATCAAATGTGATTTTATTTAAACGATTTCAAAAGCACGCGTACTTCCGTATGCCTAATTATCACACTTTAACATACGTATGTTGATACGTATGTGATTTTAAGCACAAAACGATTATTCGAATAACAATAGGTTATTGTTTAAATCACAGATTCTTCGTAGAGGATTTCTACGCAGGTTCACACATATTTGATCATTCTACTGTTATCAAAGGTGCGTACACGGCCCCTTTCTTATTTTAAACTGTTTTGGGGGAGAAAACATGTGCAACAAACTGATTTTTAGATACATAACACTTGCATGAGTTATCTGTTTACATTATGTGAAAACATATCAACTTGAAAGTCCTTACACACCTCGAACCGTTTAGTTTGCTGTAATGCAAAGCGTGGTAGTTGGAAATAGATCTATTAGGTTTGACAAACCTCACCTGGTAGATGGGATCTACGCAGGTGTTTGACTGACCAAACACACATTTACTATTGTTGTGATAGACAATAGTGGCAAGGCGAAAACATGCTATAGCATGGCAACTAGTCAGCTTCGGTGTCGAACACGTATGTAAATAGTTATATGACTAGCTATCATGACTGTGCAATTGTGATTATGTTATCTACAACTTGTTATTCAAACTGATGTTTTGAACACTATGATTACTTAAAACCTGTGTTATGCACCAACCTTTGTGTTGACTTGATTTGCATGTTTTCTCAGGACGCTAAGGCGCGCGTAACAGCTGGCATGGACTAGGAAGATAGAGTCTCATGCATTTCTTTCATTTTGATTATTTAAATTTGAATATTTAAGTACTTGAATTGTAATGTTTGATTTACAACTGTTTATGGTTTTTAAACGCTTCCGCACTTTTTGTAAACTCTGGTTATTATGTTTGTTTTAAAGACCAACGTATGTTTTTGAAATTCATATAGAGGTCTTCGCTATGTCTAATGATCTGAGATCCTGGTTTGTCACGTTCCCAAACGGTATGATTCCGTTAGTTGAAATTGGGGGTGTGACAGTAAGTTTCTCGCATCGGCATGAAATGAGCAGATTTGGTTAATCGATCAACGATAACCCAAATAGTATCATGTCCACTGGAAGTGCGGGGTAGCTTAGTGACAAAGTCCATTGCTATCTGTTCCCACTTCTAAAGTGGAATTTCAGGCTGTTCCAGTAAACCTGACGGTCTCTGGTGTTTCGCCTTCACTTTAGCACACGTAAGGCATCGCCCAACATACTCAGCTATGTCTTTCTTCATACCTGGCCACCAATAATATGCACGTAAGTCTTGGTACATTTTATCAGCACCAAGATGTACAGAGTACTTGGTCTTGTGTGCTTCATCAAAAATAAGTTTTCTTAACTCATCTACTGCAGGAATCCAGATACGATCCTTGAAGTAAACAAGTCCATCAGGTTTTGTTTCCAAATGTTTCTCCATCCCACAATCTAAGTCTTTCTTCAAGTTTTCACGTTCAATAACCTCCTGTTGTGCTTGTATGATGTCGTCGTGTAAGCTTGTCTGCACAGTCATTCCCATTGCTCTGACGCGTAAGGGTTTGACCCGTTCCTTCCGACTCAAGGCATCAGCTACAACGTTTGCCTTGCCCGGATGGTACTTGATTACACAGTCATAGACATTCAGAAGTTCAACCCAACGTCGCTGTCGCATGTTGAGTTCCTTCTGGTCAAATATGTGTTGCAGACTCTTGTGATCAGTGAATATGGTACACTTGGTCCCATATAGATAATGTCTCCAGATCTTCAAAGCAAATATCACTGCTCCCAATTCCAGATCATGAGTAGTATAGTTCTTCTCATGAATCTTGAGTTGTCTCGAGGCATACGCAATAACTTTGTCTCGCTGCATAAGTACACAGCCAAGTCCCTAATGGGATGCATCACAGTACACTACAAAGTCATCACAACCATCTGGGAGAGATAAGATCGGAGCATCACATAGCTTTTGCTTCAAAGTCTGAAAGGCTTCTTCTTGCTTCTGTTCCCAAATAAACGGCTCGCTTTTCTGTGTTAGCTTTGTAAGTGGCAGAGCTATCTTAGAAAAGTTAGTGATGAACCTCCTGTAATAGCCTGCTAAGCCTAGAAAAGAACGTATCTCCGTAGGTGTCTTCGGAGTGTCCCAATCTTTTATTGCCTCGATCTTGGCAGGATCAACATGTATTCCCTCACTGTTAACAACGTGACCTAAGAATTGAACCTCTTTTAACCAAAATTCACACTTAGAGAATTTGGCATAGAGCTTCTCTTCCCTTAACAATTCCAAGATTGTTCTAAGATGTTGCTCGTGTTCTGCTTTGCTTTTAGAATAGATCAAGATGTCATCAATGAAAACAATAACAAATTGATCTAAGTACGGCTTACACACACGGTTCATGAGATCCATGAAAACCGCAGGTGCATTCGTCAAACCAAAAGGCATCACCATGAACACGTAGTGACCTTATCTGGTACGAAACGCCGTCTTCGGTATGTCTTCATCTTGTACTCTGAGCTGGTGGTATCCGGAAAGCAGATCGATCTTCGAAAAGTATTGAGCTCCTTGTAATTGATCAAACAAATCATCAATCCTCGGTAATGGATATCGATTCTTGATGGTTAGTTTGTTTAACTCCCTGTAGTCTATGCACATACGACAAAATCCATCCTTCTTTTTCACGAACAGAACCGGAGCTCCCCAAGGTGAGTAGCTCGGTCGGATGAAACCTTTATCAAGTAGTTCCTGTAGTTGGTTGGATAATTCCTGCATCTCCGAAGGTGCTAACCTGTAAGGAGACTTAGCAACAGGTGTTGCTCCAGGAATCAAATCAATACGAAACTCTACCGGTTGCACAGGAGGCAAACCCGGTAGATCTTCAGGAAACACTTCAGGATACTTCTTCACTATCGGTACGTCTTGTATTGTTTTCTTGTCTTTCTCTTTCTCCACCACGTGAGCCAAGAAAGCTATGCATTTCTTTTGCAGATACTTTTTATGCATGATATGATTTTTACGTTTCGCTTTGCTTGATCCCCACGAACTTCCAATACACGATCATTCGTCACTGGAATCCGAAGTAGCTTCTCGGAACAGATGACTTCAACTCGATTGAGTGAGAGCCAATCCATCCCCACGATGATGTCGAAACTGCCCAACTCTATCGGCAACAAGTCGATGGTAAATGTGTGATCTACGAGTGTAAGTGGGTAGTTCCTAAGTATAGTGCTAACTGTAACTTGTTTCCCATTCGCTACTTCGATAATGTAAGGGGAGTCTAAAGTTTCCTCAGTAAGACTAAGTTGTCGTGCAAAATCAGATGAAATAAAACTCTGGTCTGCACCAGTATCAAATAGTATAGATGCATAAGAGTCATGTAAAAGAAATGTACCAGTGACCACATTAGGGTCTTAGCGTGCAGCATTGGCTCCAATAACAAAAGCTCGTCCTCGAGGTGCTTGTGCTCCTAGTTGCACTCTCTTTGGACAGTCGCGGGAAAAATGACCCTTTTCCCCGCAGGTGTAGCGTCCTCTGTTGTTGTTGTTGTTGCCTGGATTCTGTGGTGGTGGTGGTGGAGGTAGTGCTCTTGCTGCAGTGTTGGTAGCCTTATTCACAGCAACACGACATTTGCTAGCCTAGTGGCCAAACCGACCACAATTTGCGCACTTCCTACATTGAGCAGCAGGAGGATGATGATATTTGCAATGAGTGCACTGGGGATGTTCTCCCCCATAGCCCCTAGTAGTAGGATTGACAGGTGCTGCAGGTGCCTGTCGCAGAGGGGTGACGGCCGCATAGTTTTTAACGACCTTTTGTTTCTTCTTCTGATGGTACTCTGGTTTCTTTGATGTTGTTTCCTTGATTTTCCAGCGTCATCTTTTAAAACTCCTGACTTTACCATTACCTTTGTAAGCTTAGCTGAAAGGGAGATGGCTGACTCCAAAGTAGCAGGATATGAAGCCAGTACAATGCTTTGTATACAAGAAGGTAATCCTGCTACATAGCGATCAATTAGCTTTTCCAAGGTTGGCACCATCTCTGGCACCAGGGCTACCAGTTCATGATAGCGGTTGGTAAAAGTCATATGATCAGCTCCCTTCATCTCATGGTTCGAGAGCTCAATCTCCAGCTGTTGCAGTTCGTGTTTCGGACAGAACTCGTACCACAAAAGAAGCTTAAATTCTGCCCATGGAAAGCCATTGCCTCATCCCTTCCTTTAGCCCTGATCTGTGCGTTCCACCATGTTAAAGCTCGCTTGCTGAATGAACCGGCTGCATAGCGAACTTTATGGTGTTCTGGACAACTGCTAATGTCCAGATTGTTCTCCATTTTCTCTAGCCATTGGATTAATCCAACAGCTCCTTCGACTCCAGTAAAGCTTGGGGGTTTGCATCCTACAAATGATTTGTAGGAGCAGTCTGAAGTATGACCAGTGTTTCCACTAGCTTCTCCGGTAGTGTGGCCAGAATTGTTGCCATGGCCCTGAATTCGGTTAAGTATCTCTGGAATGACATCATTCAGTTGACTCGTAAGTTGAGTGCTCAGCAGTGTCGCCAAGGCGATAGTAGCAGGATCTAATGTCTGAGCAGTGCTTGAACCTGGTGGTGGAGAGTGTGGAGGAGGTGGAGGAGGAGATGGCGGTGGTGAATCTGCAGGTGATGGTGTAGAAGAGTGCGGTGCAGATGTCTGTGTAGTAGGCACCGGGGTCGGTTGTTTTCTAGGCGGCATTCTGATCATAACCAAAAGATATTGGTTAGTGCAGTGATCGAATGCAGAAAACAAATGCAACTTAAGTCTTATGTTCTCTACATGAGGGTCCCTAAGTTATAGTCTAGGCCAAACCATTTAAGTAAATGACCTATTATTCACTATAACCTTGAGCTCTAATACCAATTTGTCACACCCCGAGCCGGCGGGGTTGGATCGGAGTCCCCGTCGGGCGGAAGGTTCCCGGGGCGTGATATCGTGGGTGATAATCAAGATGATCAGATTGTTTACATAGCATCAATGTTTAAGAATAACTAAAGCACAATCAAATGATAACTAGGATTACAAAGTTAAATTACAATATCAAAGTTCAGCAATTTAACTAAGTAAAGCTAACAAAAGAATCAAATGTTTATATCTTGTATAGGTACAAGATATCAAAAGTAATGAGTATCATCAACAAAAGATGTGCTTCCCAAAAGTCTACTAGGTCCTCTATCTGGGCAGCCTAGTATGCAAATCCTGAAGCCTTAGCTTATACCTGTTCTTCATCTGAGAATGCATGTAAGAAAACAAGTCAACACAATGGTTGGTGAGTTCATAAAGTTTATAAGTTTAAAATAGTTTTAACAAACCTCTTTCGGTAAAATCTTAACCTCATTAACTCCACATGTAGTATCCAAATCGGTATGCTTATATATAGGGCATATGTAGGGTCAAGCTTACCGCCCGCCCAGCCAACATCCCACCACATACTATTTCGCATATGACACTGTTGTTAATAATAATTAAGCATTTTACCTACCATTCAACCCATTCCTCATCAAAGCTTTTGTTTTCTGTTTCAAGTTTTACAAGTCTATAATGTTCACAAGTATTAGTTTCAAAGTATGTTTATCAAGCATCATAGTTTCACACGCACATAGTTTAGCTGTCCCTAATCTCATGCGTGAGTACAAGCTCTGCACTAGCAGTCGTTTAGCAATTACGTAGCTCACGGGTAGATACAAGCTCTGCATTAGCAGTCGTTTAGCAATTACGTATCTCATGAATTAGTTAAGCTTAGTCTAGCAATTACGTGTCTCCTATACAAGATACAAGCTCTGCACTAGCAGTCGTTTAGCAATTACGTATCTCATACATAGACACAAGCCATGCATACACAAGTAATCCAGCAATTACATATCTCATATAAGCAGACAAAAGCTCTGCACTAGCAGTAGTTTAGCAATTACATGTCTCTTATATAGATAATAGCTTAGCATCGTTATGTTTAAGTTTAGCAATTACATACCTCATATAAGCAGACAAAAGCTCTGGACTACCAGTCGTTTAGCAATTACATGTCTCTTATATAGATAATAGCTTAGCCTCGTTATGGTTAAGTTTTAAATGTATCTCAATCCATAGGTACAAGCTCTGCACTAGCAGTCGTTTAGCAATTATGTAGCCTATGATTAGATATATGTACAATGTTTCATGCGCAAGTAGTAGTTTCAAGTATAAAGTTTCCAAGTGTTCACACATAGTTTCATCATGAATTCCATAGGTTTGCATCAAGTATCATGTTTAAGCATATAGTTTCATAAGCATAAAGTCTCACGTTCAAGCATATAGTTTCATAAGCATCCAATCTCATGTTTAAGTATCAAGTCTCATAAGCATTCAATAGATGGTTTCAAGTCTCAAGTTAAAGTATAAGTTTCAAGTCTATTGCTTTTCAAAGTATAATAAGTTCCAAGCAGAAGTTTCAACATAAGTATCATGTTTATGTCTAAAGCATTAATTAACATTTCAATAGTTTTATGAAAATGTTTAACATGCTTCTCAGTCCCGAAGTAAAACAAATAAGTTTAAAAAGGGACAAATGAACTCACCTTGTGTCCTTAGTGATTGACTATGTAGATTATGAATGCACGCACTCTTTGTTTGCACTTGTTATGGTATTCGTGCTCCTGTATTGATTTCATAGTATTGTAGTTTATAAGTATAAGTTTATAAGGATTTGTTGTGCGTGTAAGTGTTAGTCCTAAAGTTGACTAACACTTACGAATCTTGTTTGTTATCCGGCTCCAAGTCTTCTTTGTTAAAGATGTCCTACTTGTTCGTAAATCACAAGTTGTCATTTATTTAAGACTTTTCAACTTTCATGTAACTTGTTTAAAACTTGTTATCGTTTCATAACAAACAAAATGTTTATTTCATCAACATGTTTGTTCGTTGTTTTCATCGTTTACATTGCTTATTCTTAAGTTTTCGTTGGTTTGTAATCAATTGGGCCGGATAACCCATTGGACTATTTATGATACTATTGGGCCTACAAATGATGGTGTGGGTCAATTATGTGTATTGGGCCGAAAGCAAAAGAGTGGGGCCTATTGTCTTTGCCTTGGGCTAAAAGACTTCTCATGGGCCGGTTGTGTGTTGGGCCACATAGGGTAAGACGGATCCAATAGTTGAATTGGGCCGAAACAAACAAAGTTGGATCTTGTTTTGGGCTGAGTGAGGTTTGGACCTATGCATCCATCATGGGACGAAGGTGCCAAGATTGGGCCGTTCAGCATCTGTTCTGGGCTGAAACAATTAAATGGGCCGGCTGATTGGGCTGCTACACATCTCGGTTATAAGAAAGAAGAAAAGAAAGATGGTCCGGCTGGCACACAGCGAACCTATCGGTGCTGGTGGTTGGGTTCGGCCCAGCTTTGGTCTCCACGAACCTAAAGGTTCGTTCAAGTCACTACACCAATGGTTCCGCAAGGGGGACTTGGAGGTTCGTTAGTGGTGACAGCAATAAGGGTTCGGCTACCATGGTTCCAGATGGTTCGGCTAGCTACAAGGCTGAGGGTTCGTGGCTTCATGGAAGGTTCGGTACTCCTCATGGTTCGCCTATTGGTTCGTGGCAGCAGGTAGGTTCGTCATTCCATGGGTTCGTTGATCATGAAAGGTTCGTGAGACCCAATAGTTCGTCGCATAGCATGAAGATTCGCAGGAGTTACAAGGGTTCGTGACCAATGTTAGCATGAAGGTTCGGGAATCACAGGTTCGCAGCCATGGATAGTTTGGCCCTTTCCCGCCCAACATGGTTCGGCTAGGTTTGAAGATAGGTTCGCGTGGGGGTTCAGGTTCGTCCACATGCATGATGGTTCGCCATTCTTGGTATAATGCACGAAAAAGGTTCGGCAGTCACCTAAAGGTTCGGCTTGCATGTGTCCTACGAACCTGCATATGCTCATCCCTATCAACAGCTCGTGCCTTTGTTTTAACCACCCCAACAGTGTTATCACATGTAGATCGTACCTCGAGAGGGTTAGATTCGAGCAGAAAGGGTCGAAGTAACCGGCTATGAAAGTGTGTCAAAATCTGTCACACCCCCTGCGCCGCGTGCGGAATCCACGGCGCGGTGACGAATGATGGTTGAATCATGCATAAGTATTGAATAAGAACAATCACAATGCATTACTAGATTTCATAATGTTTAGACCATTGTTTAGTTACAGACAATCTATCTACCAAAAGAATGACAACTACAGACCCAAAATATAGTTTACAAAATAAGACACAAACAAGACAATTAAACAAATAGGATTTAATGTGCTTCTAATCCATCCTAGCTTGTTTCTTCATCTTGTTCTATCTTTGAATGGTCCCCTTAGTTGTCCTTGAGAATGATCTAAACCTGATTACCTGAAACACGTGAAAATTATCTGTCAACTACAAGAGTAGTTGGTGAGAACAATAGGTTTAACAGTTGTAAACATGAATTTGCATTGTAAGGCATATATGATAAACAATGAATGAAAATACATGGATGGTTGCAACCCAAACTAACATCAAGTATGTAAAACGTGTCCAAGCAGTCATCAGACTGTTTGCTAGAGAACCAACATATAATCAAGTCCCAAACTACGTTTGGGGTTTGAAAATTTGTCAGTAACATTGATAAAACCATTCATAACCAAATCCTGCAGTTGGCTTTTAAAACAAATTTAAAAGCTAACTGCAGAATTAGGCCTGCCCAATTGTGTCCGCTTTCCCTTGTTGTGATCACTCAGTACTAACGCTAAAAGAATATGTGTCCGCTTTCCCTTGTTGTGATCACCCAGTACTAACGCTAAAAATATGTAACTTGATGTATGTATAAGTTTGTTCACAACGATGAACACCATGCTTTTGAAAACTTGAATTGAAACCCTTTGATTTAATGCCTTGTTTGAATACCATAATTTGAAAACCTTGCTTGAATACCATGAATTGAAATCCTTTGATTGAATACCACTATGAAAACCATTAATTGAAAACCTTGTATTGAAACCATTGATAGAATACCAAAGATAGTGTCCTTGCGTAATAACAAGGTTTATAAAGTATCCTTTTATTGAAAACACAAGATTCTAATAAAAGAGTTTATAAAACTTATTCTTTAAAAGGGTTTGACATTTATAAAACTATTTGTGACAAACATATATAAAACAGTTTAAGGGAACCATTTATAAAACCTTTTTAGTAAAGTATGTTTAACAGTATATAAAATCCTTTAAGACAGTTGATAAATCCTTTAAAACAGTTGATGAATCCGTTGAATTTGTACTATGAACCTATAATGATTGTAGAGTAACATAAATCCTGAATAATGAAGTATGTTTGTAAACAAAGTGTTTGATCACGTGTTCCACCCCAAAACAGTTGTAAAACAGTAAAAGAGGGGCTAAAGTTCTCACCAGTCTGCAGTAGACTCTGAACTATAACAAATAGCAAGTAGCAAACAGGACTTCTAACTGGTTCCTATATCATTGTAATCATACATAAGATATAAGATTTATGATTGTATAGACTTTGATTCATTGATTGACTTGTGTTAACTTGAACTTGATTGGCCTTTTGAATAACTTGTTCTCATGTTTAAGAGTGTTGTGAATTTGAATTTCATGATTGAGTTACATGATTGATATTTGATTTCTGAAAAGAATTGTAATGTTTTTTCATGCACAACTTGTATGCATAAAATAACAAATGTTGTTGAACTTGATAAACATTGTTTAACATGTATTTTGAAGAAAGGCTCAAATTGTTTTAAGTCTTTGTGATTGTGACTTGATCTCACGATTATGTTAAGTTATAACTTAAACCGAATGAGATCACCTCACAATTTCTTTAAGTTGTGTGCCAAACAATGGCTTTGAGCCCATGAAACCATGGTGGGCTTAAACAAAGACCATGGGCCTCTTAAGTTAGACATGGGCCAATTGAATGCCTTATTGGGCTAAGTCATAGTTCATTGGGCCGATATAACCCAATTGGGCTTGGTCTAATCTATTAGGCCGGTTGCTACTGAAGTTGGGCCGAATAGAATTGAGTTGGGCCGAAACAAATCATGGTTTCCACACCATGGCAGCGAACCTATAGGCTGCCATGGTTGAAGGTTCGGCTCCTTTAAAGGGATGAGGTTCGTTAACATGGGATAGGTTCGTGGCTTAACAAGGGTTCGGCCGATGCATGAAGGTTCATGAATATCAACCATGGAGTGTAGGGTTCAGCTCAAGGTGGAGGGTTCATCGCACCCCAGAACTCGCAGAAGGTTCGGCCGAGAAACCTACATAGGTTCGGCACGTCGGGTTCGTGGCATGCATGGAAGGCTCGTGCAGATTCGTGAAACCCATTAGGGTTCGGCTGGTTGTGATCAACGAACCTAAGGTTCGTTTCTGATATTGGTTCGCCACACGAAGGTTCGCTTGGTCCAGAAGGGTTCACCCCATGCAGCAACAGGGTTCGCCTCCAATGTAGAGGGTTCGTTACCCCATTAGGGTTCGGCTCTCACAAGCACCACCGAACCTGTCGAGCTGCATCATCACCATGGAGCATTTCCGATTCTTTTTTGAAACCTGTGTCGTGTCACCCTTGTTCCAGACTTACTCTCTAAGATATCGGATCGATATTACTAGGGTTCTAAACCGGGTATAGCATTGGTTGACAAGAACACAACAAAACCCTAATTTTCGTGTTTTTCAAGCATCAATACCTTGATTTTGGCCGGCTAAATCCACAGATCCCTTGTACTTCCGTGTAGGGAATGTCGAGAGCTTCGCGTAGGTTCAAGAATCACTCAAATCCGCCAAGAAACGAAGAAGATATGAAGATTTTTGTGGTGTTTTCTAGAGAGAGAGTGGGATTTCCGAAAATCTAGAGAGAGAGAGGGTTTGGGCTGGAAATAAATGAGAGGAATAGCCTTCTTCAAGGCTTTTATAGTCCGAGTGGTATTTGGGTTCGTTTCGTTTGCTCGGTTCGCGCTTTCGTCACGTAACGCGCATTTTACGCGGTTTTAAATTAAAAGAGTTGTTATTCTCATCATTTTGATGAGTTTCAAAATTGTATAAATGTAAAATAATATATTTCACTTATTTTTACTCTTCGTGCATTGCCGGATCGTTAAACAAATGCAATTACGTGTATACCCGCAATCGCGTACGTTTTTCGATCGTATTATTTATTTATTATCGTTTAATCATAATTATAAGTTCAACATTCGTATCGTTATGGATCGTCACCCATAACTATACTCAGTCTCGCTTACGTATTATGATTTTTGTTTAATTAATTGTTTGTCATAATATTCGTCTAAACACTACGCACTAACACTATCCCATTACACCGAACGCAGTATATGTATAGGGCATACCCTAGAGCCCAGCTACTTGCCTTATCTGATGCCGTCCCACCACTGTTTCGATATAATACGATACTGTTCTTGCCTAGCGAACTCGAATGTAAATAAATAATACATACTTGTTCCTAAATAATCAAGATCCTAACACACAAGCACATTATGAACATATGAATCACATTGACTGATTGGATATGAATACACATTGTTCTAACACTGTTTACGACTACCATGACTAAAAGTACAGATGTTACAAAATCCAAATACAAAACCCTATCTTTCGTGACATTTCAAGCATCATACCTCAGAATCGATCGAACTAAAGCTCAGATGAGTTGTACTTTCTTGTAGAGGGCTTCAAGATCTTCGCGTGGGCGCAAGAATCACTCGATTTCGTTAAGAATTGAGTGAGATATGGGATTTTAAAGGTTGAAAATGGTGTGGAAGTGTTAAAACCGGAAATGGAGAGTAGAGAGAGAATAGAAATGAAATAAATGAGGTAGATGACTCAATTTAGGGTTTATATACCCCGTGGGTGTTCGGGTTCGTTTCGGTTGCTCGGTTCGTAATTTCGTCGTGTTTCCGGATCGTTACGCGTAAATTAGATAAAAGAATTATTTTAGGATGTTTAGATTACAAATATTATTAGAAATTATTTTAAATATCTTTGCGTTTATTTATTTATCGAATCATAATATTTTACGCGTTTTATTAATTCATTCGCGATTTAATTAAATAGTTTAGTTTAATTTATTTATGATGAGTTCCAAAATTGTAAAATAGGAAATATTATATTTCCTTAAATTTATGATCATTCGTATCGTTATTCGTTTACGTTTTCGTTTCATCAGATCGCGTCGCCATCGCACGTATTTGTTCGAATCGTCATTCGAACGAACACGACGATGGTTTGACTTTCTGATTCTTGTTTTCTACTGTTAAGTTATTATTTCAGAACATTAAACTATCAGAATCATTCGTACAGATCGTCACCTATACGAATAACTCGTCGGTTTAGCATTCCGTAACAATAACCTTTATAGTTTCGTTTTGTTTAACCTCACACACGTATATACACAATAGTATCAAATCAAGTTTCTGTGTTTCAACACTGTGTTGTCTGACATGTTTCTGACTGTTAAACCCTAAGGTTTCAGTCAGATCCAGACAATCGTATAATAGTTTCATGTTAATCAAAATGCATCAATAGTATAAACATAGTTTCACGTAATGTGTACCTGATTTACTGTTCAAGTTTACTGTTGCGATCACTGTTCCGGCACGCGTCCGGAACTGGTGTTACAGTCTCCCCTTGTTAGAGAAATTTTGTCCCGAAATTTAAGACTCGTTATTCGGCACGGCTTCCTCTGTAAAGAGTTGGGGATACTTGTTCTTCATGTGATCTTCACGTTCCCAAGTAAACTCGGGTCCACGCCTCGAGTTCCAACGAACCTTAACGATCGGAATACGGCCTAGGAGGCCGCCTAAACATTGGTAATATCGTTGTATTTGTTATGATGCGGCCTAGGAGGCCGCCTAGGCGCTAGGAGCCCTTCCACGAAAAAATATATGTAATACATTAGTAACATCGTTGTATTTGTTATGTGTAAAGAATTTATAGGTAAAACATATGTAATATAATTGTTTCATGTAAAATATATGTACCATAGTAAAACAAAGATTTGTGTTAATATGTAACACCTTTGTAATGTAGGTGCATTAACTGTGTAACAATTCACGAACCTGAAAAACATTGGTAACATCATTACACTTGTTATGATGCGGTTGCCTATATAGGGAACACGAACATTTAAACGAACATAGTTTTCTTGTTCGTGTTCGTTCGTTAACAAATGTTAGGTTTTGACAAAACGAACGTAACTAAACAAACATAAACGAACATGACGAAAGAAACAAAACAATCATTTTAGGTGTAAAAAAAGTGACACTAAATGTAAAAAAACGTAAAACTACTTTGGTTGGTATAACGTACGAACACTTAATGTGTAAAACACATGTTACAACAACACGATTAGTAGTCTTTTTGCTTTATAAAATGCGAAGCTTCAAAAACATGGAAAAAATACAGCTTATGGAAGTGTAACACACATGTAACACTTTTTGATATTTTTAAGAGTATTTTGGTGGATGGTGTTTAGCTCATGAGGGTTTAGATAATTTAAAATGATGGATAAAGTACATAAGTGTTAGCCTTTTGTTGTATAAAATACGTAAAAAAACATGTAAAATGTATAAAATGTAAATCTTAAAAAAACATGTAAAATGTATAAAATGCGAAGCTTCAAAAAAAATGGAAAAAATAAACCTTACGAAAATGTAACACACGTGCAACACTTTGTGGTATTTCAAGAGTATTTTGGTGGTATAGTGTTCAACTCAAGGGGGTTTAGGTAATTTAAAATGATGAATAAAGTAATTTAAGTGTTGGTCTTTTGCTGTATAAAATGCGTAAAGAAACATGTAAAATGTATAAAATGCGTAAAGAAACATGTAAAATGTATAAAATGTGAATATTAAAAAAACATGTAAAATGTATAAAATGCGAATATTAAACAAACATGTAAAATGTATAAAATGTGAATCTTTAAAATGATGGATAAAGTACGTACACACATTGGATGTGTAAAAAACATGTTACAACACGAGTGGTAGTCTTTTGTTGTATAAAATGCAAATCTTAAAAAATGGAAAAAAACACAGCTAACGGAAGTGTAACACATATGTAACAGATTTTTAGGGATTTCGAAAGAATTTTGGTGGGGTGATATTTAGCTCATGGGGTATTAGATAATTTAAAATGTTGGGTAAAATTACGTAAGTGTAAAATGACCTTTATACCCTTCAGTTTCTCCTCATGGTTGTGATGATGTGGCGAAATAATGACCACAAAACGTTGTTTTCATGATTTTCTCATTAAACCAAGGTTTTTGTTTTATATAGGGGAGTGATCATAAGAAAACTCACAAATTTCAAGAAAACTTAGAAAACTCGTATTAACCAATCAAATAATTTTATTAATATTATTTTAATTTAAATAAAAACGACATTTTAGTAAATGTTACAACCAGTTATTTATAGAATTTATTTTTATTAAATACGGTTCCTTTATTTACTCTAAACAATTAGCAGTATTTGCTTTTCAAAATTGAAATTGAATTTGTCATTCTCACAAATAATGGAACCATAGTATTGTTTTTCTCTTAAATCAAAAATGAGTCTTCTCATTGAATTCTTTATCATATTACGAATGGATCGAACAGAAAATTTCCGATTGTGACAAACTGAAACCAATTGAATCTAGTCGGTTCACGATGTTAATCCTCGTCAGAAACTTCGCCGGGCTCCTTCTTGTTGTCACAGTTGTCTACGTTGGGAGCGGCTTACACTGCACCTGATCGTCGCTCACCAGAAATGGATATTAACGATGGAAGAATGTGAAGGTGGGAATTGTGAATTTCATGAAGATAGGGGCTGTGATTTAGTGAAATAGGGTTTTTTAAATGAGTGAAATGGGATTTTTTTAAATGAGTTTTGCAATCTGATGAAGACTGTGAAGATGGGACACACTCTTCATTGAAGCTTGGTAAATGATAAACATATAATTTTTTTTGACTATGAAATGTTTTTACATCTAATCTTGTCTCATCCATCTTTTATTGGTCTAGGTGAATAATATCAAGAAAAATAAAGAACAAAGGTATTTTGAGTTGTTCATCGGTTTTAGGGAAGAATGTTTTGTTTATCTATCATAAGCAACGAACTGGTTAACACGAAGAATTGGCTGCATTACACATGCCACCACCAGCTACTCTCCTATCATCTACACCCACCGCCACTACCAGCGGGTGTGGATTTAATTTTCAATTTTACTTTTATCAGTTTTCAATTTATTGAACCTTCATCTTCCAATTGTATCCTGTTGGTTTTTGATTTGAAGATGGTTGTTTCAATCTTAAATTTGGTTTGTGTTTCTATATATCCTAGTAGTTATAGTTTTCAATTTTGTTTGTGTTCGTTTTTGATTTGTTGACCCTTTAAGTTATTATTGTAACTCTGGTTCATAGTTTTCGATTGTGTTTGAATTTAGTTCATATTTGTTTCGAAATGTTGAACCTTCAAGTTACATGCATGCTTACGTATATGTAAGCAGTTTTACTCAATACTTACATATTCATCTTTTATATCTATTGTTTAGTTTATTTTTAATGTTTTGCTTAAATGTCATAAATTCATGAAGGTTGACTTTTGCAAGTTTGAAACTGGAATCTATGATTTATTTATTGGTCTTTTATTTCTTATTTATGATCCTCTAAAACCTTGTTGATTTGAATGGATGATTGAGTTTTTTTCCTACTCAATTTGGTTGATTACGTATATGTAATCATATAATATGTGCTTACATTTCTTTTATTTGGTTGATTACATATACGTAATCAGATGGTATGTGCGTGCATTTGTTTTTATTAGGTTGATTACGTATACGTAATCAGATTATATGTATTACATTTGTTCTTTTTTGGTTGGTTACATATATATATATAAGCAGTTTTACTGAATGCTTATGAATGATGTTCATTGTATTTATACATGTAACATCATTGTATTTCAGACATTTAAAGTACATAAATAATTGTATTATTAAAGCCTGATATGATAATTGATAATTACTATGGATTACTGGATATTATCATTGTTGGTATACATATTGAGAACACATTATTAAAAGCATAAACCATGGGGAGTTTAGTTGAAATACAACTAAACAGAACCAGAGAGTTTATTGCAGTTGAGCATATGTTATGGGTTGTTGATTTGGAATGGTAGTGGTATAGGATTCTATAACTAAAGATAGACAAGGATATAATCATGGTCTATCGAAGAGGTGGTGGGACGGTGGCTGAGGCAGTTGCGACTGACCTCTACATATGCCCTATACATAAACCATCTTCGGTTTATCATGATTATATCAGTGTTGAGGCTTTGGTGAGGAGAATCCGAGGTTTTGGTTTGGAATGATAACGAGTTATGAGTTAGTTATGGTTTGGTTACTAAACATAGTCAAGGACACATGGTCATGGTTTATCGAAATGGTGGTGGGATGGTGGTTGGATAGGTTGCGACCTACTCCTACATATGCCCTATACATAAGCTTATTTCGGTCTATCATGGATGTGTCAGTGATACGATTTAGTGGGATTCGGATTGGGAAAATGATAACATTAATATTTAAGATAATAAAATAATGAAAGCGTTATTGGAAACGATTATGCGTTGGTGATGTTACGGACATAACTTAAACGCAAATATTAACTCAGAAATATTAACTTAATACTGTATTAGCGTGGGTGACGATTCACATGAATATAATTATTAGAAATAATATTCTGAAATGATATTTCCCTAAATCGTAAATCGAATCGATATATGATGCGAGCGTTGGATTCGGAAAGGTGACGATCTTTACGAATACGTACGTAAGTAACGTGTTTCGACGAGATAACCGAAATAATATTTAACGATATTAAAATAAGAAAAAAGAAGTTAAAAACGTTTATTAGGAATCACAACCTAAGTCGGATTTCAAACTAATCGTTTATTTAAATAAATAATTTAACGAAATCATTTATGAAACAACCATATTTAAATATAATCATTTTATGAAAACGAAACATAAATATTAAACGTTATGTGTTTAAAAATATTTTACGAGAATACCGAGCATTTATTATTTTTACGCGGAATAAACGAGATCGAACACATGGGGACAAAACGCGCTATAATAAAGAAGAAACCCTTCTTCTTTTTCATTTTCAAGAACCCTTTCTCTCTCTAAAACCCTATTTTCGTCACCACTTTCTCTCTCTACCTTCTCTCTACCATAACTTATTCAAATTTTAACGGTTTTTCAAGAACTTGGCGTCCAAACGACCGTGCGATCGAGGAGAACGAGAAGATACGAAGAAAACTAGATTTTGAACGAATTTTAAAGGTAAGAGATGCATTTTACTTTATGGTTTTGTTAAACATCAACCGGTTACATCTTTGTGCTTGGAGGTCGACTTTTAACAACTTATTACACTAAATCGAGCATGCATAGACTAGGATCGATGGGGGTGACAACCTGCAACAGATGAGAGTCGAAGAGGATGGTGATGCGCAACCGTGGTTGACAGGTTCGTGGAAAAGGGGCAGCAGGTTGGCGAACCTTGATGGGCCGAACCTTCCTTGGCGAGACAAAGGGGTTGGCCGAACCCCACAGGGTGGCCGAACCTCCTGAGTCACGAACCCTCGGTCTGGAAACCTGGAACCCTAAAGTGGCGAACCTGAAGTAGGCTGAACTTCCTCTCAACCGAACCATCATGTGAGGCGAACCCACAGATCGGCCGAACCTAGGGTTTTCTTGGGTCTAGCCGAACCTTTTTCTGCATAGCCGAACCTTTTTCTGCATAGCCGAACCTAGGGTGTCTCAGTGACCTAGACGAACCCAAGAACTCCCGAACCAACTGGCGTCGAACCTAGCAGGGCCGAACCTACTTTAGACCGAACCCTAGCTGAGCCACGAACATAGTACCTCACGAACCGCATGGCCATTTAAACCATCTATGCAGTGAACCTAAGGGGTGGTGGATCCTAGAGTAGCCGAACCTCAAGTTAGCCGAGCCAATGGTCAACCACGAACCACATTAGCGAGCCGAGGACCCATGTTGAACCTAAACATTCTTAAACTAGGGTTAAGGATAAATAGATGGACGTGGGGCTATGAATACCCATGCATGCATGATTAATTTAAAGAACCACTATATTTTTATATATAACAAAAGTGTTGAATTATGGGAATTTACATAATGGAAACCTTTGACGATAAGGACTTTGATATAATCTTTTAGAACTTGAATTGGATGTTAATAACTAAATCAATATGGTCGAATAAGTTAATCATGCATGGAGGCACATGCAAGGGTGTACACAAGGGTATAAGGTTATTATTTTTACAACTTGTAACCCTTGCTATATTATGTAAATCAACATATAAAGGATAATTAAAACTGATAAGTTTAAATTTACAATTGTACGATGTTTGGTGATAAAATCTTAGGTATTACAATGTATCTTAGAATAATTAATATAAGTTAACTAAACACTTAAGAATTTAAAGTAAATACTTATAGGCAATTGATTTAAGTGAAACGCGTATACTTATGAACACAAACACCTATTAACTACAAATTGTTGAGTTGCTTTTGAGTTTACATACACGAGCGCGCATACTACAAGAACACTGATTCGAAAGAATTCAGGTGAGTTCTCATAACCTCCTTTTAAAGCATTTTCTTTTCAAACTCGGAGGTGGAACATGTATACCAATTTAAATATTATTTTGATAACACATGCGACACCTGGATTATCAATATGATATTCATATTAATGGGTTATTATTGATTATGGATTGAGATGGATTATTACTTTTCCGTGAGTCATTGTTGGTTGAGTTGACTTAGGTCCTCCGCGATGATTGAGTTACTGTTGGTGAGTTGATTAACGTCCTCCTTAGTGATTCCACTGTTGGTTGAGTTGACTGCGGTCCTCCGCAGTGCACGTATTGACACTTATACTATTTAGGAATATCGTTGGTTGAGTTGACTGCGGTCCTCCACGATAATTCCTCCGTTGATCGAGTTGACTGAGGTCCTCCACGGTAACTTATATTGATATGCTTATGATGATTGTTGATTATTGAGTACATGTGATTAGTTGAACATATGTGGATAATTATTTGTGATTATTGTGTATGTGATTACTTGGATTGTTTGGATGTTGTGTTTATTGGATTTTGGCAGTGTTGGATTATTTCGCAGGTGTACATGTGGATTCTCTCGGGAAAATTATAAACTTTTATAAACCCATTTATAAACTTTCATAAACGTTTTATAAACATTTTTAATACATAAAACTTGTGATTTCTCACCAACTACTTCGTAGTTGACACTTGATTTTCTACATGTTTCAGGGAACGAAAAGAAGTAGGTAGAGCAGGATAGCTCTACATCTTTTGGACATCATCACGTAGGGCCTTGGACTTAGCTAAAACAACTGAAATTCTGGAGACTAGAGTTTAGTTAGTTTAGCTAAATCTTTTGTGTAATTGATGTAACTAGCTCATGATGAACATGATTTTTGATGTAATTAATTTGGTTGGTTAATTGATATGTTATGATTTAATTAGAAGCCCACGAGCTTATGAACAATCTACACATCCCTCGTGGCATCCCGACGTTTCCGCCATCGGTCGGGGTGTTACAATACACTAATTATGATTACATACATGCAATCAGATAATATATACAAACACATATACTTTGATTGATTACATATGTGTAATCGGATTATATGTACGAACACGATTACTTGTATAGTAGTTGTAAAAATATTTAATAGTATTTTGTAAAATAAAGGAATTTTGACTTATTTAAATGTAATTATGAAAGAAGATAGAGAAAAATAATTATAAAAATAAACGAGAGAGAGAGAGAGAATATGTTTTGTTCCTATATTATCCTTTATTACTAATAATAAATAATAAGAATCTTAATTAATTACATTAATACCATTGTTTAATTATAGCCATTGATCAATTAGATCAATGGTTATAAATGAGTTTTCTTAGTTTTTTTAAAAAATAATGGTTTTCTTATGAGCTCTCCCCTATATATATATATATATGTATGTACGAAAGAGTTTCATTGTTAATCTTACCTTAATGCGTTAACCGAATAGCCATATTTTATTAGTTTGCACCATATTAAAGTTGATCTAAGAGTGTATGTTTTTTCTTTTTTAATGTGGATCATAAACTAATATTCACTTTTTACGTTAATTAAAGAAAAAAGAAAAAGCTTACACCTTTAATCAACTTTAATATGAGTCCTAAATTAATAAAATGTCGTTATTTAATTAACGCGTCAAATTAATGTTAACATTTGAACTCTTTCCTGTGTGTATATTATATATCAAGTTATTCAAAGTTGAACACCCAGAAGACTTATATGTTTGATTTTCTTATGAGATGTATTAGGTTTGAAGTCGGGTTGAGACATATTTGTTAAGACAATGTCAGATAGTTTACTCAGTTGTGGGTTCTCCTGGGATGAGCTCAGGCATACGCTCCAAATCGTTAAATATAAGAAGATGGTTTAAATCTCGTGTTAGGTGTAACAATTGCAAATTTTTGAATTTTGTAATTCCTAAATACATCGTTATGGAAAGTATTTCTTTTTAAACCGTTTCATTACAATACATGTATATATAATTTAAATTAAAATATTTAAACTTAATTAAGCGTGTTATAAAATTATTTATTTAAGTGTATAAAACTTAAAATTTTATTCATTTAAGATAAATAACCCTTTTTAATAATAATAATAATAATAATAATAATAATAATAATAATAATTATTATTATTATTATAATAAATAACAACATAAATATTTATAAGCATTATTTATGTTATTATAAACATAACACTTTTATAAAAGTTAATATTTAAGCTTTATAAACTTTATTTAATAATAAGGTTATTAACCTTGTTAAATGTTATGTTTTATAAACCTTTATTAAAGTTAAACATGAAATGGTTAAGTCAAAGGGCCATTTATGTCATAAGGTAAACTAGGATTGTGTGTGTAGTGGGGATTTAACCAAAAAGTGGAACAAGATTAATTAGGAGGGACCTAAGCTGCAATTTACCCAAAGTTTCAGCCCCCACCCCCTTTCTTCCTCAAATGGCCTGCACACCACCGAATCCACCGATTCCTTCACCGATCCAACCTCCAATCCCGAATTTGAGCCTTTAATACTCTAATCACGCTCGGCCGACCCCCGTCTAACCTCCAACCACCTAATTAATGTATTAATTTCACTAATCACGCGTCAATCAATTGATTTCACCTAACCGAACGGTTTACAAGACATTCAACTCGAATCAGTTGAATTCGTTCACTATAATCAAATTCAACACACCTAAGGCTTCACGACATCTCTCTGAAACTACCCGAAGCATCAAACTCATCTCAGGACCAACAGAACTTCGAATCGAGCTCAAGAACGACGAAGAACTAAACCGCACTCGAACTCCTTCGAACGAAACGATTACAGGTGAATATTATATTCATTAAACTCATTTTTAAGTGAAGATTGAAAGCCCTATGATTCTAAGGGCTCACTGTTACTCAGTCGATCAGATTATAGGGGATAAGGAACTAGGGTTTTTCGATTGAAGAAGATGAGCATCTGTATGATGTTAAGTAAAAATCAAATTCGGTTCAGTCACTAAAACCCTCCCCCAGCCGAGTGGTTAGGACACTCAGGCTGGGGAGGAGTGAGCCGGGTTCGGATCCATGGCCACACCTAAAAATCAGTTTTTGGCCTTAAAACTCTATTTTTTTTACTTTTAACACATTTAAAAATTCTGAAAAATTATAAAAAAATTCTATAAAATATTTTTCAACATTTTAAAGATTCTGTTAATAAGTTCTAGAATATTTTTATTTACTATTATTTCTTTAATTAAGTTATATTATAAATACTAAAATAATTATTTTGATATACTAAACTATGAAAACCATATAGAAAATTCTAAATAATTATTTAGACAATTTTTTTGACATTCTGAAAATATTTAGCATAATATTATGATGTTATAAATTATTTAAATATTAATAAAAGTTTAAAATCATTATTTTACATATAAAACAATATACAAAATCTATAAATTTATAAAAACATTTAAAACTTCTTGTTTTATTATCAGACTAAAATTTTTATGATTCAAATTATGTTTATTAATTTTATTCTTATAAAACTTAAACTAAGATGCATTTTTAATAAATATAATGGCAAATTTTATTTAAGTAAACTTTGTATAATTTTAATTATATCCTAAAGAAGTCTCTATAAAAATTTATGTTACAAGGTGTTTTAATTTAAAATCTTAAGTTAATGAAAATTTATTTAATTGAACTTATAAATTATTTATTTGAACTTATAAATTATCTTATTTACAATATAATATTAAACTAAGAATGTTTACTTTTATGACTTAATAGTTTATACAAAATAAGTCAAATGAATCCCTAATCCTTAGAAGTCAAAGCTTTAGAATGCTTAAAGGCTAAGAAACTTGTAAGACATATTCTTATTCATATTATATTCCAAAAACAGTTAACAAGTGCTTGATATTGCACAACTTGCTTAAAGTTGTAATTTTTGGAATTGCTTAGCAAACAAGTGAGTTTTTACATCCCTTTTTAGTTTTATATTATTTAGGGCTGTCACACATGTCCTTATTCAAATGCTTAAACTTTATGCTATTCATGAAACATATGCAAACTATGAATGCTTTGTAGTTGAATTTTTATTATTTGTTGATCTTGTGGTGTATTCATACTTATTCTTATGCTTTTCTGCACATATAATTAGTACTTGGTTCCTAAGAGAGTCGCGCTCTCTTCGCGTTTAGTGTTGAAAAGGACCGGTACTCTATTTACGCTTGCTTGTGACATTCATAATATAATATTCATATACATTGCTATTAAGGTTTGTATACTTTGAAACTTATACTATTATAACCATGTGACTACTCACTAACTATTCAATTGGTTAACATTTACTTTACATGTGTGATAGGTTAAGTGAAGAGTATTGTGACAAGTCTAGGATGAATGGACCTAGAAAGACTTATCAAGAACTTTAGTTTATAAATCTTTGAATTTGTATTTGACTTTCAAGTTGTATTGTAATATTTTGTGTTTGAACTATTGAAATTTGGTACTTTAGACTATGGAACTTCAAATTTATATCATGAGCTTTTGAAACAATCTTTCACAAATCATGCCTCGGCATATTCAGCTACCGGTCGGGGTGTGACAGATTTGTATCAGACCTATGGTTAAGACAATGTCAGATAGTTTACTCAGTTATGGGTTCTCCTGGGATGTGCTTAGGCATACGCTCCAAAGCGTTAAATCTAAAAAGACGGTTGAAATCTCGTGTTAGGTGCCTTTCTACGATGTTAAAAAAATGATATTTGCTTTCTCGATTAGCCCTATAAAACTTTTTTACTTGTGTTTGACCGTAGGATTTAGTGGTGCAAAACTAAATTTATTTTATCTCAACCTACGTATTTAGATCAACATCAAACGACACACTACCTAATTTTGTCTCTAGGTGTACAATGATATAAAAATTAAAATTATTGAAAATAACTTTTTAGTTTCTATTATATGAAAGGGATCGGTTATTCACACACCGAGCTTTTTAATTTAACAACCTACCAATCCTGTACGAGTTGTATAGGTGTATACGACTCATACAACAGTGGCAGTCTCCTCATTGTCATGCAAAATGTACGTAACGTACAGTACTATACTCTACGCATAAAGTCTAACAACTGCAACCTTAAATTTTCTAACATGGTTGACAACATTCCGTGTTGTACGCCATGTATGAAACTGCACGTGGCACATAGGTTTTCCAATTAAAATGAACTCTAGATTTCACAACATTGTTACTATTATTAACATTGTTACTTGTAGTATAGATCTATACGACACATATGACAAAAAAAAGTATAACTTTTTTTAAAAAACGTATATTTTCTTGTTAAAATGATAAACATTTATAAACATTATTACTTTTACAAATTTTAAATTAATAGCGTTTGTCATTCAAATAACGTTTGTAAGTTATTATTATTAAATTAGTATCGTTAATTCGTTTTAACAAATGCAAAATGATACAACACATATTACATACGTAAACAACCAATAAAACAAAACACAAAATATATATACATAATAATTATTTGTACAAAAGAGAATAATGAATTACAAACATACTAACAAAAAAAATAAAAACTATAGATCATGTCCGTGCGGTGGCGGCGGCAGGGGGCAAGGGTCGAAGCCAACCTGCCTTGACAGCTCGAGCTCTCACTCGACCAACTAGCACAAGACGTTCACTTGAGTCAAGCCGACAGTCATGCTCGAGGGATCGGGCCTCAAGCACCAATGATCGAACATTAAGCACCCTGGATCAGGCAGCAAGCTTATGCAGTAACGCCTTGACAAGGCTCTTAATTAAATATGGAAGTCTATTCATGTTGTAAGACTAAATATTCGATCCTTATTTTAATCAGGAGGGGAGGGTTCCTAAGAAAATCACAATTTTTTAGAAAACTAAGAAAACTAATCACAATTGTTATCAATTAATTTCGTTTTTTGTTTTATATTTTGTTTTATTATAAGGTTATATTTGTTAACAAAAAGAAAAAAAATAAATGTAATTCATGTTATTACATATATGTAACTCATTGGTTACATATATGCAACTTGTAAACTACATATATGGGTTACATATATGTAACTTTATTGGTTACATATACGTAACTTCGTGATCTATATATTTTTATTAATTTTTGTTGTTTATAACATTTCTAAGCTAATAATAAAAAATCATGATTTTTTTAATTGATTGATTAGTATGAGTTTTCTTAGTTTCTCTAAAGTGAGGAGTTATTTTTTTTAACCCTCCCCTTAATCAGGAAACCCTTGCAATATGCCCTCGTCATAATAAGATTGAGCGACAGACTCCTCCTTAAACATAAATATGATTACTTCTTAATTATTAATAGGCAAATATGCAATAAAATTGATATACCTGATTAACCTGATCGTTTCCAAAGAAGAAGTTAATGTCCTAAAACGATATTATGCAGAATGGGTAAGTTGAAGAATGTGGGTATATTGATATAGTGTATGCAAAATGAAGGAATGCGAATGAAGGAATGAATATCACTGCATCGTTCATTCGTTTTATATATAATTTGAAGAATCTTACATCGTTTCCTCGTGCGTACAAGAATTGAATTTGAAAATTTATATATGTGTCGTATAATTGTCCTCTATACGTGGTGTACAGTACTGTACGCGACGTACCACTTCTTCATTCTTTCAAAGGCCATATTTTATCTCATACCATTGTCCTCTATACGCTATGTAGGGTCTGTACATAGCGTATCACTTTATCAACCGGTCAGACCTTGGTTTTAAATTGCGCGCATGTTGCGCGAATATTGCGGTGATGCGTTTCCAGACGCGCAACGCAACCCTAGATGCGACTGGGTTCCATGATGCGGCAGTGATGCGGTGGTCATGCACGTTGCGGTGATGATGCGCCGTTTTAGGGTTTCATCAAAATTGGGCAGCAATTAAGAAACCAGGAGTCGTCACCTTGGAAATTAACGAATTACTCTCCTTAAATCTCCAATTTCTCTTCCAAATTATCCTGTTGATTTTCTTCAATTGATTTTTTCCCAGACCTCCGACATATCTTCTATAATTGCCGACCACCAAGTATGATGTAATTCCTTCAATTCATCTGCTGATTTCTTCGATTAAGCTTAATATTTCTTCAATTAAGCTTAAGATTTCTTCAATTAGGCAGTTCCTTGATTCAATCAGAAACTTATTCTATCGCCAACTCCCAGGACGCCATATCTTGGTTATACATAGCTCCGATTTTAATTTACTGGACCAATTATATTTTATTTTTTTAATTAAGCTTAATATATCTTCAATTTAGCCTCTGATTTCTTCAATTAGGAACTCATTGATTTAATGAGCAACTCGTTGTTTTAATTTAGCTCTTGAAAATCTGTTTGTTAATAATTTGATGTTTGATAACTTTGATGTAATCACTAACCGTGTAAATATTAACCTTAGATTGTTGAAATATTAACCTTTTTTGCAATGTGTTGAAAATTTAGTATTTTTTTGATAATTAGCGCTTTTCTTACGTGATGTGCTCGCATCGCGCAACACGCATCGCGCAACGGATTTTAGAAACATTCGCATCGGCTCGCATCGCGCAATTTAAAACCAAGGGTCAGACCATAGACTGTGCTTCATATAATTGTCCTTTATACGCAATGTACAAGCTCCACAAGCATAAAAAATCCAACCATTGCTTAGAATGTCAGTACTTTTTGTACTGAGGTGTTATACACAACATAAAGCACTATACATAGCGTATGACATCTAATCATTGCTAAGAATATCAGCCATGTCCTTTGTTGTACGTGAAGTAGGGATCCCTACGTGACGTATAGGTTGCTATACATGCTGTATATTGGTATATGACATGTATATATGGAGAATATAGATTTGGGTGTAGGATCATAATTACTCATATGAAAGTTTGATTCTGCAGGTTTTTGATCATCTTTTATTTATTGTCATAACTCATATGTGTCTTGTTTTACGATTTTTTTTTATTTACTCCATTTTGAATAAGATTAACTACACATTCGTATTAATGTTTATTTTTGTTTTTTCGGGCCACTTTTTTTTTTTTGGGCAAAAGAGAGATATTTTGTCAATCCTATTTTCTACAACCTTATTATTCTCGACGAAATTAGTTTTAAATACATGATTATGAATTTATGACAACAGTTTGTTTTAAATAATATTTAATAACACAAGTAAATGTAGGATTCAATCACATTTTGCAAACAAACAATAAAACTTTAAAGTATCTTGTCGGATTGAACAAGAATTACAATTATTGAAACAATAGGGAACCCGGTTTTGAAGAACTATGATAAATTATTATATATATTAAAAATTATATATATTAAAAAGCAAGTGAAAAGAATAATTGAGTTTCAAGAATTTTATTATAATTCATGAAAAAGAAGTAGTCATGTTTTATGTTTTAGTTTGTCACTCTTTCTATATTATTATTATTGTTATTGTTTTTGTTGTTGTTGTTATATATATATATATATATATATATATATATATATATATATATATATATATATATATATATATATATATATATATATATATATATATATATAGGATTTGGTTCAAATAAGAACCCACCATTTTTGTGGTAACCTATTAACCCATTTGAGCCAATCAGATTCATACACATCATAGATTCCTTTTTGATTTTATGAGGGCATTATGGACATTTTATTAACACATTTAAGCCAATCAGATTTCACCCACATCATAAATATAATATCTATTTTCCTTTTTTTAAATCAAAGTTTCCCCCTTGATTTTTATACACTTATAACTTTCTTATACTATGTTATTTTTTTATAAAAATTACATCATTAAACTCGTTATATTTTTCTCGTTAATTCCATAATAGTCATGCCAATTTTTTTTTGAATTTTTTTCGAGCGTTTGTAATTACACCAACATAACGAACAATAAATATAATAATTTTCTCTCGTTTTTTCAAAATCTTTTCATCTTTAAAATGTTTTCGAGCGTTCGTAATTTTCTCTTATTTTTTCGTTTAACATGTTTTTTCGAGCGTTCGTAATTTTATCTCATTTTTTCGTTTAAAATGTTTCAAAATCTCGTTTAACATGTTTAACATCTTTAAAATGTTTTCGAGCGTTCGTAATTTTCTCTCATTTTTTCGTTTAACATGTTTTTTCGAGCGTTCTTAATTTTATCTCATTTTTTCGTTTTAAAATGTTTCAAAATCAGTGTAAAAAATGCATTTCGTTACATCAGTGTAAAACATCGTTGCATCAGTGTAAAATGTCGCTGCATCAGTGCAAATTACGAAAATTTTAAAAAAATTTTAAAAAATTATACTTGAATTAAAGATAAAAAAGTGACAAATTTAATGGTGAAATTTTTATACAAAAATAATAATGCATATAAAAGTTATGAGTGTTTAAAAAATTGTGGGGTAAACTTTTTTTAAAAAAGAAATCAAGTACACCCATCAAATCAGTGTAAAAAAATGCATTTCGTTACATCAGTGTAAAACATTGTTGCATCAGTGTAAAATGTCGCTACATCAGTGCAAATTACGAAAATTTTAAAAAAAATTGAAAAAATTATACTTGAATTAAAGATAAAAAAGTGACAAATTTAATGGTGAAATTTTTATAAAAAAATATTAATGCATATAAAAGTTATGAGTGTTTAAAAAATTGTGGGGTAAACTTTTTTTAAAAAAGAAATCAAGTACACCCATCAAATCAGTGTAAAAAAATGCATTTCGTTACATCAGTGTAAAACATCGTTGCATCAGTGTAAAATGTCGCTACATCAGTGAAAATTACGAAAATCTTAAAAAAATTTGAAAAAATTATACTTGAATTAAAGATAAAAAAGTGACAAATTTAATGGTGAAATTTTTATAAAATAATAATAATGTATATAAAAGTTATGAGTGTTTAAAAAATTGGGGGGTAAACTTTTTTTAAAAAAGGAATCAAGTACAACCTCACCAAATGTCTAAAATGCCCTTAAACAAATCTCATCCACATATTTTTTTGACTTTTTCAGATTGAATATGGACCACACATTTCAAAAAGCTTTTTTTTAACAACCAATCAAAATGAGTTAATAGGTTTACACACTTGGAGTGGGTTACCATTTGAACCTTTCCCTATATATATATATATATATATATGATGAAGGTTCATAAAAAAACTCCTCATTTTGGAGAAAACCAAGAAAACTCATACTAATCAATAATTTTTTTTTAAAAAAAATTTCATAATATTTTATTATAAGGATAGAAAAATTATAATAAACAAATTCTTTTTGAAAAAAATATGTAGATCACGAAGTTACATATATGTAATCAGTATGTGTAACATACTGATTACATATATGTAATAACCTAAAAAACATATTTATTTTCTTTTTTTTTCTTTTTTTTACATTTCTTATCTTATAATAAAAGGAAATAAAAAATAAAAAAATTAATTGGTAATGATTGTGATTAGTTTCTTAGTTTTCTCCAAAATGATGGTTTTCTTAGGAACCCTCCCCTATTACGTACATACATACATACATACATACATACATACATACATACATACATACATACATACATACATACATAGGGGATGGTTCCATTGTTAACCCTCCCTTATATCGTTAACCCGTGTTAACTAGGCATTTTTTGCCCGAATCTTTGTTTTTTTTTCATGATTTTTATTATACATAAATATGGAGGTTTCTTTTTGTGTTTTTGTTAATTCATCACCGTTTAGAAATTATTTACAAGTGTAAGTAAGTGTAAGTTACTTACACTTACACTTCACTTAATGTAAGTAACTTACACTTACTTACACTTGTAAATAATTTCTAAACGGTGATGAATTAGCAAAAACACAAAAAAGAAACCCTCTTATTTATGTATAACAAAAACAATGAAATAAAACAAAGATTCGGGCAAAAAATGCCGGGTTAACGATATAAGGGAGGGTTAACATTTAAACCTCTCCCTATATATATATATTAAAAAGCAAGTGAAAATAATTGTTGTGTTTCAAGAGCTTCTATTATGATTTGTGAAAAAGAAGTAGTTATGTTTTAGTTCTTTCAACTATAGTTTTCCCCCTATTTATATATATATATATATATATATTAAAAAGCAAGTGAAAATAATTGTTGAGTTTCAAGAGCTTCTATTATGATTTGTGAAAAAGAAGTAGTTATGTTTTAGTTCTTTCAACTATAGTTTTGCCCCTATTTTGTTTGAAATGTCTACCACGCAGTGAGGTGACTTTTTGTTCACATATGTCATTGTGTGAAAGGATTTATTGCATGGAGTAAGGTGTCATTTTGTTCACTCATATATATATATATATTGACCATTTGTCAATTTAGACCTTTTTTTCAACCGTAGGGATCCACTTACGTGGTAAACTTTTGGGTCTCCCAATGCCCGACTAACCTAGTGGAATAGGTAAAATGCGGTCGCAAGTAACTAATAAAAGAAAACCAGTCTTAATGGGCATTGAACTTTAGAATTTTGAGAGGTAGTAAATAGGGATGGGGGCATCCATGCTTATACAATCTCTAATGTAAAGAAGAAAGAATGATAGAAAGAAGGAGAATCAACGACAAGACGATAATTTTTGCAGTAACAACTATGATGAAGGCACTGACAATCACTAGAGACGAGAATATGTATTACCAGCGTTGCTTGCGAACGGTTTCTAGGGTTTCAGTTGTGTTCATAAAAGGTAAAGTTGATTTTTTTGTTCTCATAGAAATCAAAGTTTTCTTACATATTTGGCTTTTTGTTTAGATTCAACAGATCGGTTGCTAATGAGAAGGATTTTTGAGTTTTTTCTCTTATTTTTGTAACAAATTCGAATGAATTTTTTTTTTCTTATTTTCTGTTTTTATGAAAAATTCGTATGGAGTTCGTGATGGAAGATTTGACTTTACTATATAATTTATGCTTATGCAAATGATGAATAATCTTATGCTACCGGCTCTCAACACTCTACTGTGATAACCAACCGCAACGCGTGACAGGAAAAAACTGTCACACCCCGAGCCGGCAGGACAGATCGACTTTCCCGCCGGGCGGAAGGTTCTCGGGGCGCGATATCGTGGGTGATAATCGTGATGATCAGATTGTTTACATAGCATCAACATTGAGAATAACTAAAGCACAATAAAGCATTAAACTAGGATTACAAAGTTAAATTACAATATCAATGTTTGGTAATTTAACTAAGTAAACCTATCAAAAGAATCAAATGTTTCTATCTTGTATCTGTACAAGATATCAAAAGTGACTCGCATCAACAACAAAATATGTGCTTTCCAAAAGTCTACTAGGTCCTCTAACTGGGCATCCTAGCATGCAATCCTGAGCCTTAGCTTACTCATGTACATCACCTGAGAAAGCATGTAAGAAAACAAAGTCAACACAATGGTTGGTGAGTTCATATAGTTTAATTGTTGAAAAATAGCTTTAGCAAACCTCTTTCGGTACAAACCTTAACCCCATTAACATCACATGTTATATCCAAATCCATGTGCTTATATATAGGGCATACGAAAGGGTCAAGCCTACAACCCGCCCAGACGCCATCCTACCACATACTAATTCACATATTACAATGTTGTTAATGATAATTAAGCGTTTTACCTACAACCCAATCCCATCTTCATCATAGCTTTTCCATACTGTTAACAAGTTTACAAGTTTATATCATTCACGTAGATTAGCTTTAAAGTATGTTGTACATGGATAATAGTTTCACAACTCATAGTTTAGCTTTCGCCAATCTCATGCTTGGGTACAAGCTTTGCTCTAGCATAGTTTAGCATTTACGTAGCCCACGACCAGATACAAGCTTTGCTCTAACATAGTTTAGCCATTACATATCTCATGAATTGGTTTTAGCTTAGCATCCGAATAGTTTAGCATTTACGTATCTCATATGTGCAGATACAAGCCTTGCTCTAGCATAGTTTGGCATTTACGTATCTCATATACAGACACAAGCTGTGCGCACACATAGTTTAGCATTTACATATCTCATATATGCAGATACAAGACTTGCTCTAGCATAGTTTGGCATTTACGTATCTCATATATGGATAAAAGCTTAGCATTCGTATAGTTTAGCTTTCACGTATCTCACGCATAGATACCAGCTTGCAATAGCATAGTTTGGCATTTACGTATCTCATGCATAGACACAAGCTTAGCATTCAGCACATAATCATAGCTTTTAGCATTTAGCATCTAGTATTAACATATAGTTTGAGCATACAGTCTGTAGCATTAGCATTGTGTATATAGTTTAAGCATAGAGTTGATAGCATTAGCATTAAGCATATAGTTTAAGCATAAAGTTTATAGCATTAGCATTGAGCATACAGTTTAAGCATAGAGTTTATAGCATTAGCATTGAGCATATAGTTTAAGCATAGAGTTTATAGCATCAGCATTTAAGTTCAAGTCTTAGTCTCTAGCTTCCAGAATAAGAGTTACAAGCTTAAGCATTAGTATAAGCATCATGAATAAGTGTAAAAGCATTTAATATCATTTCAAAACTTATTTAAAATGTATAACATGCTCCTCAGTCCCGAGGTAAAAACAAATATGTTTGAAAAGGGACAAATGAACTCACCTTGTGTTTGAAGTGGTTGACTTAGCTTAACTAGAATGCGCGCGCTCGTTGTAGTATTTGTTGTTGGTTTCAAGATCATGTATTGATTTCACGTTGTATGTAACTTATAAGTATAAATCGTAGGGATTTGTGTGTGTGTATATGTATGTGTTAACCCTTAAGGTTAACACTCTTAGTCTCGGTTGTCCTTATTCAGCCTCGTTTACTTAGTGATTTCAATAACAATTAACCCACTTAACTTCGAGTTTTAACATTTTGTTAGGGATTTTTATGTCAACCCTGTTTTGCACTTTGTTATATTGTGAGCACTTGAAACTTTTATGTTTTGGTATACGTAGTCTAATCATCACTACCATCTTTGTAATAAAATAGGATACATATATATATATTTATATATATATATATATATATAATTTCTTTGCATGTATTCCATATTTGTAGCTTCAATGTGTTAGTTATTCCCTACCCAAATGGGCCGAATAGGTTTAATGGGCTAATTGTTGTTCTTAGGCTGGATAACCAGTTGGCTGTGTGTGTGTGTGTGGACCATGCTATTGGGCCTCAAGGACTCTTGTAGTGGACCGATTGAATGTATTGGGCCAGTTAAATCGTATGGGCCGAAGGGGTGGTGTGGGCTGGAGATTCCTTGCTGGGCTTCGGGGTGTCTCGGCTGAAAGATTATAAGATGGTCGACCGGTTAGGATGAGTTAGGATTGCATTCCAGCGAACCTATCGGCCATCAGGTTCGGTGGTGATGGTTCGTGGTTAATATTATCTTATCATAGTATAAGCAATATGTTAAACATAAAACTATTAAATAATTAAAAGTTAAGCATGTTTCTCAGCGCCGAGAGTTTAAAATCAGTTAAGATTAGAAAAGGGGCTTATGAACTCACCTTGTTATTGAAGTGGTTGACTTAGCTTAAACAAGAAATGCACGCGCTCTTGATTGGACTTGAGTTTGTTTTCACGATCCTGTATTGATTTCATGTTGTTGTAATCTTATAAGTATAAGTTGTAGACATTCGTGTGTGTGTATGTGTTAGCCATAAAATTTGACTAACACTTGTAATTCTCGGTCGTCATTCGGCCTTGTTTACATGTTATTGACTTTAGCTACACTTAGCCCAATTAGGTTAAGTTTAGAACACTTTGTCCTAATATGTTAGTTAAGTGCTTTGCAAAATCAACCAAAATAAAAACTTAGGTTTATAGTTCAAACACCACTTGTATTCATTGTTACCTTGAAATGGTTGTTTCATATTTAATGAATAAGTAGCCCATTTTCCTTGTAAAAATGATGGTTTCAAGTTAATAAAGCTCATTATACTAAAATCCATCATCTTTGTAGTATTGGATTCTAATTCCCATGCACGTTTCAATTCCGGTTTGTTCTATGTGTGTGTTTTCTACAATCCTTGTGATGTTGGGCCGAGTGGACTAATGTGGCCCAATCATATTATGGGTCGAATAACCAAGTGAAGTTGGGCCGAATGGTTTGAGCCTGGGTCACTAAGTCTTAGGCCGACCCAATGGGCCTTGGGCCGAGTAATTTGGGCCAAGCGGTCTGCTAAGCCTGCTGAAAGTTATTGGGCCAAATATATGGGCTAAGTGAATAGACTTGGGCCGAAAGTTTCCTGGGCCAAAACAGCTTAGTTGGGCCGCAACAATTATTATGGGCCACATTGGGCCGAACTGGACTGTGTTTGGGCCTTGTTAATTGTTGTTGGGCCTAAGAAATTTCCTGATCTTGGGTTCTTGGCCGAATGATGTTATCTGGTCAGGTGGAACCTAGTCCCAACGAATGGGAGTGGTTGAATAAAACTGGGTGGCCGAATGGAGGTTATGGCCGAAGGTGGTTGTGGCTTGGCGAATGGTGGTCGAGAGAATGAGACATGGAGAATGGGTGGCTGGCGAATGAGGCAGGCCGTGAGTATGGAAGTGGCGAAGGGTAGCAGCCGGCGAATGAGACCATTCGGCCTTAAGCCTTTCGGCCGGCCCTGGTTCTCATTCGGCCACGACATGCATGCACTCAAAATCGCCTCCATTTCAAGGGTCTCTTGTTATTTCGAAGGTGATGGGTGCTAAGGATGGTCCTCGTGGTGGTGGGGTGCGACATCTGAATGTGGTGAACCGGTTTAGGTTGGTGGTATGACAAAGGGTTCGAAAACCGTAATTCTCAGAATGTTTGCAACTTCATACCTCAAATTTTGATGGGTTTCTCTCTAGATTTGTTATACTTTCGTGTAGAGGACGATGAGAGCTTCGATTTGGCTCAAGAAGGAAGTGATTTGGTTGAGATTTGAGTGATTATGGCAGAGAGAAGCTAGAGAGAATGGATGGCCGGATTAAGGTTTTTAGTGTGAGAAAATGGGGAGGGAAATGAAGAAGATGAGCTCATTTAAAGTATTTATACCTCGAGTGAGTTCGGGTTCGTTTTTGTTGCTCGGTTTGCATTTTCGTTGCGTTTCCGGAACGTGACGCACGCGTTTACGGATTTTTAAATAAAAGTGCTTCTTTAATTACATTTTGATGAGTTTCAAAATTGTAAAACATAATTTATTATTTTTCTTTAATTTATTATCGTTCGAGTCGTTTTCGTTTCGTCAGATCGCGTCACCATCGCGCGTATTCGTTCGAATCGTCACCCGAACAAACACGACGATGGTTTGACTTTCTGACTTTTGTTTTCTACTTTTCAGTCATCATTTCAGGACTTTAAACTCACAGATATGTTTGTGTGAGTCGTCACCCACGCAAACACACTGTCAGTTCGTTATTCTAAAACGACACTGCAGTTATGCCTTTAATTGTATTTTCTCACTAACGGACTCAACTAAACACCCTGTTTTCACATTGTTTACGTACTGATTTGTCGGCCATTTGATTCCCGTCATCTATGGATATCATATCGCAACCGACTTGTTCTTGTTATTTACTTGAACATCATTGTTTCTCTTGATTCGTTGTATTAACTGTACTTAGGTTTTCACCTAAATACAACAACTATTGTTTATCGTGATCGTTGTACTTACAGTATTTAAGTTTACACATAAATACGTACAACTGTTTCTTGTATTTTGAATTCTGTTCATACAAACATTGTTCATGTACATGTATTTACACATAGTAATTAGTGAAAGTACACATACCGTACGGACTTGCCGGACGATCTGGTACTGGATGTCACAGTCTCCCTTTGTTAAAGAAATTTCGTCCCGAAATTTAAGCATCAAAGTCGGGCTCTAATTCTCGAACAGGTGGGGATACTTTGTCTTCATGTTGTCCTCGCGCTCCCAAGTAAATTCTGGTCCTTGCTTGGAGTTCCATCGAACCTTTACAATAGGGATACGGCTTCGTTTCAGTCTCTTGACTTCACTTTCCATAATCTCTACAGGTTCTTCAATGAAATGTAATTGCTCGTCAACTTGTATTTCCTTCAATGGTATGATCAATGACTCATCAGCGAGACATCTCTTGAGATTTGATACGTGAAACACATCATGTACTCCGCTGAGTTCATCAGGGAGTTTGAGTCTGTATGCCACAGGACCTATGCGTTGAGTGATCTCAAATGGTCCGACATACCTTGGTGCTAACTTGCCTTTAGCCCCAAAACGAACTACGCCTTTCCATGGGGACACATTCAACATAACTCGGTCGCCCACTTCGAATTCCAAAGGCTTTCGTCGTTTGTCTGCGTAACTCTTTTGGCGGCTACGTGTTGCTTGTAATCGTTGTTGTATCTGGGCAATCTTATCTGTGGTCTCCTGAATAAGTTCGGGCCCAGTGATTATGTTGTCTCCCACTTCGGTCCAACAAATTGGAGACCGACACTTTTTACCATATAGTGCTTCAAACGGAGCACATCTGTCACATCCCCACCCTTCGTCACCTGATCATGATGTCACGGAGAAGGTTGCGGAAGCATAGTGGTGATGTCTCCGAGATGAGGGATGACTTACTTGATCCGATATCACAAGCACAAAGATTAACTTAAAAGAAATACATTACAAGGATGTCGTAATCACAACCAATATTACATTACATAATCTAAGTTTATTACATTTATTTAATTACAAGTGCTTAAAGTGCTGCCTCACCGGGTGGTCACTGTCTTCCTGCAAAAAGATTAATCCAAATAGTTAATGTTGTTGCTTATGATACTATAACAATTTCTAGATAATTTAATGGCTTAGGAATGATCAATCCTTGTTATAGATTACCCAAATATCATGAAACATCACAATGTAGCATTCAATTAGGTGTAATAACCAGATTTTACATACTAATCTGACTGCTATCATAAACATCAGATAATCGTTCCAATGAGTATGTTAATGATTGTGATTAGTTTGAAACACTTGGATTTAACCTTGCATTTCAAGGATTAATCCAACTAATCACCTACATTGTCATAATCAAATGGTTTAAACCATTATAATTATGGGTATGATTTTATGCAAACCGGGCATTACAACGGATCAAAACAAGGATTTAACCGTTAAAACATCGTGTTCTTTGTTTATAATCAATCCTAGCCATCATCTAGGCAATAATCAACAATCCTAACTATATCATTACGTTCAAAATCAGGATCTAATCAATCAAAATCAAACTAGAAGGTTTAAACGGATCATTACCTAATCTGGCGGATATCTGCGGTTAAAACAACGATCAGAGCTTGTAGAGATGATTCCTGATACGATCTATGGCTTCTGGTGGCTTCAAAAGATTGTTTTGATGGTGATTTGGTCGTATTTTTCGTCTCATGGTCGAAGGTGTTCGAGAGGAAGAAGATAAAAATCTTCTGCATGAAATCTGATAAAGAAGATCAATTCATTGCACCGCCTCACCCGTCGCGTACCGCGGCGGGAAGCCAATAAGGGCTTCGCGTACCGCGAAGAAATCCGGAGGAATCTTAGATATTTTGCATGCATCGCGTACCGCGACGAGTCCATTCGATCAATACTTAGAACTTTTTCTTCGTTTTTCGATTCCAGGCAATCCAGGACTCCGTTTTGCACACGGTTTTCGCCCACGTTTATCATTTCTCGCATACTATCGATATGTAACAATTAAAATCATTAAATCAACGTGGATTTCTAGAACGATCAAATGTGCTCACATCATTAATGACGTAATTCTCGTATGCAACTGTCACAGTCTCCTCCTGTTAGAGAAATTTCGTCCCGAAATTTAGTGAGGACTTACATTATGGCAATAGTTTATGAGAATAAATTTCGTCCCGAAATAAATGTGCCTTTCCAAGGTGACACTTTCAATATTACTCGATCACCTATTTGAAATTCTAACGGTCTACGACGATTATCGGCATAACTCTTTTGACGATCGCGAGCAGCTTTGATTCGTTCCTGAATGAGTGCGATCTTATCAGTTGTTTCCTGAATGAATTCTGGGCCTATGATTTGATTCTCACCTACCTCTGACCAACAGATAGGTGATCTACACTTGCGTCCATAAAGTGCTTCAAATGGAGCGCATTGAATACTGGTATGATAGCTGTTATTGTATGAAAATTCAACCAGTGGAAGATGAATATCCCAGCTACCTCCAAAATCAATCACACAGCTTCTGAGCATGTCTTCAAGAGTTTGATTTGTTCGTCAGTCTGTCCGTCGGTTTGTGGATGATAAGCTGTGCTCATATTGATTTGTGTGCCCAGAGCATTCTGAAGAGTTAGCCAAAATCGTGACATAAATCGACTGTCTCTGTCAGAAATGATAGAGATGGGTACTCCATGTCGAGATACAATCTCATTAACATAGAGTTTAGCGAGTCGATCCATAGAGAAATCTTCTCGGATGGGTAAGAAATGTACAGACTTTGTAAGGCGATCAACGATAACCCATATAGAGTCATGATTACGTGATGTTCTTCGTAACTTAGTGATGAAATCCATAGAGATCTGATCCCATTTCCACATGGGAATCTCAGGTTGTTGTAATAACCTAGAAGGTCGTTGATGTTCAGCCTTAACTTTGAGACATGTTAAACATCGGTCCACATATTCAGCTATATGTTTCTTCATTCCAGGCCACCAGTAAAAGTCTTTAAGATCTTTATACATTTTATCAGCACCTGGATAAATAGAATACCTGGATTTGTGCGCCTCATCCAAGATAATTATTCTAGAGTTACCGAATAAAGGAATCCACATTCGGCTTTTGAAATACAAGACTCCATCAGCTTTGGTATCGAGTTTCTTGTCTAATCCCTTTAGTCCCTCAGCAGAATAGTTCGTTGCTTGTAAAGCTTTTTGCTGAGCTTCTTTAATTTGAGAAATTAGACTGGTTTGAATAGTCATACCTAACGCTTTCACACGTAAAGGTTTGACTCGTTCCTTGCAACTCAAGGCATCAGCTACGACATTCGCTTTATCTGGGTGATAACGAATTTCACAGTCGTAGTAATTTAAGAGTTCAACCCATCGCCTCTGTCGCATGTTCAACATTTTCTGATCTAGAATGTGCTGGAGACTTTTGTGATCAGTGTATATAATACACTTAGTTCCGTATAGATAATGTCTCCAAATCTTGAGTGCAAACACACTGCACCAAGTTCTAGATCATGTGTGGTATAGTTCTTCTCGTGTAGTATCAGTTGTCGAGAAGCGTAAGCAATTACCTTATCATTCTGCATTAGAACACACCCAAGACCTTGACGAGAAGCATCACAGTACACTGTGAAATTATCAGTACCTTCCGGTAATGCCAAGATAGGTGCGTTGCAGAGTTTGTGTTTCAACAGTTGGAACGCCTCCTCCTGTTGAGAACCCCATATAAACGGTTGATTTTTCTGTGTCAATGTGGTCAATGGCAAGGCTATCTTTGAAAAGTTCTTGATAAACCGGCGATAATAACCTGCCAATCCCAAGAATTGACGTATTTCAGTCGGGATTCGTGGTGTCTCCCATTGTTTCACCGCTTGTATCTTACTGGGATCCACTTGAATACCGTTCTCGTTTACTATGTGCCCAAGAAATTGAACTTCTCGTAACCAAAATTCACACTTGGAGAATTTGGCATATAATTTCTCATGTGCCAAAAGTTCTAGGATTAATTTCAAGTGTTGCGCATGTTCTTGTTGGTTTCGAGAGTAAATAAGAATATCATCAATAAACACAATCACAAATTTATCCAGATAAGGTCTACATACCCGATTCATCAGATCCATGAAAACTGCTGGTGCATTGGTTAAACCAAACGGTATTACTAAAAATTCATAATGTTCGTATCGGGTTCGGAAAGCAGTTTTAGGAATGTCATCATCATGAATACGCAACTGATGATATCCAGATCTTAAATCGATTTTTGAAAAATATGTAGCACCTTGCAATTGATCAAACAGATCATCGATACGAGGTAGTGGATAACGGTTCTTGATTGTCAGTTTAATGAATTCCCGGTAGTCAATACACATCCTGAATGAACCATCCTTCTTTTTCACAAGAAGAATTGGTGCTCCCCAGGGTGAGAAACTAGGTCTAATAAAACCTTTGTCTAACAGTTCTTGCAATTGACCTGAAAGTTCTTACATTTCTGATGGCGCAAGCCGATACGGGGTTTAGCAACCGGTGCTGCACCTGGAATCAAGTCAATCCGAAATTCAACCTGTCTCATTGGGGGTAATCCTGATATGTCCTCAGGAAATACTTCAGGAAAATCTTTGACTACTGGAATGTCTTTAATTTGTTTGGGTAGAGAATTGTGTTTAGTCACGTGTGCCAGGAAAGCATAACAACCTTTCCTTAAGAATTTTTGAGCTCGCATACAAGATATGATACCAAGTTTTCTACCAGCTCGTTCTCCTTGAACTACCAGTGTATTACCGTTAGGTAATGGAATACGGATCATCTTGTTTTGACATACAACTTCCGCTTGGTTATCAGAAAGCCAGTCCATAGCGACAACAACATCAAAGCTCCCAAGCTCAATAGGAAGTAAATTGATATTGAAAAGATGATCATTCAAATTGAAGGAACATTCTTGAATAACACTGTTAGTTTTGATCAACTTGCCATTAGCAAGTTCAATGACATAAGGAGTTTCTAGATCTACCGTAGGCAATGAAATTAATGATGCAAATTCAGGAGAGATAAAACTCTTATCTGCCCCTGTATCAAATAAAACTGATGCATAAAGATTATTGAGTAGAAACGTACCAGTGACAATATTTGCATCATGTCTCGCCTTGGTCGCACCAATCTGAAAAGCTCTCCCCTAGCTTTATTTCCCTGATTGGTGTTGTTATTATTCGGACAATTTTTCATGAAGTGGTTAGGGCTTCCACATTTGAAGCATGACCGATTGTTTTGAGTGGTTTGTCGTGGCGCTTGGTTTGGTGTTTGAGCAGGAAAGTTGCAATATTTAGAGTAGTGTCCTACCCTGTTACAGTTCAGACAAATAGGACACGGTCTTGTGTGATGGAATGGACACTTATTGCATTTGGGAGCCTGTCCAGTGTACGCTTTCCTTCCAGGAATAGTAGCACCATAGTGTTTCACAGTTGGCTTGCTCTGGGTGATCTCAGAAGGAGCTTTCGCCTTGGTTTTGCCAAACCACTTTCGTTTAGTACCTTTAGAAACATTAGAGGTACCGACATCACTACGGCTCACCGCCGTCTGAGTTTTCAAGAACAGAGTACCACTCCTTACCGCCTTATTGGTAAGCTTAGTGGTTAACAGCATTGTATGTTTCAGAGTTGTGGGTTCAGCTGCAGTCACCATCCCCCGAATCTGGGGAACCAAACCCTTAATGTACTTCTCGACCAATGCTGCTTCCGTAGGAAACATATCGGGAAGTAAACAAGTAAGTTCATGAAACCAATCGGTGTAAGCCAGACAATCAGCACCGATCATAGAGTGATTCCAGAATTCCTCCCGGAGTTTTTGAATTTCAGTGATTGGGCAGTACTCTGATCTAGTCAGAGTTTTAAAATCGTTCCAGCCCATCGAGTCGACTGTAGCTGTGCCCAAAGTCTTAGCCTGGGTATTCCACCAGGTTAAAGCTGATTCTTTCAGAGAACATGCAGCATAAGACACCTTATGCTCCTCCAGACACTGGCTGATTTTGAGTTTGGTTTCCATCTCCTTAATCCACCTTAAAAGTCCAGCCGCTCCTTCTTTGCCTGTGAAAGTAGGAGGGTTGCAAGAACCAAAGTACTTATATGTACACCCTTGCTGTGGTGGATCAGGAACAGTTGTTTCTGTGGTTGTTGTACCGGTGGTAGTATGAGTTTCTACGTGACCACCAGTAGCATTATGTTCAGTATGATCGTGGTTCCCACCAGAACCTGTAGTGATATGTGGTTGGTGTTGTGTCAGAACACCACAAGCAGATAGCTGTTCTCGCACAATTCGTGCTATCATGGCTTCGTTTGTTTCAGATCCACTTGTACCAGCAGGTGGAACAGTGCTTGCTCCAGGATTTAGTGGTGGAGCAGTATTTGTTTCCAAATTCTCAGGTGGAACCATGTTCACTTTCGGATTAACACGTGGATCCGGATTTGAGTCAACATTCAAAGGTGGAATTTGATTCTGTTCAGGGTTTGTAATGTTCTGGACAGCTCTCTTAGCTGGTCGACCTCTTTTAGGAGCCATTATTCTGCTCACATGCAGACAAACTCAGGTCAACTCAAGAACATTAAAAATATAACCCGTTCTATCACATAGATTCAATCATATTCAGTTATACTGAAAATTATATTGAAATGTGATTATAAGGAATATAGTATAACTACATGGATATAGTCCAGACATGTTCTCAATGCACACAGATCACACAGATGTTCGTAGTTATACTCAGTCCTGTTAATTCAAAAACATGTTAAAATATTTCACAGCTCACAGTACTGTGATATAAATATATTATTACCCATGTTTTTGATAAATTCAGATTCAGGACATTGATAAGTTCACACATTGATATGTTCTCACGTTGATAGGTTCTCACAGTGATATGTTCTCATACAGATATGTTCTCAAATTGGTATGTTCTCGCACATGTTCTATGATATGTTCTCAGTTCATGCACTAGATTTATTCTCACACAAACAATAGATATGTTCTCGTACAGTATGGCTCCCGTACTGTACTTTTAGCGATAGATATGTTCTTAAATTGATATGTTCTCACACATAATTGTTCTCACACAGACAATAGACATGTTCTCGTACAGTATGGCTCCCGTACTGTAATTTTAGCAATAGATATGTTCTTAAATTGATATGTTCTCACACAGAATTGTTCTCACACAGAAATGTTCTCACAGTTCTATGATACATTGCCACTCAGGCAATATATATGATATGTTCTCACACAGAATTGTTCTCACATAGAAATGTTCTCACAGTTCTATGATACATTGCCACTCAGGCAATAGATGTGATATGTTCTCACACAGAATTGTTCTCACACAGAAATGTTCTCACAGTTCTATGATACATTGCCACTCAGCCAATAGATATGATATGTTCTCACATAGAATTGTTCTCACACAGAAATGTTCTCACAGTTCTATGATACATTGCCACTCAGGCAATAGATATGATATGTTCTCACACAGAATTGTTCTCACATAGAAATGTTCTCACAGTTCTATGATACATTGCCACTCAGGCAATAGATATGATTTGTTCTCACACAGAATTGTTCTCACACAGTTCTGATTATAGTTCACACAGGTTTGTTAGAAAAACATAGTTCACACAACACCCAAATAGTACATTACACAGACTGATACACAAAAACACACATTTTATTACATTACTATGATCATTTTGTACAGACTACCGAGACAATAGACAACATTACAACCAGAAAAGAAAAGAAAACTCCCCCAACATCTAATCCTTCACTGTCTGCATACAGGTTATATGAAGATCCCAGAATGATTTTCTGAACATACTTATCGCATAAAATACGATAAAAAGGAAAATATCATGGCCACAACTGCCATGATCACTGCCAGGATTATCATCCTGGTCTTAGTACTCACCACTCCAAACCATACTAAAAACTCTGTCACTCTCTCTCTCACCCACATCCATCCCTCGGTCACCAGTGCCACTTGCCGCCAAAATGCAGCAAGCATAGTCTGTCCCCAGGTCATCCTCAATCTATCATCAATCGCGGTTCTCCACGCTCGAGTATCAGTATCCAAAGCCTTCACTTGATCCATTAGGGTTAAGTGAGAAGTAAGGATCTCCAATATGCTCATACGAGTATCCTCAACCGTAGCCTGACATTGCTGCAGGCTCTGCTGTGTGCCCTGCAAGTTCTGAGTAACTTGCTGCAACTATGCCCTCAGCTCTGCCTGATGGGAGGATTCTCCCACCTCGTGTATAGCATGAGGCTCGTCCCTGGAAGCCAGCTGCCTCCGTGGAGGTAGTCCCGTGGTCTTGCAGGCTTGACCCCGCATTCTCCTGAGTCCATACCAAGCCGGGACTCTCTGTGGTGAAGGACTGTGTCGTTCCTTTGCTGATACATTCTCAGCACGAGGCTGAGAACGTCCAGGTGATGCTACCTGTGCTGGTGGTGGTGGTAATGGTGATGGTGGTGGTAATGCTGGTGGCGCCTGTGGCACTGCGGGTGGCGCCTGTGAGGCTGCAGTTGATGCCTCAGAAGGATCTGAGTCAGATCTCGAACTAGAGCTCGGAGTACAATCCACAATAACATGAGGAAATCTCTGATAAATATACTGTTAACCTCGGTCGGCCATAGCTATACAATCAAAATTTCTAATCAGTATCATGAAGTAAATATTAAATAACAATATTTAATATGAACATGATATGATGCATCATCCTATCTCAGAACAACTATTCGTCCTTATAGTTGTTAATGTTCTGCTTGAATAAAATTAAACTAGAACACACACGTGTTACGAATTTCAGTTATGCTGGCCACTCATAACTAGAATTCGTACCACCTGATTATTCTGGCTTTATCCAAAACAAGTGTTGTTCGTTATTTATGTTCGGTGCTCTCTGTGTTACTATACGAGCCTATGGTTATAGTCTAGGTCTCTAAGTCAACCTAATTCTCTATAACCTGTGGCTCTGATACCACCCTGTCACATCCCCACCTCTCGTCACCTGATCATGATGTCACGGAGAAGGTTGCGGAAGCATAGTGGTGATGTCTCCGAGATGAGGGGTGACTTACTTGATCCGATATCACAAGCACACAGATTAACTTAAAAGAAATACATTACAAGGATGTCGTAATCACAACCAATATTAAATTACATAATCTAAGTTTATTACATTTATTTAATTACAAGTGCTTAAAGTGCTGCCTCACCGGGTGGTCACTGTCTTCCTGCAAAAAGATTTAAATTTGAAACGTCAGCACAAAGCTGGTGAGATCATACAGATCAAGTTCCACAATATGATATGTAATTATAAGTTCTCAAAATGTTCAGTTCCAGATAACCATGGGCCCCGTATCTACTTCCTTTCTGACGATATTGTTCTACAAGATACTACCCGTCGGTAACATCTTAATGCCTCATTATCTTAATGTCTATCACAACATTAAGAAGTTCTGGAAACAGGAAAAGAAACACTCACACAAGGGGAGTTGCAGCTCCCAGCAAATGAGTGGTCAGCCGATAGTACTATCAATGTTTCCCCGTTCGGCCCCACATGGGTTCACTAGATACAGTTCAAAAATGAGGACTTTTAAGTTCTATGATAATGTTCAGTTCTCAGGAAAAATCCCATGAAATCCACAAGTTCTCAACAATCACATGAAATCACACAGATAACAGTGATACATATCATATGTTCAATAAAAGTTCAACAGTGTTCCCCGATGTTTATAAAAGATTAAAAAGAAAAGGGGTTGTATGAAACTCACCTGATAATACAGATGTAGCAGAATACCTCACAACTGGTGATAAAGGGGTGATTCTGCATTTATTTATGTTTAACGAGTTATTTATGGTTTTAACTTACTGATTAGATCTTTTTGAACGTCCAATGTCAAAGACATTGCCTTGAAAGTCATCAAACCGATATTAAGTTTTTAATTCCCAATACAAGGTTGATGACACTCTTGATTAATCAGAATAATCTCGGATTAACCAAATAGTTAATGTTGTTGATTATGATATTATAACAGTTTCTAGATAATTTAATGGCTTAGGAATGATCAATCCTTGTTATAGATTACCCAAATATCATGAAACATCACAATGTAGCATTCAATTAGGTGTAATAACCAGATTTAACATACTAATCTGACTGCTATCATAAACATCAGATAATCGTTCCAATGAGTATGTTAATGATTGTGATTAGTTCGAAACACTTGGATTTAACCTTGCATTTCAAGGATTAATCCAACTAATCACCTACATTGTCATAATCAAATGGTTTAAACCATTATAATTATGGGTATGATTTCATGCAAACCGGCATTACAACGGATCAAAACAAGGATTTAACCGTTAAAACATCGTGTTCCTTGTTTATAATCAATCCTAGCCATCATCTAGGTAATAATCAACAATCCTAACTATATCATTACGTTCAAAATCAGGATCTAATCAATCAAAATCAAACTAGAAGGTTTAAACGGATCATTACCTAATCTGGCGGATATCTGCGGTTAAAACAACGATCAGAGCTTGTAGAGATGATTCCTGATACGATCTATGGCTTCTGGTGGCTTCAAAAGATTGTTTTGATGGTGATTTGGTCGTATTTTTCGTCTCATGGTCGAAGGTGTTCGAGAGGAAGAAGATAAAAATCTTCTGCATGAAATCTGATAAAGAAGATCAATTCATTGCACCGCCTCACCCGTCGCGTACCGCGGCGGGAAGCCAATAAGGGCTTCGCGTACCGCGAAGAAATCCGGAGGAATCTTAGATATTTTGCATGCATCGCGTACCGCGGAGGACTCTCAACCCCTCCATCGCGTACCGCGACGAGTCCATTCGATCAATACTTAGAACTTTTTCTTCGTTTTTCGATTCCGGGCAATCCAGGACTCCGTGTTGCACACGGTTTTCGCCCACTTTCATCATTTCTCGCATACTATCGATCTGTAACAAATACAATCATTAAATCAACATGGATTTCTAGAACGATCAAATGTGCTCACATCATTAATGACGTAATTCTTGTATGCAATAGTCACAACATCCAATACTGTTGTGGTAGCTATTGTTGTAGGAGAACTCATTGAGTGGTAAGTGTGTATCCCAGCTTCCACCGAAGTCTAGGATGCATGTCCTCAACATATTCTCTAGGGTTTGAATGGTTCGTTCGCTCTGTCCATCCGTTTGTGGATGATAAGCGGTGCTCAAGTTAACACTTGTCCCTAAGGACTGTTGCAATGATTGCCAGAACCGCGATGTAAATCGACTGTCCCGGTATGAAATAATAGACAATGGCACACCGTACCGGAATACTATTTCGTCAACATAGAGTCTTGCTAGCTTTTCCATCTTGTACGTTTCTCTGATCGGCAAGAAGTTTGCGGACTTGGTCAATCAATCAATGATGACCCAAATCGAATCGTGTCCGCTGAAAGTGCGGGGTAGCTTGGTAATGAAATCCATAGCTATTTTTTCCCACTTCCATTGTGGTATTTCCGGTTGTTCCAGAAAACCCGAAGGTTTCTGGTGTTCAGCTTTGACTTTGGCACATGTGATGCATTTGCCAACATAAGTGGCAACATCTTTCTTCATTCCCGGCCACCAATAAAACGACCTAAGATCTTGGAACATCTTATCGGCACCAGGATGAACAGAGTATCGTGTCTTGTGTGCCTCGTCAAGTATAAGTGTTCGAAGTTGATCTACTGCCGGGATCCAAATGCGACCCAGATAATAGATAACTGCATCTTGTTTTGTTTCAAAGTGTTTCTCGGCTCCACAATCGAGCTCTTGTTTCAAATTGTCTATTTTCACTGCTTCTTGTTGCGCTTGCATGATTTGATTTTTCTAACTTGTCTGCACGGTCATTCCCATTGCTCGAACGCGCAAGGGTTTGACTCTTTCCTTCCGACTCAAAGCATCTGCAACAACATTTGCTTTGCCCGGATGGTATTTGATCACACAATCGTAATCGTTCAGGAGCTCAACCTAACGTCTCTGTCTCATGTTAAGCTCCTTCTGATCAAATATGTGTTGTAGGCTCTTGTGATCTGTGAAGACAGTGCATTTGGTACCATACAGGTAGTGTCTCCAAATCTTTAAAGCAAAGACAACAGCTCCCAGTTCTAGGTCGTGTGTTGTGTAGTTCTTCTCGTGTATCTTCAACTGTCGTGAGGCATATGCAATGACTTTGTCTCGTTGCATTCAAACACAACCGAGTCCCTGATGGGAAGCATCACAGTATACTACAAAGTCATCATTTCCATCTGGGAGTGTTAAGATTGGAGCATTGCACAATCTTTGTTTCAATGTCTGGAATGCCTCTTCTTGTTTATGTGTCCACACGAAGGGTTCACTCTTCTGTGTGAGTTTGGTGAGAGGCAAGGCTATCTTAGAGAAATTCGAGATGAATCTCCTATAATAACCTGCCAATCCCAAGAATGATCTGATTTCCGTCGGCGTTGTAGGCACATCCCAGTTCTTGATTGCTTCAATCTTGGCAGGATCCACATGAATACCATTACTGTTAATCACATGACCCAAAAACTGAACTTCTCTTAACCAGAACTCACACTTGGAGAATTTGGCATAGAGTCGTTCTTCTTTCAGAAGTTCCAAGACTGTTCTGAGGTGTTGTTCGTGTTCCTTCTCGTTTCTTGAATAAATCAGTATGTCATCAATAAAAACGATAACAAACCGATCTAAGTACGGCTTGCACACCCGGTTCATTAAATCGATAAACACAGCCGGTGCGTTCGTCAATACAAAGGGCATCACCATGAATTCGTAGTGAACGTATCGGGTACGAAAGGCCGTCTTTGGTATGTCTTCCTCTTGAATCCGGAGCTGGTGATAACCTGAACGCAGGTCTATCTTTGAGAAGTATTGAGCTCCCTGTAACTGATCAAACAAGTCATCAATCCTCGGTAACGGGTACCGATTCTTGATGGTGAGTTTGTTGAGCTCTCTGTAATCAATGCACATTCTGAACGATCCATCCTTCTTCTTAACAAATAGAAGCGGAGCTCCCCACGGGGAAAAGCTCGGTCGGATGAATCCCTTGTCGAGTAACTCTTGTAATTGATTGGACAACTCCTGCATTTCCGATGGTGCAAGTCTATAAGGAGACTTAGCTACAGGGGTCGCTCTCGGAATCAAATCAATTCGAAACTGCACCGATCTCTCAGGTGGCAGTCCCGGTAAGTCATCCGGAGACACGTCCGCATAGTCTTTCACAATTGGCACATCTTGAATCTTGATTGTTTTCTTGTCTTTCTCCACAACGTGAGCTAAGAATGCGATACACCGTTTTCTGAGGTACTTGCGAGCCTTCATGCACGATATTATCTTGACACTGCGTTTCGCTTGATCTCCATGAATTTCCAAGATCTGATCGTTTTCCACTGGAATACGTAATAGCTTTTCGGAACAGACGAACTCAACTCTGTTAAGAGATAGACAATCCATTCCGACAATGATATCGAAACTGCCCAGCTCCATCGGTATCAAATCGATGGAAAATGTGTGATCACCAAGTGTTAGTTGGCAGTTCCTAAGTACTGTGTCAACTCTAATCTATTTGCCATTAGCTATCTCAATAGTATAAGGGGAGTCTAATGATTCCGCAACATGATTAAGATGGCTAGCAAAATCGGATGAGATAAAACTCTGATCCGCACCGGTGTCAAATAATATGGATGCATAGAAGTCAGATAAGGGAAATGTACCCGTGATCACGTTCGGGTCCTGTCGAGCAGCAGCTGCTCCAATATGACAGGCTCTACCTCTTGCAACTTGAGCCCTTTGCTGATTCTTCTTGGGACAATCCCGAGAAAAGTGTCCAGGCTCGCCACAGTTGTAACAAGACTTGTTATCAGCAGCAGCAGCAGTAGTAGTTGCATTGTTGTTTCTGTTTGGAGCCCCCGTGCTCCTGCAATTGTTGGCCCAGTGACCAAACTTCCCACAGTTTGTGCATTGCCTGCACTGATTGTTTGGTGCATGATGATACTGACAGGTGTTGCACAAAGGTGCTGTGCCAGTGTAGGGCCGATTGATTCGTAGAGGTGGCGGTTGGTTGATCATCGGGGTTTGGGTGGTTGCAGCAAAATTCTTGACCACCTTTTGTTTCTTTGTCGGCCGTTTATCCGGCTTCCTTGAACTCCCAGCCTTTGCTGAGTTAGATTCTTTCTTGAGTGCCCCAAAGGCAACCATCACATCTATCATTGTTGATGACAAAGTAACGGCCATTTCCAGGGTTGTTGGATGAGCAGCAAGAATAAAACCTTGCATACAAGCCGGTAATCCCCCGATATACTACTCAATTCTCTTCTCCAGTGTTGGCACTATATCCGGTGCCAATGATGATAGCTCGTGAAATCTCGTGATGTAGGCCAGATGCCCAGCACCAATCATAACAAGATTGAGTAACTCAATCTCAACCTTCTTGAGTTCATTCCTTGGGCAAAACTCCGGCTGCAGTATGGCCTTGAAATCATCCCAAGGCATAGACAGAGCCTTATCTCTGCCCCTAGTTTGAACTTGAGCATTCCAACAAGTTAACGCTCTTTTGTTGAATGAACCAGCAGCATACTTCACCTTATACTGCTCAGGACAGTTGCTAATCTCCAAAGTGGTCTCCATCTTCTCGATCCATTGGATCAATCCGACGGCTCCTCACTGCCACTGAAACTCGGTGGCTTGCATCCTACAAAGTTCTTGTAGGAGTAGTCTTGATGATGGCGGGTATTACCGCTGCTTTCTCTAGATGAGTTGGCGATGTTACTGTTGTTGCTGTTGATCCGGTTCATCATCTCGGGAATCACATCCCTCAATTGACTGGTCAGCAGGGTGGCCAGTGCTATGGTAGCAGGATCCAACTGATGAACATGTGGTGGCAGAAGAGGATGTGGAGGTGTAGGGAAGTCAGGTGGTGTCGGTGTCGAGGAGTGCGGTGCTGAATCATGTGGTGGTGGCGGCATTAAAGCTGGTTGTCTTCTTGGCGGCATTCTAATCATAACCGAAAGAAAAATCGGTTAGTGCAGTGATCAGATGCAGAAGGCACGTGCAAATAGAATCCTATGTCATATGATCTCTACATGAGGGTCCCCAGGTTATAGTCTAGGCCAAACCATTTAAGTAATATGACCTATATTTCTCTATAACCATGGCTCTGATACCAATCTGTCAGACCCCAAGCCGGCGGGCTGGATCGACTTTCCCGCCGGGCGGAAGGTTCCCGGGGCGCGATATCGTTGTGATAATCGAAATGATCAGATTGTTTACATAGCACATGATAAATAAATGAGAAATGCTAACATGACAATGAAATAGTTAAATTACATTATATAATTTAACTAAGTAAATATAATCAAAAGAATCAATGAGTTCATATCTTGTATCTATACAAGATATACAAAAGGTGATTCATTGTTTTGTCACCCAAAAGTATGTAACACAAAAGTAGCCAGGCCTTCTTAAAGTCCACTAGCTATGTCCCTGTAATCCTGGTGATTAAACATGTTCGTCACCTGAGAAAACATGCATTTAAAACAAAGTCAACACTAGGTTGGTGAGTTCATAAGTTTGATATTTGAAAGCCTTGAAATGTTCACATGCACAATCACCATGTCATACTTGTTGTTTGTAAGTTGTTTGATTCACCCGTCACACAATGGCCTCTCCATGGTTATATTCACAAGTGATATCTCATCCTATTAGATATGCTTATATATATGGCATATGTAAGGGAACTAAGCCCTAGCCAACATCCCACCACATATCTAATAGAACTTAATGCCACTTGTAATACAACTATGGATATCCATTTCATTTCACCCGTCCGTCTGTGTTCATCATCCGTTGTATCATATGTAGAATAATGTAATAAGAGTATTTTAGTTATCAAAACGAAGTATTGATAAAATCTCAATGGGTTAAGGAAATTAGATTAATTTAACCTGATCCTTGTTATTATTCTATTCTTGTGGGGTTAGCTGTTAATCACTGTTAATAATAAAAGTGTTAGTTAACCATTTGATATTTGTTCTCAACTTGTAGTGCATAGAGCCTAAAAGGAATCCATTGCAATCCTCACGTAATTAGATTACAATGCATCCGATTTACCTTTATCACCATGTGTAACCATAGACCTCATCGAAACGGTTACTAGTGTTATGACTTGAGAGAATAATTCCTCAGTCTACTAGTCAACAGGTAACGATGGATTAATTACAATTATAACTGTAGATTTATATCACCATCTGTCGCTTACCAGACCCTGACTTGAGTCGCCCTGTCACCGGTCATACGTTACCGGCCAATGATTGAGTACGATTAACATACTAGCCCTACAAGCTAGAGGTTTGTCAAACCTATGGTACCACTATGCTATCGTCGGTTTAGTCACGTCAAACTAACTGGTCATCGATTTGTGAAGGGACTTACAATGATCAACTTGAGTACATGGCACATGATTGAAATGATATAATGCAGACAGTTCAATAGTAATCAATTGTATTGTGCTCATCAATGTTATTTGTTCTCAATGGTGTATGTTCTCGTTGTTAGCAAGGTTAAATAAGATCTTGTCTTATTAAATTATGTTAATTGTTGTGCGAATGATGTTGTTATAATGAAGTTACATTATCATGATTATCATTCCTTGTTGTTCCATATAATCACCATGTTGTCACTAAGCTGTAGCAAGAACTAGTCATACTACACTTAGTCGACTCAGGTGGTGGATGATTCTTGTTCCCTGTTATCTTGTAATATGTGTTGAGTTGTAAGCTAAGTGTTATAAGCACTTGTCTTATTACACTTAGTTAACTCTAGTGTTGAATGATGTTATGAAGATGTGTTAACTTCATATCATTCATGTGTTTTGTTCTAGTCATCATGTTCACCTGTGATTACTTCAATGTTCGTTCTTGTAAGAATAAATAAGTGTTGGAAGATATAATCTTACAACTATGTTATTCTAATGTGTTGATGAATTATGAAATTACATTATCATATTCATCCTAGTTATTCCTGTCATATCATGATCATACAGGCATGCATACAATGATAAATGATAATAAAGCAAGCAATATTATCTAATCATAGTATAAGCAATATGTTAAACATAAAACTTTTAAATAATTAAAATTTAAGCATGTTTCTCAGCCCCGAGAGTTTAAAATCAGTTAAGATTAGAAAAGGGGCGTATGAACTCACCTTGTTATTGAAGTGGTTGACTTAGCTTAAACAAGAAATGCACGCGCTCTTGATTGGACTTGATTTTTTTTTCACGATCCTGTATTGATTTCATGTTGTTGTAATCTTATAAGTATAAGTTGTAGACATTCGTGTGTGTATGTATGTTTAGCTATAAAATTTGACTAACACTCGTAATTCTCGGTCGTCATTCGGCCCTGTTTACATGCTATTGACTTTAGCTACACTTAGCCCAATTAGGTTAAGTTTAGAACACTTTGTCCTAATATGTTAGTTAAGTGTATTGGTTATAACTTTGCAAAATCAACCTAAATATAAACTTAGGTTTATAGTTCAAACACCACTTGTATTCATTGTTACCTTGAAATGGTTGTTTCATAGTTAATGACTAAGTAGCCCATTTTCCTTGTAAAAATGATGGTTTCAAGTTAATAAAGCTCATTATACTAAAATCCATCATCTTTGTAGTATTAGATTCTAATTCCCTTGCACGTTTCAAATCCGGTTTGTTCTATGTGTGTGTTTTCTACAATCCTTGTGATGTTGGGCCGAGTGGACTAATGTGGCCCAATCATATTATGGGTCGAATAACCAAGTGAAGTTGGGCCGAATGGTTTGAGCCTGGGTCACTAAGTCTTAGGCTGACCCAATGGGCCTTGGGCCATGACAGTGGGTCTTGGGCTGAGTAATTTGGGCCAAGCGATCTGTTGAGCCTGCTGAAAGTTATTGGGCCGAAAGTTTCCTGGGCCAAAACAGCTTAGTCGGGCCGCAACAATTATTCTGGGCCACACTGGGCCAAATTGGATTGTGTTTGGGCCTTGTTAATTGCTGTTGGGCCTAAGAAATTGATGCGAGCGGTCAGTATACTAAAAACAGAACTAAATCTAATCTAATTAACCTAAGCTAAAGACACCAAATCTAATCCTAGACCTATACTTAACCTAAACACCTAGTAATAATCGGAAAACCTAAACTAGACCGCTCCTAAGGCAAGTGTACCTGTCGGTGGCAGAATAGCTGACGGAAGTCCGGATATCGAACCACGGACACTAGTGTAGCAAACTAACCTAGACTGTAAACGTAACTAAAGTAAAGAGGGGGGGTTTGGTGAAACTGATAAACTAATCAGACTGAATTTGACTAAGTGAACTAAACTAACAACTATACTAAGAATAGCAACACTAAAACTGAAACTGAATCTGGAATCTAAATATGGTGAGGAAAACAGGTGTACCTAGGCTGGGAATCAAAAGTGTGACAGATGCTGATCTGGACTGATTTACTAAGGATGAAGACTAGGATCTTAATGAACAGACCTAAAATTACCTAAAGGGGACCCAGATCAGATACCAGGCAACTCCAATAGAAATCCAAAGTCTGTAATGTATGTACTAGTCAATCGGGTATCCTCCCGGACTCCCCAACATGCATTTGCACTCTAACTGGTGGATCACCTCCCGAATTTCTCCACCAGTTTGCATCCTAAGATACTAGAGAGTCATAAAGTTGACAACTTTAACATGGATTGACACTAACACTAAGTAGATCTAAGACAACGCCCTCCCGGGTCGTTTAACTCAAAATTCCTAAGTGTAAGAGACCAACCATCTAACCTATCACCTCCCGGATTTCTAGGTTAGGTTACAAATGCAAATAACTATATTTAATGAAGTCTAATCCTATGGAATGTGATCAACAACCCATAAACTAACCTAAAACACAAAGTAGTAGGCCTAACATGCATCTATGTGTGGAAAGACATTCCTAAACACATGTGGATCAAACATACACCAAATATAATCATTCAACATCTGTAATAATCATCAAAGTTTCAAGCTTTACAACTGATTACAAAGCAAACATCATCATTAAGCATAAATCAAGTCCAAAATCATCAAAGTTCACAACTTTATCATCCCAAACCTAGATACAACCATAGATCTAGCAACAAAGCATAACTACAGTAGCTAAACAAGTCTGAACAAAGTCTAGAAACATTAAAAATCAAAACTTTAAACTAAGAACATGAAAAGTAAAGGAAAATACTCAAGATCAAGGTCCTTCTTCACTCCAACAAGCCCTAATCAAGCCAAATACTCCATGGTTAAGCTCCAGCAGCTCCTAGGCTTGATTAGGGTTCCAAAGACGCAAAAGAAGACCCCCAAAACGGCTGGAATGCGATCCCATTTATAGAGGGCTTGAAATTAGGGTTTTAGGCTAAAAATCCATCTTAGGCGCATAGCCTAGCGCTGACAAGGGTGTGGCTAGGCTATGCGCCCGGAAATGCCAGGAGCATAGCCTGGCGCCAAGAAGCCCCACGCTAGGCTATGCTCCTAGGGCCAGTTTTCCTGATTTCTTTGTATTTTCACCCGCTCTTGATTCCGATGCCCGTTTGCCTTCATTTCCGCTCCTCCGGGACACATTCCTACACAAAAACACTAAAATGTTAAAAGGAATTAAAATCGACTCGAAATATTTACAAAACTATCGAAAACAGACTCGAATATGTACAAAAATGGATGTGTTAAACTAACACATCAGAAATTTCCTGATCTTGGGTTCTTGGCCGAATGATGTTATCTGGTCAGGTGGAACCTAGTCCCAACGAATGGGAGTGGTCGAATAAAACTGGGTGGCCGAATGGAGGTTATGGTCGAAGGTGATTGTGGCCTGGCGAATGGTGGTCGAGAGAATGAGACATGGCGAATGGGTGGCTGGCGAATGAGGCAGGCGGTGAGTATGGAAGTGGCGAAGGGTAGCAGCCGGCGAATGAGGCCATTCGGCCTTAAGCCTTTCGGCCGGCCCTGGTTCTCATTCGGCCACAACAGGCCTGCACTCAAACTCGCCACCATTTCAAGGGTCTCTTGCTATTTCGAAGGTGATGGGTGCTAAAGATGGTCCTCGTGGTCGTGGGGTGCGAGTTCTGAAGGTGGTGAACCGGTTTAGGTTGGTGGTATGACAAAGGGTTCGAAAACCCTAATTCTCGGAATGTTTGCAGCTTCATACCTCAAATTTTGATGGGTTTCTCTCTAGATCTGTTGTACTTTCATGTAGAGGACGATGAGAGCTTCGATTTGGCTCAGAAATTAAGTGATTTGGTTGAGTTTTGAGTGAGTTATGGTAGAGAGAAGCTAGAGAGAGAGTGGGTGGCCGAATTAGGGTTTTTAGTGTGAAAAAATGGGGAGGGAAATGAAGAAGATGAGCTCATTCAAGGTATTTATACCTTGAGTGAGTTCGGGTTCGTTTTTGTTGCTCGGTTTGCGTTTTCGTTGCGTTTCCGGAACGTGACGCGCGCGTTTACGGATTTTTAAATAAAATTGCTTCTTTAATTACATTTTGATGAGTTTCAAAATTGTAAAACATAATTTATTATTTTTCTTTAATTTATTATCGTTCGAGTCGTTTTCGTTTCGTCAGATCGCGTCACCATCGCGCGTATTCGTTCGAATCGTCACCCGAACAAACACAACGATGGTTTGACTTTCTGACTTTTGTTTTCTACTTTTCAGTCATCATTTCAGGACTTTAAACTCACAGATATGTTTGTGTGAGTCGTCACCCACGCAAACACACTGTCAGTTCGTTATTCTAAAACGACACTGCAGTTATGCCTTTAATTGTATTTCCTCACTAACAGACTCAACTAAACACCCTGTTTTCACATTGTTTACGTACTGATTTGTCGGCCATTTGATTCCCGTCATCTATGGATATCATATCGCAACCGACTTGTTCTTGTTATTTACTTGAACATCATTGTTTCTCTTGATTCGTTGTATTAACTGTACTTAGGTTTTCACCTAAATACAACAACTATTGTTTATCGTGATCGTTGTACTTACAGTATTTAAGTTTACACATAAATACGTACAACTGTTTCTTGTATTTTGAATTCTGTTAATACAAACACTGTTCATGTACATGTATTTACACATAGTAATTAGTGAAAGTACACATACCGTACGGACTTGCCAGACGATCTAGTACTGGATGTCACACCGGTGGTGAGGTTCGTTCAGATTACGGTTCGTGGATCTTGGTTCGTTGCTCATGCATGGAGGTTCGGTGATGAGAGCTGGGTTCGGCTGAAGCCTAGGGTTCGGCCAACCCTTGTACAGGTTCGCCGGCCATGGTAGATTCGGCTAGGGTTCGTCCAGCTCCACAGGTTCGCTTGAGGTAGGAGGGTTCGTGGGTGCTAGGTTCGGCTGGTGAGGGTTGGTTGCCATGCAGGTTCGGCACTCAAAGGGTTCGGCCACCCTTTCACCCAAACCCATTGGGTTCGGTCGTAGCTGCAATCTCATGAACCTGCATATCACCATCCTCTTCATCGTCGAACCACACAGCTCCAAATCGTTCCCCAAGGTTGGTGTTATACCGAAAAAAAGGTTTTCAGAGATGTGAGCTTGAAAGGGGTTGGGCCTAGAACCGGCTAATGTTGGTGGGTCGACTAGGGTGATTAAAACCCTACTTTTTAAACTATTCAAGCTTTTATGCCTCGATTTTGGCCGGATAATTCCTCAGATCGGTTGTACTTTATGGTAGAGGATGCTGAGAGCTTCGTGTGGACACCAAAAACACGTGATTTCACCCACAAATGAACAAGTTAGGGAGGTTTGAAGTTGTGAACTTTAGAGAGAGAGGGGGTGACAACTTTGATAGCTAGAGAGAGATGAGATGAAATAAATGAAGAAGATGGTTTCATTTAGGGTTTATATACCACGTGGGTGTTCGGGTTCGTTTCGGTTGCTCGGTTCTCGTTTTCGTCGCGTTTCCGGCACGTTACACGCGTGTTTCGTAACTTATATAAAAAGAATTTATTTTCGAATGTTTAGAAGGTGGTTATTTCTAGTAAATCTTTTAAATTAATTTTTCTCGAATCATTTTATTGAAATTACTTATTTTACGCGTTTCGTTAGCTCTTTCGCGTATTTTATGTATTTTAATTAAAATAACTTTATTTTTAAACTTCTAAAAGATTATGATTCCTAATAATTATTTAATGTTTAACTTTCTTACATTATTATCGTTCGTTTCGTAGTTCGTTTTCGTTTCGTCAGAACGTGTCACCTTCACGCATATTCGTTCGAATCGTCACCCGAACGAACACGGCGTTGGTTTCACTTTCTGATTCTTGTGTTCTACTTTTCAGTCATCATTTCAGAACGTTAGACTTTCAGATTTATTCGTACAGATCGTCACATATACGAATAATTCGTCGGTTTAGCATTCTGTAACGACAACCGTTATGGTTTTGTTATGTTTAACCTCGCATACGTTTATACATAATAGCATTCAATCAAGCATCTGTGTGTCTGTTCAGTGTTGTCTGATGTGTTTCTGACTGTTAAACCATGAAGTTTAAATCAGATCTCAGAACAATTACATAATAGTTTAGTGTCAAGCATCAAATGTCAATAGCATATACATAGTTCACGTAGTTTGTACCTGAGTTACTGTGCAAGTTACTGTTGAGATCACTGTTCCGGCAACGCTTCCGGTACTGATGTTACAAAAACCTAGTCATGGTTATAACAAAGCTTGAATAAAAGCAAAATTATTCTTAAAATCTCATATTAAATCCAATGCAAAAGTGCAAAATCAAATAATCATGAAGCACAAATTAGCATATGTACTAGCATATGTACTTGTGAAGTTTGTATAATGTATATATCTGACGGTCCTTGATATGCAAGAGTAAAATTGCATTAATTTTAACGTTAATTTACTTAACTTTTTGTTAAAATAACATTAAAAGTACTGGGTTGGTAGCTTAATCATACATCGGGGGTCTCATTGGTAGTAACATCTTTATTTCTATTTGCCTAAGGTGAGATTGTCTACATCGTACCCTACCTAGACCCTATTCTAACTTTGGTTATGATGGATTGTATTGCCTATAATGATGATAATTGTGAAATTTGTCAATTTTCCCCTTTTAACAACTCAAAATCAAAGGGGAAACGAAATTAGGAAAATAAACATCAAAGAAGAGCAGATCTAAAATATTAATTACATTAACATCAATTGTTTAATCTTAATTATCAACATCCAAAATCAAGAAACTAAAACTAAAATCACCCTAAAATATTAAACAAAATCAAACCCCAAAAACCCAGAACAAATCTTGAAGCTAATAGATTCTATGTAGTAGTTTACATAAGACCCACATCCTTATTTGCCCTCCGCTTCAAGGATTCAAGAGTAACACAATCATTGAACAACTTCTTTATAGAGAACACAAGAATCTTGAAACAAAATCGATCAATGAATGATTAATAAAACAAATAACATTATTTTAATCGAATTCAACTCATTGTTGGATTATTGGGATGCAATGCAATTGATCAATGGATGAAAGCATCTTAATTGGTTATTTGAAAATCTTTGGGTAAAATTAGAACAATGCCAAGAATACACATATATTATTTAAAAATCTTTGGGTTTAATTTTACTATTGTCTTTTTTTTAGTGTTGTAAAAATCGGCTTAGGCGGCCTCCTAGCTTGTCAATTTCCTCTAAGCGAGGCAACTTTTTTTTTTGACTTTTTTCGGGTAAAAAGGGCCCATATTAATGATTATTCGAGACATTTCTCAACCCAAAATCCTTAATATATCTCTAAAACATCAAATCTAACATCTGAAACATCGAATCTAGCAACTAAACATCGAAATCCATCTCTAAACCTTGAACTCAGTGTTTAAGTTCGAACTTTGAAGTACTTGACTTAATATTTTTAAATTATTTGAAACTAGTGTTATATTAAATTATTGATATTGATGTGTGTATATACTATATATTTGTAAAATTACATATAAAAATTCCAATCGGCCTAGCGCCGATTAAGCCCTAGACAGCATCTCGTCTACCGCCCGACTGGCGTTTAGCAATTTCTACGACCATTCTTTTTCTAAACCTCCATTTAGAGCTTGATTTCTTTGTGTACTCGATTCACAAAAATAATCGATAAAGCAATAACGGTTCACTTCTGTGACTCTTTTACTGAACATCAATCAAAACTTGATTTCTTATTTTCTTTGAAACATGTTTTTTGAAAGAACGAGAGGAAAACACGCATTTAAGAGTTCTTGATTTCTCAAGAAAATATCTCAACTCAAACAACATATATACTTTTCATGTTTTTTTATTAAAATTAATTAATAATAAAAAAATTGGTTTTAAACATGATTAAATTCTATCCATTTAATTTTTTGAATCAATAGCCATATACGAGCTTTCAAATTTTCTTCAATTTACAAGTGTTTTTATTTTATATATATATATATGTGAGTGTGAAATTATATATGTGTGTGTGAAAGTCTAGGAGGTATTATATAATTTGAAAGTTTTGGATATACTATACTTTTACAACCATTTGGTTCCCTAACTAACTCTCATAGTGGCTTTCGGTGTTAATAATTTCATATATACAATTGATATATAATTCGCAGTTAACACTATAATTTTATTAATTATTTAAAATTATGTCTAAATAAACAAATCGAAAACCAAAATCCATATAATTATGTTTTGTGTAGCTGGAAATCAATTATTCATAAACGGTGTACACAAAGGAATGACAAAATAATTTTTTTTAAATTAGAAATAATAGTGTTAACTAAATTTTTGGTTTTTTATTTTATATGAAGTTAATAACATGTATGTTTATTCTCATTTGTAAAAAGTAACACGTTTGGTACTAAGAGTTAAAAATAACAGGTTTAGGATTTTTTTTTTAACGACATTGGATCTCACTGTGTGAACCACTGATTTTCAGGTCATGTTACCAAGGTCTAGTTACCATGACCTCTGTTGAGACCCCACCACCACTCCAGGAGAAAACCGCACCGGAAAACCCCCTGACATCTCAAGGACCCCTATTTCGACTTGAGAGAGATTTGAACTTGTTACCTTGCATTTGGAAAGTCAAGATGGTACCTCTAGGGCAGGTTTAGGATTTATTCTTTCAATTTTATAATGAGTTTGAGTATTAAAACTAATTTTCGTCACCATTTCGTTAAATTGAGACAAAATTAATGCAACTTAGCCTTAATACCAAACCCGTTACAAAATTAAAAAATATAAAACTAAAAATTTTTAATTTAAAACCTTAGTTTCAATATCTGTTATTTTCCATAAACCAAATAGATCGTATGTGTTATATATGCACACTAGTTTTTTCGGATAATTTTTTGGATATTTTTCGGATATTTCGGATAGCTTTTCGGATGAATTTTCAGATATTTTTCAGATATTTTGGATAGTTTTCGGATATCCAAAATATATTTTAATTTTTTTCCCTTACTACGGATATCCGAAAATAAACACCCCTAGTTTCATCTATGTAAAATAGCATATATTATTATTTTTATTTTGCATATAAGGTGTTTGTGGTCTTTAGGTGTAAGAAAAATAACAAAAATTGATATATATATATATATATATATGAGAAAATTTACTGCACAATGCGACAGGGTGTTACGATTTAACCCGCTTGTTGCGGCATATGGGACATGTTGATACAATTAATAGACATATGAAGTCAGAACGATTGGTTATGAAGATTGAAATATAAATGAAAACACTACTATGTCTCATACGTTGTATATAAGAATTTTAGAAAAGTAATTTAATAGGAATTTGATGGGTCAAAGTGATATTTCACAAAGCTAAAGTGCAAGTTTTGAAAATTTTCAAAGTTAAAAGGGTTAATATTTACCATCTAACACTTTTTAATGAGTAAATATAATTGTTGGATCTAGGATGGATTAAACTGTTAATCAACTAATTAATCAACACACACAAGAAGTAAATACTAGCTTATGAAACAGGCATAAACAAACTCACAACTAACTCTCAATGAATAGGTAATGTAAGTAACTCAAGAACACAAACAACCAATTCAATTCAAGCTCAAGTAAATATTAATCACTTAAACATGTTACAAGAGATAGTGAGATATGCACACTAATAACATACATAATCCATATGAGATCAACTACTTAAAGAGCCTTTTGAACCAATTTTAACAATTGATCATGACATGATAAATACAAACCATTGATTCATGTTTTAATGCTAAAAAACAAAATTACATTAATTTTTTTTGTTAAAAAATTACAAGATCTTCTACCAAACTTAATTAAAGATCTTTTGTTAAAACTAAGTTGTCATGTGTGCACTATTCTATACCAATAAGAATTTTGATGTACAAAACTAGTTCAACAAAGTTGACTTCATTAGTGAAAGAATCCATAAGTAGAAACGTTGTTTCAGTAAAAAACCACTATTATAAAAATCGGCCTAGGCAGCCGCCTAGTCACCCCTCTACTATCTTGATTTTGACCTAGGCAGTGCCTAGACGCTAAGCAGTCTTGTCGGGTTTTTTTGACTTTTTTTTTGTAAAAAAGGACCAATTTTATGATTATTTAGACACTTCTCAACCAAAAATCCTTAATATGTATTTGAAACATCAAATCCAGCCACTTAACATCAAAATCCATCTTTGAACTCGGTGTTTAAGTTTGAATTTTGAAGTACTTGACTTAGTATATTTAAGTTTATTTTTTAAATTATTTGAAGTATTAAATTAAATTATTGATATTTATGTGTGTATATAATATATATTTGTGAAATTACGTATAAAATTCCAATCCGTCTAACGCCGATTATTCCCGATTAATCCCTAGGCTACCGGTACCTCGCTGCCCGACTAGCGTCTAACGACTTCTACAACAATAGTAAAAACTGAATGAAATGTAGAAAACCATGATTTATAAAGAAACCTTTAGGCAAAACTGGATCATCAAGAGAAACTAGGGACTTCAGTAGAAACAATCAAAAAATTCATAGAAACTAGAACTTCTATTTTAAAGTTGAAGTAAAATCAAAGATAATCTGTTACGAAATTTGTTTTGATAATTCATAGCCAAAAGGTTCCCAATAATCTCCGTCCAACTTGATGCTACCAAAACTCATTCTTTTTTGTCTATGCTTTGATTTTCCTGATCTTCAAAGCTAGCTTATTTGTCATCACCTAGAAATCATCTTATGCTTATGATTAAATCCAGTCTTTCACCATTTTGATGTCTAGGATGATAGTAAGATTGATAATTGACTTGAGGTCATGTAGTAATATAGTTGAAGAACTTATGTAATCCTACTCAAATGCCTCATCTTTGCATTTTATCTTCTGATCACATACTTGCTAGCTTTGTGATCATACACCAAGTAACAATGCAATAATTTTTATCAAAAGGAAGTCCTATGGTCAAATGACAACCAGTTCTATATTATAGGATAGCATGTTGTTGCTTAAATTGTTCAAATTAAGTTGTATTAGGCAAGTTTGACAAACCCTTAGTATTGTGATCAGCTCAACTCCTCTCAAATTAATAAATTAACCTTTAGCTCTGGTTAAAATGACCAAAATATATCAAAAATATAAAATAAATTCTAAACTTTAGGATAAATTTATGGGACATCTTCTAACAACTAATTTTTCTTTATGATTTTATAAGTCATACACAAAATAAATCAAAATTTTTGTTGTTTTAACACTAGAAATTTATCATATTTTAAAAATTTAAGTAAATAAACCTAAAAATTATCAAACTAATTTATTAAGGTTTAAAAATGGTATAAAAGTCTTATGATTTTTTTAATAAAATTGTATATTTCAACATAAATTAATATGAATTTCTGTACGAAGAAAGAGATTTTTCTACAATCTACAAGCTAAAATAAAAAGAATAAACTACAAATGAATATTCTAAGTGTATTATAACCAATAAACGCTATGACCTGGAATATTATGTGCTATAAAATAAATAAATAATTTCCTACAAGTAGATTAGGGTGTAAAATTGTTTTTTTTTTTAACGACACAACAGTTGATTTACTGACACGTATTCAAAAGAAAACTTATAAATCAGTCATATCGTCTAGATTTCACCAACTTTTGAGGAAACTGATGACTTTGTCAAATTATTACTAGTATTAGTTGAAATAAAATTTCCAAAACAATGAGTTTTCTAAAAGTATTTATAATTATAATATATGTTAAATTATTTTAAGAACTTAAAAACGAATTTACACAAAAACCCGACCATTTGTCATAGGTTAAACTAGCCTATCATTTGAGATTTTGAGAGACGTGTGTTGTGATAAATGCATTGTGGGATCTCACCCTTCAATATCTTTATCGTCAACCAATCCCATTCCCTTGCTAATCGAAAGAAGTAATGGAACAAACCAACAAAAGCAGGATATGATTTTCATGTGCCTTGCATGACATCTTACAATAGGTGATTTTGCTAATAAGCCAATATGAAACATTTTGATAACTATGCAAACCCCAAGGACTCAAGAACATGAAGAAAGGTTGTTAGGGTTTAAATTCAACGACTAGATGTAATCGACAAGATCGAGGACTTTTGATCACCATCCTGTAATCTGAAAGTTAGATATCGCATTTACCCCTAGTAAAATATAACCAACGAAAGACGATTACAATTTTTTCATCCATTTTGGATATCATGTTTACCCATGCAAAAACATTTAAAAAAAAATAACTAACCAACAACGTTCGATTGAGAGCGAAATTGGTTGAAGATGAAAGTAAAAATGGAAAGAAATGGTGGACTTGAATGTGGTGAAATGATAATCATGGGTAATTTTATAAGAGAAGTCAGATATACCAATAAGCTTTATAAATAAGACTTTAAATTAAAGCTTGGATCATCACAAAATGCACAATTTCACCAACCTCTCCCAAGTATTGTACTTGTAACTTTGCACTAGTAGATAATTCTTTTATAACCCGTATGATTTATAATGTATAACTTGAATTTCCAAATGGTAAAATAATCTACTTATATTCGTTAATGAATTCACCTTAGGGTACCGAAGAACATGTATTGATGGTTCTATTGCAAATTGCCAACCTAAAGTTCATCTTCTTTTCTCCACATATATACTTTTTAGTTTAATTAAAATAAATAAAAAAAGTTTCTTTTTAACATACATATATCTATGAAAACTAAAGAGTTGTTGTATTATTTATGACAAAAATTCATTTTCTTTGGTTGGTACAAAACAAGATCGCCAAGTTTCAATTTCTTTGTCTGTGGGGGTATACAATTTCATATAGGTTGGACGATTTGAAGAGGATATTTAAGTAGTGTAACCTTTTTTTTCCTTCTCTTATTTTTTTTATTGGAAAGGAGGTACTCCAAAATATTAATTAAATATGTTAAAATATGTGTCTTACACATGTTAAATATTTGAATTTTAAAATTATTTATTTTAAATAACATAGTATATATTTTTTAAAATCTTTCTATAAAAAATATAGAATTTATTTGTAGTGCAATCATATTATTCATCAAGTTAAATAACATAATTAATATTTAATAAGAGATTGAATGTGAAAAAAAAAACAAAGTTTAATAAAAAATGATATATAAATAACTAATAGGAAATAGAGACTAAAAAAACAAATTTTAAATGTTCTAGAAAATTAACACATGTGTTATTGTAAAATCTTTATTTGTTATATACATTCCCTTGGTATAAAACATGATTGGTTGTTACCAATTCTATTCTCACTTAAAAAAAAAAAAAAAAGCATGGATGTAAATTGAAGTAATTACAAGGGTATTTAAGTCTTACCCCTTGTATGATGTAATGGTACCCTGTCTATTTTATTGACTAACGCACCCCACTAATATCACCCTCTCCAATAAAAATTGTTTTTTTTTAAATTCAATTTAATATTATAATTTTTTTATAACAAAATTTCAAATTTTCACAAAACTCAATATCATTTAAAATATGGTTTCACTACCCAAGGCATTAAAACCAATGAAATTATTTTTGTATGACATTGTTCAAAATAAAATTTATATATCCATAAATATTTTAACTTTAACCTTCATATCTTTTTATTTTTTTTTCCCTTAAATATTTTCATAGACTTTAGGTTTAAAAACAATGTGGATGTGATTAATGTGTCCAGTCTGTTCGTTTGACCTTAATTAATTCAACTTTTTCTTTAATTTTACTGATTACTCTTCTCCAAAACCATAATTATTTCTCTAACTTTTTCAACTTTAAATCCAATGCTTTTTGACAAACAAATTTACAATCTTTTTTTAGCAGTAATTGAAAACAACCATGTCGGTTATGGCCGGCTTCATATACTCCATTCTTGAAAACTTAAATATCTGAAAAATATAAAGAAAAAGTTGAAGAATTTGCTACTTTCATTTTATGCTTGTGTTTTACTATTTCTTGTTCCCTTCCAGATATCACCTACTACTGATGACTCCATGCCTTCTTATCATCTTCCCCACCATCCACATTCACAGAATTCCATGTGAGTAGTTGTGTTCTTCTTTTGCAGCTGTTTCTTCAATTTCAAAAAAGCCCTCTTTTTTCATCATTAATTTCCATTTCCCTCTAATTTAAGGGAACTTTTAGGGTTCTTGAATAGATTTATAGATACCCTTTTGGGCAAAAGAGATCTCACACATTTTGGTTTTGTGATTCTTGATATGGGTTTGGTTCTAATTGGCTTGTTTTATAGGAGATCTAGGGTTTAGACTGATGTTCATTGAATTTGGAGGTTAAGCAAATACAGGTGGTTGTTGACATCTTCACATTCAGGTATAATCTGTAATTAATGTTCATTCTTTTTCATATGGTTCAGATTCTTTGTGTTATTATATGTTTTATGCTTTTTTTCTTTTTAAAGATCTGATTTTTATTTCTGTGTGAACGGATGAATTGTGTTCAAAAATCACAATAGATGTTTATTTTTCAAGCCAGAACTTGATATTTTTATTACTGGGTTTCCTTTAAGAGATTCAAATTCAAACTGATATTAGTCTTCACATGCTGAATGCATACACATTGATTGTTTTAAAGTTTCCTCAATCCGAAGGTGCACTTGTGTTCTTTCATCTTTTTGGATGAATCTGCCCAAAATTAAGCAGTCTGGAACTTTGCCATCCCTATTAATAATCTGAATTTTAAAATTTAACCATGATTTCTTTAAAATAAATACATCAGGAAAAAAGTTATTTGGTCAATTTCTATATAATCTTATGTAAAATTCTCTGATAAGATTACGTTTTCAAAAATTTTAAGGTGGATTCTTTGTTTGGAATCAGAGTATGATTTGAGAGTTATATATACATACATGTCTGTCTGTTTTTTTTCTTCATTTGACCAACATGATAAATATGGGTATATTCTATTTGTTCATTATAATCTGGTGATGAATTTTGTATATTTGGTTTTTTTTTGGTGTAATTGTTCAGATATTTTCTATAGATGTTCATAAAATTTAGATTTAATAATGATTGCCAATCAAGTATTTGGTTTGCACTTTCCAATCTAGGTCAAGAAACAAGAAATCAAAATGGTTGTAAAAATGGGCCTAATAATTTCCTTTTAACTAAACAAAAAAAAATCTCACTTTTTTAATTTTTTAATTTTCAGGGTATTTGCAAACTTTTTACAAATGGGTCTTAAGAAAGAAATGACAGAGGAAATTCCAGCTTTAAATCTTGAAGTATGGCATCTTATAGCAATATTTGTGGCATTATCCATTGTTGTTGTTCTTTCATTGCTTTGGTGTTATACAGTCACAAAAAATAAATCCAAAAGAAAAAATGAACGACTTCCAATTACCCAAAAACCAACTGTGGTGTCGGCTGAGATCAAAGACATAAGAGTTGACCAAAATTCAGCTAACGTTTTCATTGGTCAAGATGCAAATCCTCACACGTTATGGGACAAATTCAGTGATAAAGATAAAGATTCAGACAAACTATTAACACGTCCTAGTGTCGATAAGAGTAAATATGGTGATAATAGTAGCCAATCGGGATCTTTTAACCATTTAGACAAAGAAGATGTGGGTCCTGACTCGGGTTCACATCCTATGACTAGTACTTCCCCTTTATCTGGTTTGCCTGAATTCTCACATCTTGGTTGGGGTCATTGGTTTACTTTAAGGGATCTTGAGATGGCAACAAACCGTTTTTCTAAAGATAATGTTGTTGGTGAGGGTGGGTATGGGGTTGTGTATCGAGGCCATCTTGTTAATGGCTCTCCTGTTGCCATCAAGAAGATTCTCAACAATGTGTAAGTTATAATCATATTTCTAAAATTTGTTAACCATCGATTATGTAAATTTTTTCACATGGGTTAATCTTTTATTGGTTTAATTATAGAGGACAAGCTGAGAAGGAATTCCGAGTTGAAGTTGAAGCAATTGGTCATGTTCGCCATAAAAATTTAGTTAGACTCCTTGGCTATTGTATTGAAGGAACACACAGGTATTGGTTTCTTTTTGTTTTCTTTGAATTTTTCTAAGTTGTTTCGTATAAGCATGCATTAATATCCCTTTAAAGATAGGGCACATTTGAAACTATCAAGATTGAAATTGCACAAACTAGCACTATTCTGTACCGAAATTACGTTTTTGAAACTATTATGGATTTAAAAGATATGTTTGGAACTTTCTGCGCTTAATTTTCAACTTTTATACGAACCATGTGATGAACTTGCATTTACTTTTTTTCATTGAAAATTTAGGTTGTTGGTTTACGAGTATGTCAATAATGGTAATCTAGAGCAGTGGCTTCATGGAGCTATGCGCCAGCATGGATATCTTACGTGGGAGGCTCGCATGAAAGTTATCCTTGGTACCGCAAAGGCGTAAGTCCTAAATGTTTTTTCTAAATTTTTTAAAAACGTATAGTTTTTATTCATAAATAAGTGTATTTACTATATTGGCAATAGCTCATGATGCGATTTTTGCAGGCTCTCGTATTTGCATGAGGCCATTGAGCCGAAAGTGGTGCATCGAGATATAAAGTCTAGCAATATATTGTTAGATGATGAATTTAATGCTAAACTGTCTGATTTTGGACTGGCTAAGTTATTAGGTGCTGGTAAAAGTCACATCACAACTAGAGTGATGGGCACTTTCGGGTAACTAAAATTTAAATAAGTACATTCGGATTGCTTGTTGTTTCATTTTGACCCCTAAGTATTTAAAAAAAAAAAAATATTATTAACTCATTAATTTTGATGGTGTATAGATATGTAGCTCCAGAATATGCAAATAGTGGTCTTTTGAACGAGAAGAGTGATGTGTATAGTTTTGGAGTTCTGCTCTTGGAAGCAATCACAGGAAGAGATCCAGTGGATTATGGTCGTCCAGCAGATGAGGTATGCAACATGTGTCTCTCATTTGGCTAAACAAAACTATTTAAAAGTATTTATTTATTTATTTATTTATTTATTTATTTGTTTGTTTTTTGCTTGGATATTTAGGTGAACCTGGTAGATTGGCTCAAAATGATGGTTGGAAACCGACGGTCAGAAGAGGTTGTTGACCCTAATATTGGTACTAGACCATCTAGAACTGCACTTAAACGTGCACTTTTGACCGCTTTGAGATGTGTTGACCCGGATTCTGAGAAGAGACTTACAATGGGTGAAGTTGTTCGTATGCTTGAGTCTGAGGAGTATCCAATGACACGAGAGGTTTGCTTTCCAATTTCTAGGCTACAGGGTGCAAACTGGGCGGGTTAATATTTGCAAAATGGGTACTTTTTAAAACAGTTTTATGAAAAATGAGTGACAATTAGTACGTTTTAAAACAGGTTTTATAAATAAATGAGTTATAAGTATGCAGATGGTCCTTGTGATTTGCGGAAAATAACAAAAGGTGAAAATCTAAATAAAGTAACATGTTTGAGATTTAAGCATTTTGTTTTGTAATGATGGGCAGTCTAAATCAAAAGGTGAAAAATATCAAAGGTTATTTTGGTCATTTTACCTTAATATGACAATAAGTTTAAGTGAACAATACCTACCCTAGTTAAATCCCATTTTGTGAGGTTTGGCCCTGGGGATATGAAAACAAACCTTACCGTACCACAATGTGGTAGAGGCTGTTTCGTAAGAGACCCCCGGCTTAGGAATTTTTTTTTCAACATACCATGGATAGGCTAAAGTGAAGCACATATACATAAAACAACATAACCCATGCACACAAACTTATGTATACGTAGCAGGCATAAAGTGAAGCATATAGGTATATAACAAACTGTTCAACATATTCAAAACACCCAAGATGACAAATTCTAATGAAACTGATGCAACCACTACAATATGTAATCCAATCTACGTTACGGTATATCCACATAAGCAAGCAAAGAACTCGCATATCCAACACATGATAAACCTCCAAGACTAAGTTCCTACGTTAAAATTATTCCACCAACCTATCTCCTATCAATCTAGTAATCTCTCGCTTTTATCCTATGTCTCCAGGAACTCCTATCACTGATCATGTCCTTAGATAGGTGCAACTCTAACAAATCATGACGAATTAGCTTATCCCACGTCAAACTGGGTCGGCCCTTGCACCTCTTTCCCTCCACAATGAGAGTAAAGGCTTAGAAACATAAGTTGGCCTTAATACCAAACTCTTTAAAATATTGAAAGCATCAAACAAAGCATGTTTAAACTTTTAGTACCTAACATGTTACTTCTCACAAATCACATGGATCATCCGTGTAACTCATAAATAAATAAATAAAGTCTCAAACATGATAGTCTAATACTTGATAAAACGGATTTTTGTTTCTTGGTACTAAAGTGGTTTGACCACAGGGACGAAGACGCCGTAGAAGTCAGGCTAATGCAACAGAGCCTGAGTCTCAGACTGAGAACTCTGATGCAGAAAAGGGCACCAAATGAACTTTCGAGTGATTGACCAACCTCTACACAGTACAGAATTGAATTGCAGAATATTTTTCTTGGATTCAATGAAATTCAAGATGAGGGCAAGCTAATACCAAACACACATCTTATTATTTTTTATTGTTATTATCATTATTTACATGTAGATGATGTTGGAGAGATTGATTTGTGCATGATGAAAATCATGTTTAAAGATTTACTGGTGTGTACAGTTTCTTTGTATGGGTGTGATCAATATTAGATTGGCATGACCTTAGTTTTTTGTAGTATGATTTTGGATGCATTTTTCTTCTTCCAAGAAAGATTAATGGATTAATATTGCTACTTGTTTGCTTAAAATATAGTCATTTGATCTTATTTATGGCAAGTTTAATACTTTAAGACTATCAGTAGACTCTAAGCAATTTTCTTGATTTAAGGCTTTGACTTTAAGTTTTGGATGTGTTGACTTTTTGATTGCTGACTTGAAGCCTGAAATCTTAAATCTTGATTGGTATATTCCAAAAGTATGATAATTTCTCTCTCTGGCTTAATTTAGGATCTTAAATCAAAGTCTTGATCACCATAGTGCTTAAATATTATTTGTAAATTATATGGAAGTAATGAACTTTTTTGTGAATATTGATATGATGTATTATTTTAGTTTTGAAAGTTGCAATACTTTAAAGTTAATTTTTGTGTGGAAAATGTATTACAAAGTTATGGGCAATGTATGCACAACTAAAAGGGTGACCTGGTCCTGGATTAGACATATGATCTTGCTTGCAATGCCTTGCACAATCTAGGTCTAAAGTCAACGCTTTAGGAATAGCAGTAGAAGATAAGCAATTGTTTTGACTAAGGTTTGACTTTAGGGTTTTAAAATTTTGACAGGTGACCTCCCTTCAAATCGTAAATCTTTATTAACTTAGGTTCATGGGTTACAAAAAAAATAACAAAAAAAAAAGGTTAAGAGTTAGTTACACAAAGTCACAAATAGTCACTGGGATTTAACAAGTTTTCCAATTTTGAGAACTAATTTTATAACAATCCCTCCCGCCGTGCCTAGCACGTGAGGGCATTATTGTCTTTTCCTAAATTTTGACTTGAATATTTTAAAGGCCTAAACCTAAACTTATAACAATCACACTTCATTGTTGAAGCTCAAACACTTTCAAGAAACTAGAGCAAATTGTTGAAATCATGGTCAATAAGAGAGGATAACTAAGAATTTCGAATATGAATGCGTGTATAGTAAGTATTGCAAGCCCTTTAATATGCATAAAAACTACAAAATTTTACGATATCATTGTTTATGATTGTGTAAAACCCTAGCGTTTGATTACAGACTAGTTACATTCATCATCATACTCAGTATCGTACGATTAGCAAAACTAAGGTAGGGTCGGTAGTATTTACATTAGAGGTTCACCATTTTCCCTATTACTTTACAATAGACGTTCACCATGATGGAAATTTGTCTTGAAGGATGAGAGGGTATATGAAAATGATAGGTTAAGTTTTGTAGATTTTGTTGCTAAGGATAATTTCTTTGTTTTAATGATGAAGTTGCAAAAGATTAAGATTACAAGAAAGACATTAAGATGCTTTATTGTTATCCAATTCCTAGTGGCATTTTAGACATTGGTTTGAGAGCTTTAGAATGTCATGATTATGTGTTAGAATTTTTGAATTTTGTCTGTGAACATCACTGCTTATGTTTGTATACTGATCATGAAAGCACTTCAAAATGACATCATTGAAGAGGATGATGATGGGTTTGTAGATGATGCAAAAGAAGTGAGGAGGTTGTAGTGGATATGAAGAATTTCAAGATGAATATAAGTGGTGACAACAAGAATGAGGAAAAGACTAATAATGCATAATGACTCATTTGGTACATCTGCATATGAAAAATAAGAACCCAAGGAAAAGAGAATGAGAAAGGCTCTTTTACATGGGCGGTCATGAGAATTGAAGTGACTAAGACAAGCCGGTAGAAAAAGGCCCCTAACAAGTAACGACTAACATTATAAGAATAAATTATAAACATAACAAAACCATAGTATTAAAAATGCATATCATTAACCAATTATTCGTGAAACTCTCCTAACATTTTTTATAAAAAAAATTGGTTGATCAACTTTTCATAGGCCGATCCATTAAGTGTTTTTTGCGACATTGTTGATCGAAAATAAGTATTAAATAACTTCAACATAGAAAAACTTCTTTCTGCAAATATAATTGTGCAACTTGTACATGTCCTTGCTCTTTAACATACATTTTATTCATAAACTTACATATAGCATTTGCTTGTCTTCATCTTTTTTCTCTTTTATCTTTTTTGACTGTCGGGTAGTTGTTTTGGATGCATAATTCATGAATTTCTTTTTTTTTTTAGCAACAATTCATTTTATATTAGGAGTTATCACAAATTTGCCAAAATGCTAAATTGAGTGAGGGGAAGTTTGGCAAAATACAGTTCCTGTAGAGATTATTCCAGAATATGAACACGATTAAATCGCTAGATGAATTGGAAGTCGTGGATCACACTTTCAGATCAAACTATTTGTGGTTCACTCAAATGTTTGATCGGATAAATTCAATTTGAAAATCAAGGACTAGTATGAATTGTGGAATTTCTTGAAATGAACCAGTTAACAATCATCAATCATTATTTCTTGGATATACGCGAGATTCGATATAAGCTCGATCCCAGCCAAGGACTCTGCCCCTTGGACCCCGCCAACCCCTTGGAACCCCTATTGAATCATAAAACCTTAAACAAGCGTGTACACCACACCCAACTTGTTTAATGAATTTTATGATCATGTTGATCGACAAAATTAATCTAATTACACATGCCTTCGGCATCCCCCTCCTTGCGGTTAAGGTAATGACTTCGGGCAACACGAAAAAACCATTATTCAACTCTATGACAACATGAAAAATCAAAAGCTTTTAATCCAATTACAATAAATATCTAACAATCCTGTCCTATTTTAGTGTAACCCTTGATTAATTTAAAAAACAAAATCACAAACAATTTCAAACTTATGCATAAATGAAATATCGTGACGATTGAATTTCATCTTTAGTATATTACACATTTCAAATATTCAAATGTATCAGGTATCTCTGAGGATTGAACCTAATCTACTCAATTGAATACCTGAAGATAATATACACACAAGTTTACATACTTATAAGTTCTTACATGATGCTATTTTTACTAGCCTATGTCCATATCCTTCATAAACATATCAAAGCCAAGTCTCAGTTTCTTGAAGCAGCTAAACTTTATGTTTATACAAGTAGTTCTTTTTATCTCACCTGCATATGTAATTTTTCAAAAGAACTATTAAGAATTATGAATTCAACATCATCAACTTGCAGGTCTGGACACATACCTTAGATGAATCTACTAATGTGTTCTAATATCTAGAATTTAAGCTTTCCACATTGAATTCTACACATAATGTATATTAGATGCAAATTGGGTATCTTAACATTAAAGATTTCAAATGGACTTTAATCTCATCCCTTTAGCTGACTTGTGCATAAGATCTCTATATAACTCTTTGGTTAAATGATCAGCTAAATTTTGTTGAGTTTTCACAAATTCCAATGATATTACACCATTTGTAATTATATCACGAATCATGATGTGTCTAACACCTAAGTGTCTAGACTTCCCATTATACAATTGATTATAAACTTTAGCCAAAGTTGCTGCACTATCACATCTTATAGATATTGGTGATATCGGTTTGGGCCACAATAGAATTTCATAAATCAAGTTTTTTAGCCTTTCAGCTTCTTTACCAATTGCTGCTAATACTACAAATTCAGATTCTATTGTTGAATTAGTAATGAAAGTTTGCTTTTTAGATGCTCAACTGATAGCTCCTCCTCCAAGAAGAAATATCCATCCACTTGTGGATGAAGGATCTTCCATATTAGTGATCCAACTTGAATCAGAATATCCTTCTAAAATTGAAGTAAATCTAGTATAATTCAAACCATAATTCATGGTTTCTTTCAAGTACCTAAGTACTCGGTTTAATACTTGCCAATGATATGAACTAAAATTTACTTGTATATCTACTTAGTTTTCCAACAACAAAAGTTATATCTAGTCTAGTGCTAATCATGGCATACACGAGAGAACCAATAACCATTGAATATTCAAGTTGTGATACTTCAACAGCTTTACTAAACAACTTAATATTTCAACATTTTCTCAATATAATAAGATTGAGTAAAATACAAATTCCATTGTTTTCACGTTTTATTTTTAATACCAAAAATAACCTCAGCTTGGAAAGCTATGGGGTTGCATACTTCCAAATCAATTGATTTAGGACTCATGGACCCTACTGATTAGTAAAATTTTCCTGAGGTTTTTTTTTTTTTTTATTTTTTTTAGTTAGCAGGAGACTAGGAGTAGTCCCCAAGAATGACAAAAGTTCAAATTTAAAATTAAAATATAAAAATAATAAAAAATTTACGTCATAAATTAATAAAAGGCAATTACCTAGATTTTATCTCACAAGAGGGCAAAAAACCACATTTCCAGGAATTAAATATAAACACCCGTGAGGTACATGAAGAGTTCATTTGCAACCTAAATAAATAATTCACTATTTACCCAATAAAATCTTGAAACCTTTTGGATACAAAGTCAAACAAAAGAATATGCATCACTTGTAGAATAATTCTTCTACACAACAAACATAAACATCTGCTAAATTTATCTGTCATGATCTAAGATGACATGAATATGATCAAGCAGTAGCATAGGCCCGGCTTTAGACCGGGATTCACAAGTGTGGTGCTTCGGCTTGGGGTCCAGCCCGAGCGTTCAACAATGGCTGCAACGCTTTAACCACAATGCTCATGTTTGGCCTAAAATCGGCTTCATACTGCACACACAAGGCTGCAACAGCTGCCATCTATAGCCAACAAATCAACAAAATCCGTTTGTTAATTCCAAAATAATGAAAAATGAAAACACACATGTGTATATAAAGCTTCAGTTTTTGGTAAATTAATTGAAATTATAGAATTAAGAGTCAAGTCTGAAATTACCTTGGCAACTGCCTTAGGGGGGTATTCCCCATTGAGCCTAGTGTCAACACATTGTTTTACCTTGTCTTCACTCAGTTTAGGTGTTGCCTGACATAATAATATGATATTTACAAATACTTTAGAACTAGAGTTAGTTACACAAATGATCCTTGTCGTTTGTAAAAAGTAACATATTTGGGTATTAAGGGTTCAAGGTAACATTTTTGGGTTTTATGCTTTTAATTTTGGAATTACTTTGGGTATTAATGCTAATTTCTGTTAACTATTCTGATAAATGAGAATAAAATGAACAAAATACCCTTTGAGTTTGACAATTCAAATTTGTTACTTTAAACTCCTATTACCCAAACTTTTAAAGAAAAAGGAAAATAAAAAAGCAAGAGTTGTCCCATACCCATGTGACCAGGCTCTGTTGACCACGAGGCAAAGTGTGGTCAACTGGTTTTCGGCCTGTCAAGAGTTCTAGAAGAACCACTCCAAAGCTATAAACATCGCTCTTTGAACTCAACTGTCCAGTCATCGCGTATCTGTCATAAAGTTAAAATCATAAAAAAAAAAGATAATAACATCCTTTTTCACCTCACTAACATTATATTACAATCAAGGATCACATAAAGATGAAAATATGATAGTTTCGAGATCAAAAAATCAATGAGCTTTCTATAATAATGACTAATGAGTGGGTAGGGCTAGGGTAAGGGTGGGGGTAGAGAGAGCATTCCATTTCATAAGTTTGAACTATGCTTCTATCATTATGTAAATTACACGAGTTGAATATAGATGCAACCCTCTATTCAATTCGGATAGGGGTAAGGTTTGCCCTCGTCCAACCCTTCTCGGTCCCTACTGATTAGTGGGATTATACTAGGTATGTTTGTTTGTTTATTACATGAGTAGAAGAAAATATTAAATATTTAGTAATAAAGATTTAAGGAATTAAAAAAGAGAAACATGAAAGAAATTTATTTATTAGGCGAATAAAATGCAGGAAAAGTACATGATAGTAATAATGATTTAAGAATTAAGAAAGATAAGCAGAAAAGGTAAATGAGGGCTCCAGTGACTCTAAACCGTCCACCAATGATGAAACCCCAGCAGTCACCTAACAGTTACACTTTTGCAAACACAAGTGACCATATGTGAACAAAAAGAGCTCAAGTGACAGCTGCACCATTTTTGAAACTTTGTGTCTGGCATTTGTCCTTGCTTTAACACCAAACAAGTAAAATAAAAGTATTTACCTATTTGTCTGATGATCAATTAATATTTTATAAAATTCTTTGAGACTTTTTAATTAAATGAACAGCTGTTATACAAATTTTAATAGTAAAAGTACTAGTTTGGTATTTGTTAAATCTAAAATACCCTTTTTAAATAGATTTAACTTTATTTTTTTAAGTAGACAGCTCAATGATCTTTTTCTTGATGAATTGTTGGACAATTAATTTCTTGAAAAAATAATGAAGTGGATATCATAAAATGATGTAAATATACTCAATTAGTTACAAGTTTAACATAAGTGCCGGTAGTGTCACATCAAAGATCAATTAACCCTGAAGATTTTAATAAAAAAAATAACTTACTCAGGTGCATGATAACCAAAAGTACCAAGAACACGGGTGGAATGAAGGCGTGCTGCCATGTCAGGTGCTTGATTTGATAAATCAAAATCAGCAATCTTGGCAACATCATCATCAAAAAGCAGAACATTACTAGACTTTATATCACGATGAATAATATGAGGCTGTGCTTTTTCATGCAAGTATTCAAGTCCTTTTGCAGCACCGACAGCAATTTTAACTCTTTGAGACCATGATAAAACTGGTCCTGGCTGTGCACCTTTAACACCTTTTCTTCCTGCATTCATATAATGAAATATGTTACTTTGACAAACCACACATCACTGCATAAACACAAGTTTAGGAGTAAAATACACAGATTAATATGTGCATGTCAACATATAGAAACATTCATCATTTATGGCAGTAACACAGGTTGTAGTCTAAGACGTGCCATTAGTTCTTAGGGTGCTTTTAATCTTTAGTGGGCTTTTATGCAAATCACTTAAGTCTTCGAGATTGTTTTTCATGATTTGTTATTATCTTACTAAATATTACTTCTATTATGTGACTTGTTTTTCGTATATGCTCTCTCATATTTTCAAGTCAAGGGTCTCTTTAGAAGCAACCTTTTCATCATATGAGAGAGAAGTAAGGTTTGACTTCATCTCACCCCCCAAACTCTGCTATTTGAGTGAGATTTTACTAGGAATGTTTGTTTACAATTATACCAGGTATTGATTGTGCATAATTTGGAACACTTACCATGCAGAATATCATGAAGAGATCCATTTGAAGCAAACTCATAGGCTAACACTCTTAGACCACCATCAATGCAATAACCTAGTAGCCTCACAACATTATCATTTTTAAGCCTTGATACCATAGAAACCTGAAACAGTATGCTCAAAACCATTCGGGATCAAAAACTAAAGATTTCATATCTAATCTTCACCCCAAGAAATCATATTTTTTGTATGACGGTTTTTTTTTATTATACAAAAAATAAGCAAAAGCTGTGCCATTGCTCATCCTAATCAACAACAACAATCATACCCAGTAAATCTTACTTATAGCAAATAGCTATCTGTAGGATGTGGCAAAAGAATTGCTCATCCTAATCATAGGACATTAATGTTGTATTTATGAAGGGTACCTGGGCTAGAAATTCTTGATCTGGTTGCTTACTGGAGTCTAACTTCTTGATGGCTGCTGCCTGCCCACTTCTCAAGACACCATGGTACACTCTTCCATATGACCCCTCACCAATTAAAGATTTTGTACCAAAATTATCAGTTATTTCTTTCAGTTCATCCACTTGTAGAGTAGGTACAGCAATAGGTTGGAAGGCTACAGCCTGTGTGTCCTTTGGTGCAGCCTCAGTAGCACGATAACCTGCATTATGTCCTGAACCCACAACTTTATGTAAGTTCCCTAAATGGAAATGTTCTATTTATAAAACAATAAACGAGCAATTGGCTTTGTGAATGGAAATTACTCAATCTTAACTCAAATTTAAATTTGTGCAAGACATAGAAGGTAATGTATACAAGAAAAAGTAACCTGCTGCATTATTTGGCATGAATGGTCCATGATCATAAGATTTTTGCATATCATCTTCTCCACAGCAGCTGAAGCAACTCATCTTCACTTTCCTTTGATTAACAATTTCGTACTAGTTATAAGTGTACTTAGACAAAAGCTTTAAAAATCTAAAATACAAAAAATATACACTAACATTACACGTAATAATATCAAAATTTATAAGTATCATACAGTAATGAGGAGAAAAGAAAATCCAGAAAAACAAAGTGGCCATAACTAAAGGCACGTCTAAGCTAAAAGATAAACCTAAGACTAAAGGTATACCTCTGTCTAAGTGCTGCATAAGTGAAGTGCAAGTCAAGATACAAAACCCTAACAAAAATCAAATTCATACACTCACCTAGAAATCCATAAGCTTTATACGGTGTCTCAAAGAACTCTTGTCACCGATTATATCTTTGGAAAGTACAAGTCTAACAAATCCTATCTAATTAGTTTCTTAGATATCATTTTTAGTTCTACATATGCTTCTCTTCCAAGCCACTGTGATGGTTTCACGCTCCTTACAGGTGCCTCTACTTGCATCCTCTGCACATGTTCGAACCATCTCAATCTCCTCTCTTATCTTACAAGAAATGCATGTTACCCATAATCTATTCCTAAAAACTTCATTAGGTATAATCTTCTTATGTGCGCAATTTCATCAGGTATAGTCTTATGTGCAAAAAGATTCACCTTAGCATCCTCATCCGTGTTGCCTCCAACTAACATGCTTATGTTTTTTGATTGGATATCAATGTATAAAATAGTTCTTGAACTATAACCCAATAGAATTCTTCTATTAATCTCTTTGGGAACTTTTTTCACACAAAAAACATTTGTTCCTCTCCATCTACAAACCTGCTAAACTCGATAAGCCAAATCATAGTCAATGTACCCATCAATCTAGATGAACAATCCTAACTACATGAACTTGATTGTATGGTTCAACTTGGCAACCTTCAGTTATGTGAATGGACATCAGCCCCTTGTACCAACCAAAATTGTTCGCTTTACCTAGGAAGTTACCCATCCTAACTTGCACTCACCCAGGCACGCTAAATATGTTGTGTTCACAACCAATGCATTCAAAAGACGTTCGTGGTATTTGAGGTTGGGAACTCGTCAAATCCACGTATATATCTAGTGAACATACATCAGATGATGAGTCTCGCCTAAGGTACCACAATCAAGTTCACACATTTGGTACGCCAAAACAAATAGTCTTGATCTAGACAACAAGTAACTCAATCATTTATTACCATTATTCAATAGTGTTAATGACTAGATAGAAACCAAAAAAAGTGTAACCAAACAGCAAACTTTACACACACAACATAATAGGAAAGAAAATAACTTCAAATCAGCAGACAAAATAACACAAATAAATGACAATTTAGATGATAATCTTCAGATCACATAAAATTCAAGGATATGAGATTTTGAAAGCATTTTCGCCCTAAAAAGTTATTTGCGGCATCGGGTGTTCAATTCTACAGCACGAATCGCGAGAAATCAACAAAAAAACACGATTTTTAATGCATATTAAACACAGTTGACTCAATAATTTCAAATTTCAATTGATCTACTCACTGACAAGAATGGATCAACACCCACCTCTATCAATACAGATTACAATCTCAGAAATCAAGTATCATACAGTCAACAAAACTGAAGTTTGACAGTTGAAAGATCTAATCAGTAGTAAAATTCAAAAGGGTCAAATCGAAATCAACCAAAACACATGAAAGTCAACAAAGATCCAATACCTGCAGCTGGGTTGGATCAAAAAGATGGGTTGCTTGAAGTATGAAGAAAAGAAGGATTTTGGTAAACTGAAGAAAGGAGATATGAATACAGTGTGTCTTTGGATATTTTTAATTGGTGGGTGAAGACGGCTAAGATGCACCGGATACTGCGTAGGTTAGAAAAAGGATGCAAATGAGGAAATAGAATTTTCATTTGTTTTTTATAGTCTCAATTTCTTATTTTTCCATTGAAAAGTTGAAATTGTCTCCCTTTGAAACAGTCCTAAAAGGAGTCTTTTAAATGGATGTCTTTACAAGTCTTCACACTTGTAGGAAATTGTCGAAAAAAAACTCATATGATTCTAATTTTTTAAACATTTGTAATAGATATAAAAGTAAACTTTATTTGATTTAAAAAAAAAGTATTTTTGCATCTTTAAATCATACTCTTATAAATTGTTATTTTAGTTCTCAATTAAATTGCATTTTATTAAACTTCTCTCGATAAACAAAAATAGCAAAATGACATTATATTTAAGCCAACTACCCCATATTTTAATAATTGCAAATAAATACACAAATTGCAAGAAATATAATATTTTAGTATTCAACTAATTTATTTTATTAATCTTTGCTATGTGTTACTATAACATATAATTGTTTAAAATGGAAAGTGTCAAATTGGCAAATATACCGTATGGTATCTTAAGGCTTTTTACCGGATTTTTTTCTGAAAGAATCTTAGTAGAAAAATTATTTATTAAAACCGATAGATTTGAAAAATATTTACTAAAAGTGGTGTTTTATCTATCTATTTTTAATTAATTATTATACTTTTATAATTTAATCAACATATTATCATTTTTCTTTTTTTTTTCAATCAACTCACTTTACTTTTTCTATTTTTATAATTTATTATAATACTTTTATTTATTTTTTCAAACCATGTTAAATATAACAAAAAAAAATATCTAATAAACTTTAGAAACAAAACTAGAAGTAAGAAAAAAAAACTAAACAAACAATGAAACTTGACGATCACAACATCAAATACAAACTATGCCAAATAAAGTCGACTTGATGTGGCATCAATATCAATTAGAAATTCAAAGAAAAATGTTAAAACAACTCGATGAGTTTATGCAATCGCTTTTTTAATTTAATTAACATGGTTTGATGTAATTGATATATTGTAGTTTTGACATTTTTCTTTGAATTTGTTATTGAAAAAGGTAAATTATAAAATTGGTTGTTAAACCAGTTTTTAAGATATACAAGTTATGTGATTTATATTTAAAATATTTCGTCTTTCTGGCTACTTATAGGTACAAAGAGTAACTTTTAGCCCAAGAAAAATGTTAAATAAACGGTATAATACCGGTAATGTATCGAAAATACCGAATAGATAAAGAGGGAGAGTTGAAAGTGTGTTAAGTGAGTTTGATATGCGGTGAACTTGACAACCTATTAACAGTGCATGGGAAATGAGATGGTCTTGCATTTAGAAGATCTCTCCATTGATTATTGAGGTTTGTGATTGGATTTGAAGGTGGAGTATGTATGCAAGTAAACAATGTAAGGTGGTAAGGGTGTAGGGGTTGTTGATTGATTAATATGTTTAGATTCAAACATGTATACGAAAACAATAATATTAATCATAATATGAGATTAGATAAAATCTGTGAATCCAGTAAAATAATTGTTAATTCCTGACATGCTTCTTGTGAGCAGCTGATCCAATCGGTTCCCGTTTAAGGTGTATAGTGAGGATGGAATTGTGGAGAGGCTTTGGAGAGTTCACAAATACTAGGGCTTAGGCTACCCATAGTGCATGCACCGCCGGGCCAGCGGCCTCCACCCCTTCGGCGGGGTGTAGCGGGAACACTGCCACCATGCCCCACGGCTCCCCCCCGTTACGGTTCTACGGCCCCCGCCCCCCGTTCCCCGTTGATGCCCCTTCACTCCTATTGGTTCTTTCAAAATTCCACCCACTTTTTGAACGGCTAGTTTTTTTTAAAAAAATATCAAACTTTATATTAACATCTCATTCCAACCATTTTACACACTCATTTTCATTCAAACTATCTTTATTTTTATACAATTTATTTTTTTATAAAAATGTCATCATCCTCTGCGGTGTTTTCATCATCCTCTTCATCTTCTGATAGCGAGGGTATGGAGGTTTTTATCTCGTTGTTGTCAGCGATGGCTCAACAAAACGCGTCTCAGATTCCCCAGCCTATCATTAGATGAATTCAAATTAATCGAGACAGGGAAGCGGGGCATGATCTTTTGATGCGTCATTATTTTGGAAGCGAACTGTTGTATAATGAGACGGTGTTCAAGAGGCGTTTTCGAATGCAACGACATTTATTTGAACGTATCGTCAACGACCTAGAGGGTGCGGATACTTATTTTCAATTGAGATGGGATGCTCGAGGCAAGCGAGGATTTACACCTTTACAAAAGTGTACATCGGCTATTCGACAATTGGCATATGGGAGTACGACATATATAATGGATGACTATTTACAGATGTCAGACAACACTTTCAGCTAATGCCTTTATAATTTATGTAAGAATATTCGTTGACTCTATGGTCCTAAATATTTGCGCAAACCAAATTATAATGATGTTATGAATTTGTATGAACACCATGAAAATTATCATGGGTTTCCTGGTATGCTTGGTAGTATTGATTGTATGCACTGGGATTGGGAAAATTTTTCCGGTTGCATGGAGAGGACAATTCATGAGAGGCGATCATGGATGCCCTACGATTATTCTTGAAGCAGTTGCTTCACAAGATTTATGGATTTGGCATGCATATTTTGGCATGCTCGGTGCGAATAACGAACTAAACGTTCTAAACTCGTCACCGTTACTCAATGATATGGAAAATGGTGTGTTTCCACAATCATCGTTTTTTTGTAACGATAACGAGTACGCTCACGGTTACTATCTTGCTGACGGGATTTACCCAGAATGACCGGTTTTTATGCAAACAATAACATGTCCAACAACCTTTAAACGGAAAAGGTTTCAAGTAGCTCAAAAGGGTGCAAGGAAGGATGTCGAGCGGGCTTTTGGTGTTCTAAAAAAAGATTTCAAATTATAAAAAATTCGGCTAGAGCATGGCATCCCAAAAAAATTAGATCAGTTATGTATGCCTGCATCATAATACACAATATGATACTTGAATGTGAGGGCAAGTCGATTAGCCCGTTTGTACCAAATGAAGACGAACTGTCATCTCCTTTTGACATTGATGACCCGCGCAGAGATAACCAAATTTTGGAGTTGCGAAACAAAAGCATTCACGAGTCGTTAAAAGCCGATTTGGTCAAACATATCGAAAGGGTTTGCACCGATATTATTGTTCGTAGCATCTAAGGTGATTAGTAGATTTATAATATGTTTTTGTTTTTTTAACGTAATGTGTGTTTTTTTTGTAAAATATTGAATTATTTTAATTTAGTGTAATGTTTTTTTATTTATTTTTGTTGATGATGTGGAATAGTGGGAAAGGGTTTCAATGGGGTGACCACTGTGGGGTTTTATGGTTTTCAGTGGGGTGATGACGTGACAGGAAATTTCAGTGGGGATGAATTTTCAGTGAGGTGACCGCTGTCGATGGTCTTAGGTATTCTTGATTATGATGTTAACCATTAGTCAAAATAAGAAACCTTGATCTTCTTTTATATATACACTTAAGGGAAACATTAATTATGATAAATAAGAATATTTATGTCCATCAAATAATTATTTATCTGCTAGATTATTAGCCATTAGGTAATTAATCTATTAATTAAATAATTATAAGAGTCATATATTAATTAATTAATTATTTATTTATTTCTAACAGGGGTTAGTTGCTTGTTGCATATTGATCAAAACCAAAATGTTTCAATAGTAAATTCTGAAAACAATTGAAATCCAATTATTTAATAGCTAAAACAACAAACGAAATATTTCAACCCCAAGCCACTAGTTTTGAACAAATGGAAAACTATTGCTTTAAAGTAAATTACAAAGACAAAGACAGGTTTTTCAACGTACCTATACTAAAACCAAATATAGCTTTTGATTTACAATTTATTTTGGTGTTATGTGACGATAACGATTATCTTTTGTTTTAACGGCAAATTTCATTAAAACCGATTGAGTCAGCAAGATGCTAAAACTCAACCAAAAAAACATACAACAAACAACCACCAAAAAATAAAACAAGATTACCAAGAAAATTTTTCTCATTCATCCCAAGTTAAAGAATCCCAACTGGCCCTATTTTTTATCCAGAAAAAACTACAGGATTGCACAACTTGAATAGCCCAAGCTACGACCGATGTCTCCCATTGAATACCAAATCATTACGATCCTTCCAAATGTACCATATAACATTTAATATAATAGCATGAAACGCCTCATTCTTCTTACCATTCCATTTACATGAGCGATGTAATTCCAACATTTCCCTATTGAACGATAGCGATTATCTGATACACGAATATGAAAGAAGATGTTGGTCGGGTGATTTAGAACAATTGTTAGACGTTGCACAATAGGCACATAAGAAATTTGTTGGTCAACATTATTTAGTCAAAATGCAATTAGCCTAAACCGAACTACAAACTAAAACAAGTGTACATGACGAATGCAATGTTTTCATAACCGGACTGGACATCGAACCGGTCTCCTTACTGGTCAGACATCCGACCGGTCGAACCGGATTTAAGTACCAGATGATTTTAGAAACATTTTATAAATATATATATATATATATATATAACCGATTCAACCACCGAGTTGACCGGCCGGTTCACCAAAACGGCCCAGAATCCCTAACCGGACCGGTTCACCCACCGGTTCTCGGTCGACCGGTCCGGTCCGGTTTTCAAAACATTGGACGAAAGTGATATAGTAAAGATAATTAAGCCCAAATATTTAACCTAGGTGCACTAAAGCATATGATACTAAACACCAAAGAGCAACACTGATATAAAAGAATGATATTGAAAATAATTATTTTAGAAGTGTTTGTTTTTGAAAATGTTTTAATTAATTAAAAAGACTATTCAAACTAAAGTGTAGGATACTAAACCCTAAAGCAAACGACAATCAGATAATGGAATGGTAACTACACAAACATAAACAAACAAACATATACAGTATATTCTCACTTTTCAGTAGGGTCTGGGGGAATGGTGGACACAAACCTTACCGCTATCCCAGTTCGGATAGAGATACTGCTCCGAAGGAGTTCCCGGCTCGTAATTATCGTTTGAAGTTAATCATCCCAACACTTTTAACGTTATTTTCACATAACAAGTAAAATAACGTTAAAATTAGTGCAATTTTACTTTAACCCCTTTATGGCCTACACATATACATTATATGCGTACACCAGAAATGGGGCGCTAACTACACAAACATAAATATATCTTAAAAGAAAACTCAATAGTTTTCAAGAATTATTAACAGACTAAAATTGGATTATGATAAGTAAATTCCCAACCAAAAAAAGACCAAAATGTCCAAATGGTTTCTACTGGCTTAAACTATGGGTGTCCCGCTCATAATAGGATCCAAGTATGGGCGTCCCGCCCGTAATAATATATTTCAACATGGGCGGTTATGGGCGGGCCGCCCATAGTTGGATCCGATTACGGGCGGGACGCCCATGATTTAAGCCAATAGAAACCATTTGGACATTTTGGTCCTTTTTTGGGTCAAAATGGACAATTGGGGATTGACTTTTTAAGTATACAATTGACTCAAGAAACACTTGGAAATATCAGATCTGATGATCAGATTCATTAACACTAAAAAATGAAGCTAAGAGTTATGTAAAGCTTACTGGTTGGGTGTGAAATGAATCACGTAATCGTTCCAAACTAAGATTATCAAATGAATATAAGGAAGTTTTACGTGATCAGTCTCCATAATCCTAGTACACTGAATGTGCAATGATGCAAAGGAGTCAACCCCTAATTAACCTAATCAATGACTTGATATGCAATACATCAAAAGGACAAAGAAATAAACTCAACGACCATGCAATTTATCTAAAAACCCTAATAACCAAGACGCACCAACATCCTATCACATGGTCAATTTCAAGAGTGATATCCCACTTACTACAATTAAATTATAGGTAATTATATATGTTTTACAAGGTCAAGCTAAATAACAGTTGGAATATAAAACAAACTATAATCATTCATCATGAGTCTAATACATCATAAATCAGTAACTAAACATGTTATAATTATAGATAATCAACAACCTAATCAATCTAACCCAAAAATATATTAAGTTAACCAATAAATATTATCTAAGCCAAGAAACATTATCAATACTTCTAAGATATTATAATCAATCAAGAATATGAAGAGAAATGGAATAAAATTCACTAAAACAAAGAATCAAGTACAAACAAGAGTAAAATAAATCAAAAAGTTTCTCAATCATTAGTCCTTGGCTTCTAATTCGTCCCAAAAGCTCCAAACCACTCTCCCAAATCACCTAAGCCGCTCCAAAGTTGAAAAGATGGAAAAGTCAACATAAAATAGGTATTTATAAGAGAAATTAGGGATTCTGCTCAATAGGTCGATAACATACCACTAAGAAAAGTTATGACGGTCTGTTACCATGCTAGAAAAAACCCAGCTGACGCAAGGGCCAAGGTTGTGGTGTAGGATTAAGAATGTCTTACGAACCACTAAGGAATCTGGTAACAGACCCCTAAGCCCTTGAAAAATCCAGATTTTAACTTTCGACCCTCTAAATTCAACCAAATTATCCAAGTATTGGTTTCTTCTAAAATGGGCACGTTTCTATGCAAAGGTATGCAAATCCTACATATAAAACTGAAACAAATATCAAAATCCCAATAATTTGCAATAAAAAATAAACTAAAATGGGAGGTAAAATATAATAAAGGTCAATTTGATCTACCAATTAGGGAGATCAGATATCTATATATATACATAAATAAATACAAGAATGGTCCTTGCATAATTACAACTTAATCAACTAATGTACAATAGAATTTATAGTCTAATATCCCCCCTCAAGCGGAAGGTGGCGGTCCAATACGAAGTTTGTCTCGAAAGAACTCAAATTGATGTCGAGGTAAGCTTTTGGTGAAAATGTCAGCAACCTGAAGCTTGGTTGGAATATACTTGGTATGCAGCTTCCCAGATGTGACAAGCTCGCGGATGAAATGATAATCTAGATCGATGTGTTTGGATCGTTTGTTTGAAACTGGATTTTGAGTGAGAAATAATGCACTCTAGCTGTCACATAATAGCGTCTGGCGAGAAGATGGTAATGCATGCAATTCTTGTAGCAAGTGAGTAAGCCATATGATTTCAGCAGCTGTATTCGCCATAGCCCGATACTCAGATTTGCAACTCGAGCGAGAGACTGTGGGTTGCTTCTTTGCACTCCATGAGACTAGATTGCCACCCAAGAATATCGAATAGCCAAAAGTAGATCGACGAGTTTCAATACATCTTCCCAGTCCGCATCGGAATAGCCATATAAGGTTGTGATTTGCGGACGTGAGAAGGTTAGGCCAAATGATAACGTGCCTTTAATGTACCGAAGTATTCTCTTAACCGATTGATAATGAGGAATGGTTGGAGCTTGCAAATACTGACTTACTTGGGGTTTACCGCGTAAGCAATGTCCGGTCTCGTAATGGTGAGGTATTGGAGAGCACCCCCGAGAGATCGATAATGAGTGGGATCGGTATATAGATCTCCATGTGTAACAAAGGAGGCATTTGATGCAAGCGGAGTGGGAACCGGCTTCGCATTAAGAAGACTGGCACATTCAAGTATTTCTTGAGCATATTTAGTTTGGGAGAGAAACAAACCCGTTGGTGTGTGAGTGACTTCTAATCCCAAAAAACAATTGAGTTTTCCAAGATCCCGTATAGCAAATTCATTGTGCAATTTCTCAATAAACTGTTTGATGATCAAAGTATGGTTTCCGGTTAAAATGATGTCATCGACATAGACAAGTAGATATATGATGCAGTTGTCATGTTTAAACACAAAAAGTGAGGTGTCGGACTTGCTGCATGTGAAGCCATTTTTTATCAGAAACTCACTCAGACTATAAAACCATGCCCGAGGGGCCTGCTTGAGCCCATATAAGGCTTTGTTGAGGCGACATACGTGAGATGGAAACCTTGAATCAATAAATCCGGGTGGTTGTTCCATGAAGACAGTTTCCGTTAAGTTGCCACGTAAAAAGGCATTCGAGACATCTAATTGATGAAGGGGCCATGAATTTATAGTAGCCAGAGATAGGACAACACGAACGGTGGTAGCTTTGACCACCGGACTAAAAGTATGGGAGAAATCCATGCAAGGGACTTGACTGAAACCTTGTGCAACAAGACGAGCTTTGTGGCGTTCAATCGAGCCATCGACAAGAAATTTGGTGCGATACAACCTTTTACATCCAACAACATTATGATTGGTGGGATGTGGAACCAAAGTCCATGTGTTATTTTTGTGAAGAGCGGCCATTTCTTTTTCCATAGCTTGAACCCAAACATCTTGATTTGATACCTTTTTAAAGTATGAGGATCAGATGATGCAAGTAAGGATTTAATCAAGTCACGATCCTCAAGTTGAGAGAATGTCGCCTTGTGCTTGGGTTTAAAAATACTTGACTTTGCACGTGTTTACATGGGATGAGTGGGTAAAGGTGGTGGAGGTGGAATGGGGGAAGTGTTTGGTTCGGGAGGAGGGTTTGGTTCGGTTGTAGTTGAGTGAGGGAAATTGGAGTGGGCCGGTGTTGTAGTAGCTGTGGTTTGGTGGTCATTAAGTGATTGGGCCGAGATGGATGTGGCTGTGTTTTGGGCCGAAGGTGTAGTGGGGATGAGTGGAGGATCATGGAGAGGTTGGGCTATACTAGGTGAGGGTATGTTTTGGGCTTGAGCTTTGGGCTCGGTGGCAGGGAAGTCAATTGGACACAGAGTACATGGCAAGGGTTGTTGTGTTGATGTAGTAATTATGTTTATGGGTGGTGAGGTAGTGGAATCAGTGGTGGGTATGGTGTCAAAAAATTGTGACACACTGAGGTTATGGACGGGAGTGTTTATTTGAGAGTCCGTGAAGGGAAAGTTAAACTCATCAAACCGTGCATGCCGAGTAATAAATATGCGAGAGGAACTTGGTTCAAGGCAACTAAACCCTTTATATTGAGAACAATACCCCAAGAAAATGCAAGGGAGACTTCGAGGGGAAAGCTTATTTTCGGCATAGTTTCGTAAGTAGGGGTAAATCCGACAACCGAAAGGATGAAACATCTCATAGTGTGGCGGCCGATTGTATATCACCTCAAAAGGAGATTTATGTTGTAAAACACGGGATGGTAGTCGATTATTAATATAGACTTCTGTGCTAAATGCATGGGTCCAATAAACCGGTGGAAGATTCGCTTTGAAAAGCATTGCAAGACCTGTTTCAACAATGTGTCGATGTTTCCTTTCGGCACGCCCATTTTGTTGTGGCGTATACGGACAAGATATACGATGAAAGGTGCCATTATCATCAAGTAATTTCTTTACATTTTGGTTAACAAATTCACCACCCCCATCGCTTTGAAAAACTTTAATTTTACACTCAAATTGTGTTTGCACAAGTTGTATAAATGCATGAAAAGCCACATAGAATCCAGACTTGGCTTTGAGTGGGTAGAACCACACAAACCGAGAATAATCGTCGATAAAAATTGCATAAAACCTGTAATCATCATTTGAGCAAACGTGTAGAGGAGATTCATTGTTGGATGAAGCAGCCATAGAAGGAAGAAGATGATCGGCAAGGAGATGAAGAGGAGGGGGTAGGGTAATCGGTGAAAGAGGAGAGGAAGGGTTCCAGAATCAATAGGCGTATGATACCATAATGAAGGTCAATTTGATCTACCAATTAGGGAGATCAAATATCTATATATATATATATATATATACATAAATAAATACAAGAATGGTCCTTGCATAATTACAAGTTAATCAACTAATGTACAATAGAATTTATAGTCTAATAAAATAAACACTAAAACATGTGTGTAATTTTGCTATATATCAATTGTCACTAAACAAACAAAATATATCAATTGTCACTAAACAAATTAATGAAGAAAAGAAACAATTAAACAAGTTAATGATAAGAAATTTACCATGACCGTCCTCGGTGTAGACGTACACATAGGCGATTCCAATGCAAGCCCATCCAAATTACACTTATAAGATGCTGGATATCAATAATGTTCTTGAGTAACTATATACAAAAAATGCATCTTATTCATAACTTGATAAGGGAGGTGGGTCATTTACAATGGTCATATATTGGGTTCGAATGAACTTAATATTCAGGAATACATAATAGTTGTGTTAGACATATATATATATACACACACACATATATATAGGGGCCGGTTATTGTACAAAGGAAATTAACGTGAGAAACGTAGGAAGCCACGTGATAGCGCCACGTGTAATCTGGGTAAGGGGTATAATGGTCCGCAATAAATAAAAAATGTTATGTTCACATATATAACTGAATAAAATACGGACTATAGGCCAAGAATTACGGACTTGAGCATTCAAAATACGGACCATAGGCAAAAAAATACGTACCGATCTTTACAGTTTAATTATTCAGAGGCCAAACAGTTGATACAAAATGATACGCTCTATAGGCAAAAAAAAATACGTTCTGAAGGCAACAAAATACGTTCCATAGGCAAAAAAATACTTTCTGACATATCTGATACCTAAATCTCGTACGAAGTTAAAAATATACGGACCGTGGCAAAAAAATGAGAAAAAACCATATCAATATGATACTCAAATTAAAGATTATGAAATTCTCTATTTTATGGTGTATTTTTTTTCAAAAGATAATAAAGTGTTTTAAAAGTTATTGAATTTTTAAAAAACTGGTGGAAGTTTCTTTAAATTTAAAAAATGGGTTATTTCCTCTTTTGCCCTTTCAGTTACAAATCAACGCAATTGATTGATTTGATCAATGACTCATAATTTATCCTATCTTTTTTACTTTAATTCCCCATTGTATTTGATCTCCCTCCTATATATATATAGGGGAAGGTTAAAAACATAACCCACTAAATGCGCGCTAACCCAAATAACTTTGAGAAGATGAACCCGAATCTTGGATTTTTTGTCTTAAACATCATTATAACACATTTTGAACACCATGTTCTTTTATGAGTTTGGGCTAATTCTTTTTCGTTTGAGATCCTACATCACTGTAGTGTGTGCTACAACACTGTAAAATACGCGCTAACCCAAATAACTTTGGCAAAATGAAGCCGAATCTTGAATTTTTTTTGAACATCATTGTAACATATTTTGAACACCATGTTCTTTTATGAGTTTGGGCTAATTCATCACTGTTTAAAAAATATCATCGTTGTAAGTTTTGTGTTACAGTACTGTAAGTTTTAAATATTTAAAAACTTACAGTACTGTAAGTTATAAACGGTGATGAATTAGCCCAAACTCATAAAAGAACATGGTGTTCAAAATGTGTTACAATGATGTTTAAAAAAAATCCAAGATTCGGCTTCATCTTGCCAAAGTTATTTGGGCTAGCGCGCATTTAGTGCGTTATTAAAAATTCCAGCCCCTATATATATATAGAGAGAGTTTGAATCCTTTGAAAACCTGATCTTAAAGAGAAAACCCTTAAACCCTACGTGGACCGTTAAATCAAACTTATTTTAGTTTTTAATTAATTAAACAGAAAAAACATGTGGTTCACAATTAAAGTTAAATATTTTAATGGGGTTTTGAGAAGAAAAAACCTATTTTACCCTTTAAAGGGTATAAATGATTTTTTTTATGTCAGATTCTCTCTCTTCTCTCTTCTTTCTCTCTCAATCAGATTATCTATCCTCTCTTCTCTCTCCTTTTTTTTGTCCTTTTCTCTCATCTCTCCTCTCCTCTCTCCTTTCTTTTATTTTCTATATGTTTGACTAACAAAATAAAAAAAATAATTTTTTTTAAAGGAAAAAAAATATACATATGTGTATCAAACAAAAATTTTACTACACAGACACAATATTACATATTATCTACCATAATAAATATTACACATGTGTATTTTACATATGAAACGAAAAATTGCACATGTGTAAATTTATAAAAAAAACATCAAATCAACTAAAACACCAAAAACTATACATGTGTAGGTGTAATATTTTATAAATATAAAATATATACATGTGTAGTATTTCGAGTAAAGTGTACTTTGTGTATTAAAACTTGTACATTTTTATTTATACGCATGTGTAATTTTTAATATCTTCTTGTAAAAATATGTTTTTTTTATTTTGTATAAAAAATATACATTTTTGTTGTTTTAAAAAATATTTTTTTAAATGGATGGAGAGAGAAGATATAGATGAGAGAGAAATTTAATATTAATAAATTATTATATATATGTGTGATTTTAAATGAGAGAGAAATAGATAAATTATTATATTTATGGGTAAGTGGTTAAAGACTATTTTACCCTTTTCATATTATAAATTAGAAAAAAAAAAGTTGATCTAACGGTTGAGATAGGGTTTAAGGGTTCTCTCTTTAAGATCGACTTTTCATTTGATTCAAATCATATATATATATATATATATATATATAGGGTTTGAATCCTTTGAAAACACGATCTTAAAGAGAAAACCTTAAACCCTACGTGAACCGTTGATCAAAGTTATTTTGGATTTTAATTAATTAAATAGAAAAAACATGTGGTCTAGAATTCAAGTTCAATATTTAATTGGGGTTTTGAAAAGAAAATGTCTATTTTACCTCTTAAATGGGTAAAAGGGTATTTTTCTTATTACCTCTTATCTCTCCTCTCTCTATATTTTATATATTTGATTGCATAGATACTACACATGTGTAGTGTTTTAGTTAAGTTAAAAAGATATTTTTTAAAATATTACAACAGCAAAAATAAAAAAAAAATCAGTTTTTAAGAAACAAACAAATATGCGTATGTGTATCAAAAAAAACTACACAATGTGTCACATGTGTAAAAAACTAAAATGAACAAGTTTTACTACACAAAGTACACATGATCAAGCAACTATAAAATCTGAAAAACTACAAATGTGTATAAATAAATATGTACAAGTTTTACTACACAAAGTATACTTGGTCAAGCAACAAGTATAAGATTTGAAAAAGTACACATGTGTAGTAATAAAAAAGTACAAGTTTTACTATTGTTAAAAAAAATACACATGTGTAACATATTCAAATTCAAAGAAAAACTATTAAATTTCTAAACTACACGTGTGCAGGATTAAAAAAAATACACACAATAACCACAACTTAAAAAATATAGCCTATACACAAAACTGATCTAAGCAAAAAAAAAAAAAAGCAATCCGATCGAAAAGTATACATGTGTAGAACTAGAAATGTACAAGTTTTATTACACGATGTACATCCGAAAACTACATATGTGTAAACATATCAATTTTTTACTAATTTAAAAAAAATACTTAATAATATTAAACATGTTTAATTATTTTTCAGTAATATTAAAAAAAATTAAAATAGAAAGAAACGTGTGAAAGAGAAATGAAATGATTTGAAATAGATTAATGATGATGTGATTTATAAAGAAAGAGAGAGTGGTATTTTTACCAATATACCCATTGTAATTAAATAAAGAGAAATCTAATTAAAGTTTGATCAATGGTCCACATAGAGTTTAAGGGTTTTCTCTTTAAGATCGGGTTTTCATTGGATTCAAATCCTATATATATATATATAGGGGGCGGTCATTGTACATAGGGTGTGGAACGTACAAAGCGTAAGAAGGGACTATAACCGTTGATCCGTCTTTTTGAATGGACAGGATTAACGCAGTGGCATTATTGTAATTAACCGTATTGTTTATTTATTTCAAAGAGTCCGGATTGTAAAAAAAGGGCAAAAACGTAAATTTATTTTTTCAAATAAGTAACCTAATCCTAAAAACAAGGGAAATTAACAAAATCATCCCATAATTAACGCTCCTCTTCGATTTTGAATTTCTTAGTAACTGAATCGATATTCGATTTCGAATAACAATGAAGAAGATGACTAACATCAGTACAAAGTGTAAGCATGTTTTTTCCTTCAATATTTCGTTTTTTTATAAGTATATGTTTAAAATGTAGTTTTTTTATAATATAATCACGCTCTTTTTGTGTTCTTCGATGTCGAAATAGGGAGCATTTCGATTGCTGTTAACATAGATACTTCAAAAGTCTTAAGCGAACGAAGATCAAAGACTAATAACGATAGGCGCTCTGCGAGGAAGAAGAAAGGTTTGCATGTACTTTATCTGGTCTGTAATTTTTTTGATTTTGGGTAATCCTTTTAATGGTTCGTAATTTTTCTTCCTATTTATTTAATGTAATTATATAAATTTAAATTTTATTCGATTATTATCAATGAGTATGTGTGCGTTCTTAATAGTTGTGATTGCGCATTGTGATCCGTAATTTGTAACACATTGTAATTATAATTTAATAAATATTAAATGAGTATGTTTGCTTTTATTTTCAGTCCGTAAATATTACATATGGTACGTAAATATTGTATTTATTTGTAAATGACTAATCAATGAGTATTTGTGGTTTCTTAGTTAGTCCGTAAATATTATACATTTTTGATTATATTTTTCTGTCTTTATTAAAAATGTAAATGATTATTCCGTGATAATTATCTTTCAGTCCGTAAAATATATGTTGTTTTACCATTCCTTAGATAATATGACTCCAATATCAATCCAAAGTTATGATAGTTCTGATGATGATAACTTCGTTCGTCCACCAAAACGTCAAAAACAAACATCCAAACCAGTTGATCAAACAAATGAAGATATACGTCCACCATTTGTTGATTATATGGATAAAAAATTGAAAGGCAGGGTAGGTGTTGTTAACCTCAAACACAGTGTCACCTGTTTATCAAAACAACAAAAAAAGGCTGTTATTGATATGGGTTTCAAACCATTATTGTCAATTGATGTTGATACAATACCAACAAGACTTACACACTGGTTAGTTTCAAATTATGACTGTGAAAGAAATGAGTTGAATGCTGGTAATCATATTATCAAAGTTACATCTGTTACTGTTAAAGATGTTTTGGGGGTGCCTCTTGGGAAAATAACAGTTAATGAGAAAAACAAACCAAGGATTGGGTCATCAGATACTTTAAAAACCTGGAAGGAGCAATATGATGGCAAATCAAGAATAACAGTGAAAGATGTTTTGGACCAAATGAAGAAAAGAGATAACGGGGATTATCTGTTCAAGCTTAATTGGCTAGTTGTCTACAACACAGTGCTAGGCTGGACAACTAAGAGCACCACATTAAACCAACGATTTTTGAATTCTATAACAAGTGAATCAGACATTCCAAAAATCAACTGGCGTGATTATTTGATTACTTGTCTTAAGAGGACAAAACAGGAGTGGAATGATGAAGAAACTTTCAATGGGCCTCTGCTTTTCCTTTCAGTACGTGATACTTTTCAAAATATCAATTCTATAATTTGTATTATTAGTATTTGTTGTATGTGGTTTAAATTTATAACTCATATTTAACTATTTACAGCTTCTATACGTTCATCAAAAGCGTAAATGATATATTGAAACACCACCACCAATTCCAACAATTACAAACATTACAAATAAGTTTCTCATAGAGCTTGATACTCATCTCTTTGAAAATGGTCCATTCACGGACTATGAGAAAGATGGTAATGGTGAAGATGGATCTGAAGATGATGTGCATGCTGTTATTGAAAGTTCTGTTGATGGTGATGAAGGTGATGGTGATGAAGGTGATTGTGATGAAGGTGATTGTGATGAAGGTGATGGTGTTGAAGGTGATTGTGATGGTGATGAAGGTGATGGTGATGAAGCTGATGTTGATGGTGATGAAGATGGTCATACAAATGATTCAGCTGTTAATGAAGATGTTGATGTGGATCATGGTAACTCCCCCTTATCATTCTCTATTGGTATAACCTTCACCAAATGTTCCCATCACATCATCATATTCTGTAAGTAAATCTTGACTAACAAAGTCTTAAAATTACGTTCTATATTAAGCGAATTACATCCCAATCATAACATATCTACTTAGTATGTAATTACGTACTGTTTAATTGTAATTACGTCCTAAACGTATATCTACATATTATGTTAATATAATTACGTTCTGTATACTAATAATTACGTACTGTTTTTATAATTTCCAGGAAAATGTAAAACTAATCAACCAAAAGATCTCAACTTTTGAAAGTTATGGCAAAGAAATTCATTCTTTTTTCACAGAAAAATTATCTAAAGTTGCAAATAATGATGAGATGACAAGTATGAAAAAAAATGGGATGATGCAATTAATGTTATCTCAATACTTGCATCAGTTGGGAATCTAGAATCAGATCATATTCCACAAGAATGCCATCTTGATGATGTTACTCCAACCTTTGTGCAAGAGATGGTACAAGCATGTGAACAAGTTGAAATATCAAGATCTATCTCTAAAACAGTCCACCCTGTATCTGAAAATGTTGATTTGGCTGTAAAGATAGACACCAATGTTGATTTGGCTGCAAATATAGACACCGTGATCGCAACCATCCCATTTTTGCAGCCTGTCAGCATTGAAAATAAAGATCAACAAAGTGCTTCCCTTGATAAAGATGATACCAACCAAACTCCAGCCTTCCCTATTAAACACATATACAAACGACAACCAAGGAAATAATTTGTTAATGAATCCTTAAGATCACCCTTTGTTGAACGTTCAGTCGTTTTGGGTGGCAAGCTAACAAAAGAAGAAATTGTATTATCAAGATATATGTTTGACCCCAGAAATGATCCACAGTAAGTGATTATATGTTTTATCTTATTTGTCAAACTTATAAAAAAATCCACTGATTGATTTTTATACGTTCTTTTTGTTTCAACACAGCACACTTGTGTTCATGACACAAAGTGATACTGAATTCTACAAGGTCATATTTGAGAGCCTATTCCCTGGCATTTATGTACATATTGGTGTTTTGGAATCATGGATGCATATACTTAATGCTGATGAAAAACATCGTGGACCTGGATCTCCATTGAGGTTGTTTTTAACTCCAAACATAATAGTAAGTGAAACTAAAACTGCTATCCTATCTAATTTTTAAAATTAATGCTTTTTATTATCTGTTTTTTTTTGTTAACATTCACTTCAAACATTTTCAGCCCTTGCCTATGCTTGAGAAAGGAATCCCTGATAAAGCAAGGATGAAAGTTTTTCAATCAAGTATTGATGTGGTGTTGACAACTTACAACATCAATAACATAAACAAAGTTGATTTGATTTTCATCCCCATTATAAAAAGCGAACATGTTTTGTGTTCGTTTTTGATTTGAAAAATCCATCAGTGGTTATCATTGATAACATGGAGACTGCAAACCAATCAGGGGATAGATACTCTCACATTCCTTACATGATGGTTGGTAAAAACAATTACGTTTTAGTTGTAAAATGCATCATTTTAATTTGTATGAAAATTACGTACTGATAAAATGTGAATTACGTACTGATCAAATATAGATTCCTTGCATTATTTACTTATCATTCATATTATAACTACTTACTGCTAATTACGTACCATACAAACTAAATATAAATTACGTACTACTCTTTATTAAATTACGTACTTTATAAAAACTAATAAAAATTAGAGTACCCATTTAATTATTACGTACTATTTTCATTTATATTATGTACTTAACCTTATTAATAACTTATTGTTTACTTATTTATGCAGAAAGATGTTTTGACGAACTATCTGTTATCAAAGGATCATCCAAGCGCACTCAAAATCAGTCACCAAACTCCACAATCTATAGACCTTCCATGGAAAACAAGAAAAAATGGAGTAGATTGTGGTATCTTTTGTATGAGACATATGGAGACTTACATGGGCGGAGGATCCAAGAAATGGAATTCTGGATTGTTGAATGAATCTGAAGGACAGAATAAACAATTAAACCAACTAAGATTTTAGTATCTCTATAAGATCCTGATGTCAAATGTTAACTTCTTGAAAGAAGATATACTTGCACAATCCAGAAAGCATGATGAAATGGAAGAAAAGAAGAAGAAATGGCCAAAACGCATCTTAAATATGATAAAGAGTAGGCAAAGAAAATACTTATGAAATGTATTCACGTACCAATTACTTATCCAATCGTATGAATTTAGTTATTTTGTTATTTATATTCATCATTTTTTATATTTTGCTAGCATCTTATCATTATATATAAAAATCTTTCCATGCATGTTAATATAACCAACAAATAAAAATGAAATACCAGATTAAAACACATCAAAATCAAAATTTGTATATATACATATTTATATTAAACATTATATAATCAAATACCATCTTCCACAAACCACAACCACCCAAAAAAAACACAAAAAACACCACAAACAGCACCACCACCACCTAAAACTTCTCAATCTCTTCCACCCCCTCCTTCCTCTTCTTGGTCTTGTAAATGGTGCCGTCGACCAGCTTCTTGACAACACCATGGATTTCTTCGTTCATCATTATTTGGTTGATCAGATAGTCTTGTGCCAAATCATCACCTTCAGTCAACTAATCATCCACAAACTCACCAAGGGTTGCAATGTTGGACCGGATATCAGAAATGACTAACACATTCAACATACCAAATGAGTTTCGCATTCCCCTATCAGCTTTCTTTTCTTTTTCTGTGTTTTTCTCTCTTGTTTTGTTGAATGTGAATATTCATGCATGCTTTTGTTACATATATATAAGTTATAAAAAAGTTGATATCTAAACTTATTAGCTGTTCCGTATTCCAATACTGGTTGTTGAATAACATTTACTCCAGTTTAAAACGATTAATTATCCAAATTAAATTTGGTGGTTGAGAAGGTGGGAAATCATTCGTAATTAATAACTAGTAATAAATATCTACTGTATAAATATTGACGCTCTCTATGGCAATCAAACACCCTACTCCTAATTTTCAGAAAATTAAAAAAAAAATGTCTTCTTCCTCAGCAACACCCGGGAATGAGAAGAAATCAAGGCTTACATCAGAAATTCTAAAGCAATACAATAAAGACGTCCTGTACATGGACGTCTTGTAGCAAAGCTTTGAAAGTCTGGATGAAAGTATCAAGAAAAGGGACAAACTCAGTAAAAAATTGCTTCGACTCCCGCCCACTGCTATACGTGATCTTGTCATTCTGTTCATGATCGATGAGGATGCAACCGATGTTCAACAACTTCATTTAATTGCTGACATCATTAAGAAGTTACGTTGTTCAATGAAGTTAAAAGTTGATTTCCTAGATGCTTATATGTAATTTTAATGTTTGTAATTTTTTATCTATGTTTGTTTTTTATCTATGTGTTCCTTTTTAACTTATTGCATTTTAATTTTGTAATGTTTAATTAATGTTTTATCTATGTTTGTTTTTTTTAAATAACGTACCATTCAATATACATAATCACAATAAACATAAAAGTACCATGCATGTAACATAAATAAAAATACTCACTTATTACTTATAAAATAATCACGTACGAGTAAAATAATTCCTTTTGATACAATAACGTTCTGTTATTCACCTCCCAACACCATAACCTATTGTTCAAATGAAAATGTCTAGCAAATGTAATAAATCACGCACCATAAAAATAACGTACCAAAAATAACGTACCAACAATAACGTATCAATAATGACGTCCCAAAAATCACGTACCAACATTCATACATTGTAATCACGTACCATTCGAATTATTTCACAGAAATCATGTCTTCTGGGGTCCTCTTAATGCAGGACATGTGCGCATGTCATGTCCAGCTTGTCCACAACTGTGGCAACCTCCTGATCTTTTTCCCATCCTACTTATTGCTTGTTCACGCTTTGACTTAAACCTTTTGTGTGATCCTGAACCTTTTTCTTATACCAGATGGCACACGAACAGCAGACGTTGATTCTTCATTATGTGGAACAAAAGAAGACACAATGTCCTTCTGTTTAACTGATGGTCGGTCTCTAGTTTCAACATCTGTTTGCTCCATTAAATTTTTTAAATTGTCTCTGAAAATAGACAACTTACTCATATCCGTTAGCAGTTTGTTTACAATATACTCACTGTATGTCATTATATCACACACCATATTGTCCACCTCAGGGTTTATTCCGCTTAAAATATGTGGGTTAATTATGGAATTATTTAACATGTTTGGTAGGGGTGAGCATAATATAACCATAACCGAAAAATAACCGATAACCACACCGAACCATAACCGATTTAACCGAAACCGACTTTAAGCGACGGCTATGGTTAAGCAAAGCCATTAACCAAACCATGCGGTTATGGTTATGGTTAAGGCTAGTCATTAACCGACTTTAACCGAACCGAACCGAATAATGTATATTTGTTTTTTAATATTTGTATGTTTTTAAGAAGTTATGGTGTAAGTTAAGTATAGAAGGTGAATCCTCATTTTTTACTATATCAAAATATTATGAATCATATATTTAGTATATCAAAATATTATGAATCGTATATGAGACTATATATATTAGAAAATAAATCAAAGTTCACGTGGTTTTTACTTTTTGTTCACACATGCTTAGGCACTACAAAATTTTACAAGCTTCACTAACATTTTCATCATTAATATATCTATAATTCACAAGCATATTTCAAGTTTTTCTTAGTTTTTCAACAAGTCAATAATTAACCGAATTTAACCGAAACCGAACCGTAACCGGTGGTTAACCGATTAGTGGTTAACCGATCAAATGGTTATGGTTAAGGATTTACAATTAACCGAAGTAGCGGTTTTGGTTATGGAAATGGCCATAACCGCACCGAACCGAACCATGCACACCCCTAATGTTTGGTACCACATCTTTTGTCCATCTGCGTGTAATATATTTTTCTGGAAAAACCTTTACCTCACATAACCTTAAAACATAAAAACAATATCTGCATAATAACCCATAACACTTAAACCGTTTGCAATTACACATCACTGTTATCTCATCCTCATCCTGACCATATAACACCTATGAAAAAAAAATAAAAATTTACAACATTGATAAAATTACGCACCATACTATAAAAAATCACGTACTACAATCAAAAAGAAAAAAAATGAAAACATACCTCCAAATACCCATTTCCATATGCTCCTGCATGATGTCGACCATCTGCCCATGCTGGGTCATCAACTGGGACACCTGGAGACGTAGGGTCTCCACCTGCTCCTCTAGGCGATCGTTTCGCACCTCAAGTCTATCGTTCCGCCTTTCCAGGCGGTCGTTCTTCTCACGAAGAACTCAGACCTCGTCCGATAGCTCGCCACTCCTCCACATCTCCCGTCGAGTGCAAGTAACGTGGGCCGCGAAGGCCTGCTCCAGTGGTACTCCAAGTGATGGTAGTCGGTGTCCTGGAGTGGTATCGCCAGGGAAACGGTATGGAGGTACCCTCTCCCTGGTAATCCACTCCTGTATCATCGTGGGTAGCCATCCCCAGTGTCGGGCTCGTGCTGCATCCCTAGCTCGCCTGTCCATCTCGGCGTCTACCTGCGCCACAATGTCATGAACGCGTCGGCGGCTCTCAATCGTCAGGTCGTCTGTCGCCGGACGCCTGCCCGAGTTCCTGCTTGTGTCTTCGTTGTTGGCCATCCTGTAAGTTCCATGTTAGTAAGTAACAGTTTAACATAAGTAATAACATCATCAATGTGCAAGTTCTACGTGTAGTGTCTATAGTTGAGCAATGGCTATAGTCTAAGTTTACTACATGCAAACCTAGTTCTCTATAACCAAGGCTCTGATACCAGTCTGTCACACCCCCAAATTCCCACTCGTGGCGTATGTCCACGTGGATGTGACGTGTCCAGAATCACAGCTCAAGGTCATATAGAACACCTCTATATGCGTTTACAAATCCAAAGTTTGACACATACACTCATAAAATAGTTTGCAGCGAAATAAAAGTTATCATATCATATTGCAGCGGAATATCAAACGTTTGACAAAATGCAGCGGAAATGTAAATAGTTTAACACAACATTGTTTAATAGAATAAAAGTAAATTGTTTTCAAAATGACAAGACAGAATGCATGTAAGTTCCTAATGCTCGTTCCTTAAAATGTGCATTCTTGTCCTCCTGCTAGCCGCGCTAGTTACCTGAGAATACAAGTTAGAAAAAGTGTCAACACGATGGTTGGTGAGTTCACAGGTTTTGATATACATATAGTAAGAAAGTGTGTCATGCTGTTTATCAAATGTTAGTACCGAGCCCTAGGCCCAAAGTGTCAGTGCGTCACTTCCGAACTAGACTTGTTTGTCCTTGCCTCCGCTATGCCTCGTATACATAGCAAGTTAGGTCAGAGTTTGCACGGGTTATGACATCCAGTCAACATTGTGCCCCGTGGGGTTAGTCATTCCCTAATGGATCCATCCAAATCTACCACGTTGTTCGTACATTAACGGTAAGACTTTGTGAGGGCTTAATACGAGTTCAACACTTAATGTTTGTCCAATAAACCAGCATACACCAAATATGTTTGTACAGTAATAAATGTTTGACTCGATGTAACTAGTATTCTCCCCCTATTTAAAAGCGTTTGAAAAAGAGTAAAGAGGGACCGTAAACTCACCTTAGTGATGAAAATGCCAATCAAGCGTAAGCTCCTGATGTAGTAGCACGTGTCGGTCACCGGAACCTATATCGTACACCGTACGTGAGTTCGTGTATGTGACCGTGCTAGTGTTTGTGTTAGTGCTCGTGTTTGTATCCAACAACCCTTGGTTGTTCATGTTTATCCGTGTTGGTCCACAATGACCGTGTTTGCTCGTGTTGGTCCACATTGACCGTGTTTGACCGTGTTGGTCCACATTGACCGTGTTTGACCGTGTTGGTCCACATTGACCGTGTTTGACCGTGTTTGACCAGAGTTGACCGTGTCAAGTCAACGACCCATTGGTGAACCGTGTGACCAATGACACAATGTTTGATAATATGATTTTGGCAATTTCACCTTTCTAACATAATGACACAAAGTCATTAAAGAAAGGCTACTAGTAATACTAAATAGTTTTTGGCAATTTCACCTTTAATATTAAACAATGACATAAGTCATGTTAATTAAAGGCTACTAGTACTAATGTATTGTATATGATAATCCAATAATAATAACACATAGATATACAAACAGATAGGTAACACATAACAATTCAAATCTAATTCTAACTTAAACTATAGAATTGCATCATAGTATTTGTTTATGACTCTAGAATAACATTGTTTGATATGACATGTGCAACATCCCAAAGATTACAAAAATGTAAAAAAAAGGAGTATAAGAAAACTCACAGGTTGCGTAGCAATAATCAAGTGGTATAACAACAATTGTTGCTAAACACCAAATCGGGCGTTACCCTAAAATGAATGAGTATGAATGAATTAACAATCAAGATTGATACTTTGATTCTAAACTAAGGAATTCTAATCACATTAGTATTCCTAAAATTTTGAGATTTAGACTAAAGTTTTTGGTTCTAAGAATTTTGTATTAGCTTTATAAAACAAATTATGAATATAAGACTTATGATTATTATAATATGAATATGAATTATGATATTCTATTTGTATAATAAATTAAATATAATAGGTAATTTATAAATGTGCAATATCAGAATAATTTATATATAAAATTTTCTAATATCCATTTATAAACCTATATACGTTTATAAAGATGTTTAAAGGTAATAATTTTTATTTATAATAAAATAATATAATTTATTAGATTAAAATTGTGTTTCTGTATTAATAGTATTTTTAGAGTATATGATAATTTTCTTAGAATTTTTATGTATTTAAAAATATGATAAATGATTTAAATCTTTATTTAAATCCTTTAATTGTGAAATAATACTAAACAGTTTCTAAAAATCATGAAAAAATTACAGAAAACTAATAATAATGTTTTATAATTTCCTGTAAAATTTCATAATTTTTAGACATCTTTTTCTATATTTACATAAAAATTTAATTAAACACATATTAGGTTTTATACACTTTATAAAACTGATTTTATAGAAAAAAATATAATTGTTGTTTCCTGTTTTATAAAGTTGTTTTAAAATACTTAAGCTAATTTTTCTGACTTTTTTTTATACTATTTATTTTAGATTAACACTTATTTATTTAATAGGTTTAATTAAAAATAAATAAAAAGAATTAAAACAAAACCGAATCGGGCCTGGTTTCGAACACCCGACCCATCACTTCCATATCATTGGGTTTTACCAGTAAGCTGTGCCTTTTAATTGAGATGAACTTCATTTTGATTATACATATTCATAACCCATACACTCATCCTAATCATATGAACCCTAGAATTCAAATCAATCGAATTGTTGATTCTGGGTTGTTAAAACCATGGGGCTAATGATCCCTATGTGAAACCGAATGGATTGAACTCTTTACTTACCTGATTTGATTAAGATTGGAATGGTTTCGAATGGATTCTTGTTCTCGGCAGACCGTGAACCCGATTGGGAGTTTGGGAGCAATTCAGAGCTTCTTTTTGATTCGATTCGTTTCAGAAACAAGTCGCCGGGATCTCTATTGAATTAATTTGATTTTTGTTCTTGTTTCAATCGAATTCATGTTGTAATTGTACCCATTTCGTTCGGTTATAGCTATAAGGTGTTAAACGAGTTTAATTTCTAATTAATCACTTCTGTTTCGTCAGAAATCGTGTACGAAACGTATAGTAATTATGAGTTGCATTTAAAGATTACGTTTTGTTTGAGTTGAATGCTGAAAATCAGTCGAAGGGATGATCCTTCGTGGCTGTGGTTTGGAATAAAGAAGAACAAATGGGAAAATTAAACATTTACAACACTAGTCCTTCATGTTCTTATAATTATTTCTTTTTGACAATAACTCCCATTAACACTAATTCTAGTTTTAACGATATACAAACCTCCCCTGAATTTCTTTATGTTGATAATTTTACTTATGCATAAACTTTATAAGATTATAAAATACAAATGCTAATGTTATAATTAACTTATTTTGTATAAATAGTAAACTTTATAAGTTTTATAACCATATAAAGTTTTAGTTATATTACTATATATTTTAAGTAATTATTTGTTAAAAATTTATTTATATAATAAGTTTTATAACACTTTTGTAAATAAACTAAAACTATAAGTTTTAAATATCTCAATAAATTTTATTTTGAATTCAAACATATTATTTAAATTAGATAACATGTATTTTGTGAATAACTTATATATATATATATATATATATATATATATATATTTAATATAAGATAAATTCATATCTTAATTTACTGTATGTATGTATGTATGTATGTATGTATACATATGTTTTAAATTTTGAAATAAGTGAACAAAACCCACATGAACATTCTTTTATTATAAACATGTCACCATTACATTTTAATTTAAATAACAAAAACCCTAATGGTCACAAAAGTGCCCATAAACATGATCAAAATCACATTCTAAATACTCAAATCATCATATTAACCTTCTAGCAACATATCTAGTTACATGCATGTTCATAACTTATCTCAAACAATCATCTTGACCATAAAAAGTTTCTAAAAATAGAAAGATTACTAAAAATCATCCTTTTAACAATTTTAACCAAATCTAACCATATAATCATCTCCTAATGTCATTAATAAGCATCTATAATCACTCAAAATCATCCCCATAATCATGGATCGTACATGCATGCACTTCAAACATCATATATCACCATTTTAAGCAAAAAGACTTTTACACATCAACTTAGATCATCATAAAACACCATTATAACATCATAGATCATCAAAGAGTACATTAAAACTAACAAACCCAGAAGCAAATCTCGTGCATGTGGTGCCATGGTGCTTGCATGTGGGTTTTAACACATGCATGTGTGTTTGTGAGTGTCAAGAGGGTGTTTTAGCCATAGAAACTACCTTAGGAAGCTCAAGAAGTTCGAGATAGATCCTTGACATCTCTTAGATGCTCCTGGAAGGTTGGAAAGTAGCTCCACAACAGGTGCAAGTGGGTGGTGGTGCTTGGAGGTCCTCCTTGGCCTTCTTGTGTCTTCAAAGGTTCAAGTCTTGAGCTTCAAGAGGCTCAACAATGGTGGAAAATGGTGGTAACAGGAGGTTGAAGACGAGTTTGGTCGAGTAATAACGTGTGAAGCCGGAGATATGATGAGAAAAGGTAGGATAGGTATGATTGTCTTGGATTTATAAAGATTTTGTCGACTGGGCGGCTTCGCGTACCGCGATGGGACTTTCAAATAATCTCCGCGTACCGCGGCGGATTTCGGGAGTCAAACCCCCGCGATGTTGGTCGCGTATCGCGGATGGGCCGCTTATTGGGCCACCACGTACCGCGGTGGGCTCCTGGGGAGCCCAATAAGCCCTTTTTAATGGATTTGATCCGTTCGTCACCGTTTTCACGCTTCCGAACTATCGTTTGGCCTTGTTTGAACTTCCTAGTTCAATGTGTGAGTGTTTCGTGAGGTTTCGAGTGTTGTGCTACACAATTGTGCTTGACGTTCACCAACGTTCGTGTGTTTTGACACGTGTGTGCTGTTTGCCGATAATTCCACGAATTATCTAGTCATGTGTCAATGTTCGTACTGTCCTGCCACGTGTCACACTAAATTAATCTAATTCTAGTGCCACGTGTACATAATGCATTTAAATAAACATTTAAATAAATATAAAGCTGACCTGGAAAATACGGGGTGTCACAACACAGACAAACAATTATGAACATAATCATATATTTCTTCTTGCACGTCAAAAAAATATGCTTCTTGTGTATATTTTATGAGCCTGCTCTGCAAGAGGATAATCTGTCCACAAATCAACATTTGTGTTCCTTGATACATGGTCATTCTTCCTATGCATATGCCTTTGAGCCTCCATAGCAGTGTCAAAATGTGTGAAAAATTCAAGTAAGGTTAACTGGCAATTCGAAACTTGTCCAAAATAATGATTCTCGCTCTCGGATCTTGATGTTGTTCGCATAAGGCCTGACGTTGGCTCATCCTTATAAAAAGCAGGAATCCACATATCCCTAATCCCAACATGTATCCAAACCAATCAACATTGCTCAGCTCATAATCATCCATAATTGATAACCATTCTATATCAAAATCTTCAGGTGACACCGAATCTGTCCACACTATGTTACATAAACGTGACTTGAATTCATCATTGTTACATAACGCAGTCCCAACCTGTAATTTGTAATAAATAAAAATGTAAAATCATCTATAACTACGTAATTTAGAAAATACGCACCATATACTATAATTACGTACTATAATCATTTCTTCTCATGGATTAAAACAAAAACGAAAAATAATACGAAAATTATACATATACCTTGTCAGACACCTTTGTCATTATGTGCCACATGCATAACCTATGCCTACTAGAAGGCCAAACAGATTCTACTGCTTGCTTTATAGCAGCATCTTGATCCGTCACAACAACCTTTGGCGTCATACCAAATGCATTGGTAAAACATTCTAATAACCATTTGTAAGATGTTATACTTTCAGAACCTAAAAGTGCGGCTCCAAAACTAATGTTGCAATGATGATTATCAATTCCAGTAAATGGAACGAACACCATTTTGTATCTACAGAAAAAAAATATGTGTATATACAAAAATATTAAAAAACATTATCAACTAATATTTTAACATTGAATGACATATTAAACAGTACTTAAAAATCTTAGTTGTTGGTCCTGAATGTTGCATCAAATGAAACAACATCACCGAATATGATATAATTCTTTTTCGCATGCCCGTCTGCCCAAAACAAACCAGTAAGTTGGTCTTTATTATCCTTCGTATACTCAAATGAAAAATCTGGAACAAACTCCTTCTTCTTAAGCAACATACTAACAACCATATCCACATCATGTTCACCAACAAACAAATTCAATTGTTTCTTAAAATTCTTACAATCAATAGATGTAATTCCCACTTGATCAAAACCACCATACTTGGTACGCATTATATTAAACGCTCTAACAGGTCCAATATTGTGTTTAGACATCGAACACATCATCTGCATTTGTTTGTACGTTAATTTCCTACATGATGGCAACATGTGAATATCTTCTTGTGCCACGAATCCATGGTTATGCTCCTCAACAAATTTGTTAACTTTGAATGTAACTCCATCATCAGATTTCAAAACAACATGAGCTAAGCATCCCGTCCTTTGTGTTGGCCTATTCCTCGATTTAATTTTCTTTCCATTATCCATATTATTATCACTATAATTACAAATTTTTATATGCTTATGTCCCTCCTTTGAACATACCAAATATTTCAGTTTGATAACGTTACCCAAACAATACTGAGATCCTTTGCGAGCAACAAAACCACTGGTTTTAGCATATTTTTGATAAAACTCAAATGCATGTTCAATTGAATTGAACATCATTACTTCCAAAGGTTTGCATGATATCGGGACATCAGGTGTGTAAAACTTCTTTCCTGATTTGGGTGAAATACGTTGCAATCCAATAGTAATTTCCTCAATAATACAACCTGCATCGATTGTATAATTTATTACTTACTAATACAATTATTACTTACTGATAATAACGCTCTCTAAATGACTCACTTATAATTACGTACTTATAATAACGTACTTGCAATTACGTACTTTGTAATTACGTACTATAAGTGAAAAGATGTTAGACATGTAGACCTGCATCGATTGTACAATTTATTACTTACTATTACAATTATTACATACTGATTATAACGCTCTCTAAATTACTCAGTGATAATTACGTATTTATATTAACGTACTTGCAATTACGTATTATATTTAGCATATTCTCGCCTTTAAAAACATTTGTTATCTGCATACTACTTAATACATACTGCTAACTCATTATCACGTTCTATGTTTTCATCCTTTTCAATTTTTTTTAATCAATTCATAACTTGTCATTTTTTTGATCTTTTACCATTCAACAAAATTCAAAAAACAACTTTTAATGCTTTTAAAATGCCTTTAATCAACAAATTTATCTCTAATATACATTCTACATAAATCTATCGACAATATATCAATAACCAATCGCTTTGAAAACGATAACATGCTTGTAAAAACAAACATACATATGTATATTCATAAAAATATTTAATCAAACGTACCTTCTCGATCTCTAACGTCGGCCATTGATTTTGTATATATGTATAAACAACGACTTCAAAAGCTCTTAATTTATCAAAATACGAACAAACCAATTCTATATACTAATATCTATTATAATTAATATAATAAAATTAAACAATCAACTGAAACCGTATAATTCGGCCCTATATTTATTTTTTTAATCATATCCTTAAATACCAACTCATTGTTTACCGAAAATGACCCTCCGTCTAATATTACTAATTGTCCACATGTCCTTCTTTAGTGGCTTCCTACGCTTTGTATGTTAAACCTCCTTTGTATTGTATCCGCCTCCTATATATATATATATGTATATATATATAGGGGAATGTTAAAAATATAACTCACTAAATGCGCGCTAACCCAAATAACTTTGGCAAGATGAAGCCGAATCTTGGATTTTTTTTAAACATCATTGTAACATATTTTGAACACCATGTTCTTTTATGAGTTTGGGTTAATTCATCACCGTTCAAAAACTTACAGTACTGTAAGTTTGTAAATATTTAAAACTTACAATGCTGTAGCACAAAACTTACAACGATGATATTTTTTAAACGGTGATGAATTTCCACAAACTCATAAAAGAACATGGTGTTCAAAATGTGTTACAATGATGTTCAAAAAAAATATCCAAGATTCGGCTTCATCTTGCCAAAGTTATTTGGGTTAGCGCGCATTTAGTGGGTTATGAAAAATTCCATGCCCTACATATATATATATATATATATATATATATATATATATATATATATATATAGGGAGGTATTCCATTAAGAACCATTTTTATGTTAGGAACTTGAGAATTGCATAATACACTTGTACACTATGCTTTAAGTTTTGTACATAAAGTGGTTATTTAAAAGGGTAAAATAGTAACTTCTCATACTTTAAGGTTAAATTACTTTTATACCCCTAATAACATATGGTTCAAAATTAGTTCCTTTGGTTCTTTCATATTTAGTGGTTCTCGATGGAATAAGTCCATATATAGGGATTCATTCTACTAAGAACCAACAAATTGTAAAGAACTAAAAGAACTACATTTATAACCAATAGTTTTCAAGGGTATAAAAGTAATTTACCTTGAAAATAGGGGAAGTTACCTTTATACCCTTCAAATTTGTGGGTAGAAAATGGTTCTTTTAGTTCTTAACTTAAATTAGTTCTCATTTGAACATCTCCCTATATATATATATATGTTTTACGCCTTAAACGGGTCAAACAAATATTGTGTAATTAAGATTAGATTAGAAGGATAATATGGACGGATCAAGTCAGTCGGTTAAAGTTAGTTAATTGGTAGTTATTGGTGCCATATATAACTGATTTTAACTATCATTATTTGGTATCATATTTGCACTATGTCTTTCTTATTCGAATACCACATCAGGTTTATGTCGTCGGCTTCTAATAAGTTGATGTAGAAGAATTTACTTATCTAGCCATTGTGGCTTCTAACAACTCTGCCCCGCATACAGTGACGGATTCCGAATTTTTTTAAGGAGGGCAAAAAATAGGTCGTAAAAATGGGTCTAGATAAAAACGGGTCGGGTTAGTTAAAACCACAAAACAAACCTATCGGTTCGGGTAGGAAGCAACTATGGTTAGTTAAATAATCATAAAACAAACATATCAAAAGTATTTAGAAAAATAATTACTTAAATAATCAATTTCAAAGTTATACCACAAGCAGTGACGGAGCTTGATTAAACTAGGAGGGGGGCGAAATTTTACAGGATCAAAATTTTTTTTTTTGCAATCGACCGGTATGTCTCGGTTAGTTGGGTTAAATGTTCGAATCTGTGATTCGGGTTAAGTCGGGTCAAACAAATAAAAATAAAAATGTCTAATAATTATCATTATCAGGGCTAGCTTAACCAATTTGAAGGCTCTAGGCGACATAAAATCCGTGGTCATTCATCCTTTCGAAAACTTACATTCTTTTCATACGTCTCTTTGATTCATTCGTTCTTTTGCAATCTTAGGTGACTCTTTATTATAGGTGTTTGTCGTGGGTGTTTGTGGTCCGGTTTTTACGGTTTGAGCTTTCTAGGTTTCGGCTTTCTAGTTTTGGGCTTTTTGAGCCCGTTAAAAATTAAGACCGAAACAAACCTAACCGTTTTACGGTTTGAGACGGACTAATTACATTGTAATCCCAAATATAATTTTTACGGTTTGAGACGGACTAACCATTTTACGGTTTGAGACGGACTAATTACATTGCAATCCCATATATAATTTTTTATTGAATAACACCTATATCATCAACCATAAAATGCATATATAATACGCACGAGTCAATTGTTTTCACCTTTCTCACGATATATTGAGTATTTTTTATGTTTATCTTGATTTGTAGGATCACCTTGTTCTTCAATAACCTTTCTTTTGAAAAACTAGTCAATTATTTTCACATTTCCCATGATATATTGATTCAAACTAAAATCTAAATGTCTAAACAAACAATATGAGAGAGGCTGATGGGGTAAAAAAATGAGAGGGATGGAAAGAGTATTTTTTTTAAATGTGTTTGGTTAATTTTTTTTTGGAGGGGGGGGGGAACCAGTATTTTTTTAAAAAATATGGCTTACGGTCCGAAAATTAACACTACTGGCGAAAAAAAGAGGGGGGCGGTTGGCCCCCTGGTCCCTTCAATGCTTCGTCCCTGAGCACAAGTTAATATTCGCATAAATTCTATGAAAAGAACACATGTGTTTATTATTTATTTCCAATGGTGCCCTTTTATAATCAAGTTTGTGCCCTTTTATAATCAGATTTGTGCCTCTTTTTGTTTCAAAATTAAGCAAAACGTTCTATTTAAAAATAATGTTTTTAACACTCGATCGTGGGTTCTACGGGGGGCCTTCCCCCCCCCCCCCCCCAGTTTGCTTTGTATCCGCCACTGCCATGATATGCGTGTTTTCATGAGTCGAACCGAACCGAGTTAGGGGTCAGCTCAGACTCAGCTTGGATTTAAACTGAGTCTAGCACGGCTCGGCTCGGATTGTATACTGAGCTTGAAATCTTGGCTCGAACTCGGCTCGTTTTTAACCGATCTGGCTCGGCTCGGTTCGTTTTTCGCTCTGTTTTTACATAAGAAATTTAATATTTGAATTGCATTCAACTCAACTCGGCTTGCTTTCTCCAATGAATCATGACTTCTACAAAGGCTACATGCGAGAGACGACCGGTTGTGGTCTGTGACCGATCGCCAACCGACTGTGGTTTGTGACCGATTGACGTCTGGATGTGACCACGTTAGATCCGACCTACGTGCGGCTGTGACCGACCTGCGTGTGGCTTAGACCAATCTTCGTTTTGTTGTGACCACACGAGAAACGTCTGGTGTGAGGACTGTGCTCCAACGTATTTTGGAACTAGGGTTTGAGAAGTAAAAAATAAAGAGACGTGAATATGTGGAATTGAGAATTAAGAATATAATTTAGGAATAAGAGATCAATGGAACATGGGAGATTTGAGATCCATTCCGTATCATGTTCTCTTTTCTTTTCTTTTCTTTTTTTTTTTAATTTTTTCTTTTTTTAACATAATTACAAAATAAGACCAAAGTATATTTATTACTGAAAGTAACCATATAGTTTTATATTTTATTATAGCATGTTGTACAAACGAACCGAGCTACGAGCCGAGCATAAGAGCCGAGCAATGAGCGAGCTACGAACTGAGCCAGCCTTGGCTCGGACTCCGCTCGGTTACAAAACGAGCTGGCTCGGTTACAAATGAGCTTTATCCGAGCTTTTTCACAACGAGCTACGAGCCAAATCCAAGATTCAAGCTTTTTGGCTGGCTCTAGCCCCACCCCGTTCCGGCGTTCCGCATGACTTAACCACTGCTCTTGTTAAAGGAGCATCGATTTCCCTCTTGGACCATATTGTAAACTGTATGAAAGAATAAGGGAGTAGGATCGACAAGAAGGCTTCAACATCATAATTCATAATAATGCCTCGCAAAAAGAGCTTTTTCACAACGAGCTACGAGCCGAATCCAAGCTTCAAGCTTTTTGGCCGGCTCTAGCCCCACCCTGTTCCTGCGTTCCGCATGACTTAACCACTGCTCTTGTTAAAGGAGCATCGATTTCCCTCTTGGACCATATTGTAAACTGTATGAAAGAATAAGGAAGTAGGATCGACAAGAAGGCTTCAACATCATAATTCATAATAATGCCTCGCAAAAAGAGCTTTTTCACAACGAGCTACGAGCCGAATCCAAGCTTCAAGCTTTTTGGCCGGCTCTAGCCCCACCCCGTTCCGGCGTTCCGCATGACTTAACCACTGCTCTTGTTAAAGGAGCATCGATTTCCCTCTTGGACCATATTGTAAACTGTATGAAAGAATAAGGGAGTAGGATCGACAAGAAGGCTTCAACATCATAATTCATAATAATGCCTCGCATAAAGAAAAAGGGTGGATCTACGATAGAGTAATATTTTCGGATCAAACTATTTTTTGTTCAGCCAAATATTTGACTGAATAAGATTCAATTCAAATCCAACTCCAGTAAAATATATAATTTGTAAATGTCAACTAGCAAAACTAAAGAAAGTCAAATAATGGACAATGTTGTCAACCAATGAGGAGTCTACACGTTATCACAGTTTTCAAAGAGAAGGTGGCTAGTGAGTTGGCAAAGGGATCATAACAAACATCTTTTCTTCATTGTCATTTCAATTAAAAACATTAAATGCTTTGATTTAACCATTTTATATTGTTTTGCTTTATTTTAATTAATTACTTGTATGTTTTTTATATGCTCAAATTAAATAGGTAAAACAAACACATGGTAACAAATTATTGAGTCTAAAACCTACTCCACTATAGACATTGGAGTTTGGATTAGAGGACTTGAAGATCGATCGAGGTATAAGATCGAAAATGGGATGGATCAGATACTCAAACCACTTGGATAAAAACCTACATGCCCATACATGTAGATCATCAATCATGTATTATATTACAATGATCGGGTCACAGCTAATGTACCATTACCCAGCCGGTACCGACTGAACACTATCGCTACTAGTATTTGATGTCTCATGTATTTTGTATGTATACCCATTGGTTTTGGTAATTTTTTGATGTTTTAAATAATATTGATACCGATCGGTACTGAACCAACAAAATTGTTACCGGTACTAGCATTCATTTTTTATGTTTTTAGTATTAGTACTTTTCGGAAAGACACAGGTACAATATCAATCGGATCCGATGTATAATGTGATAACACTAAAAATGCAAGCATTCATTCACTCATACACGCTCTAATACTACTTGCAATACAAGTTATTCAAATTATGATAGTCTTCTCTAATTGTAAGTCGTAATCTAATATGATTTATAACCTTGCAGGTATAGATTTACTCACGAAGGATTCACTTCAAGCTAGCTTGTGCTTTTATTGACCTAGAGTATGAAACTCGACAGAGAGAATTTGTGCTTTTATAAATCTCAATTACACTAAAATATCTAACATTTTTGTGGAAAAAAATGAAGTATGAGAGTGAGAATATGATCTCGAATTTTCGATAACCGCTTAACAAGCAAAAGAACTCAGTGACAGTTGTATATGATGAACCAATACAACCAATTGCTTAAACCACGTGTTACACGTGTAAAAACTGTTTTTAACCGAGTGACGTGATTGCCACATGACCAGACATTATAGTGTTAGTCACTGATCGATAAGGTCACGAGTGACCTACAACTCGTGTTCATGTCTCCCTTCCTTGTTTAAATCTCGTCCTTAGTATTTTTAAGTTTGTTTGAGAGGTGAAGGTACTTCATTTTCATTTCATCAGCTAGTTTCTTGGTTTATAGACGATTATTTTTAGTTAATTAAAGTGAGTCAATTTGTTACATAAATACTACAAACATCATATTTCATAAAATAAAAATTATGAAACTAAGGGAAAGTTTCTTTTTGTCCTTATGGTTACTGACCTATTAACAAGTCGTCCATTAACATTGCATTTGTACCAGTGGATCATGAAAACAATGTGACAAAATCTCATTTGAAATATAATCTTCGACTTTACTAATGGCAGTCCCTCTTAAATCCATCAGCAATTAACCAACAATTAAAACACGACAAATTACTTAAAAATACTTGCCACATTCATGTTTTAATTTCTTGTGGTTTCCCTTTGTTTGTGATCTAATTTTTACTTATGAATTTATTCGGTGTTTCACAATAAATATAATGACCGTCTTTGATTAGTTAATAAACAAATAAGTTAAAACCTTAAATCCAATGAAAAACACATTACAATAATTCGATAAATATATTTGTAGCCTGCCTTCGGGGTCTCCTCTGAATCAACATCTTTATCTCGATAGAAGTAAAACTTGCTCAAACCCCCTCAGACCTTACTAAATAGTAAGAATTTACAGGGTATGCTTGTTTGTTTGATTATATGTTGCGTACCTATATGGGTCGAAACTCAATACCTTGTACAATAAGCTCTGGCGTCTCCGTAGCATTGCAGAAAGGCCACATATATATGTTGATTGAGATATATCGTGGGTTTAAAGTAAAGCTGTCATTTGGGTCATTATCTGTTAAACATTGAAGAAAACAAGTTCTCCCAATGCTTGTGTTTTTCCTGAAGATATATATTTAAAAAAAAATCATAATATATTATAGTGTAAAAAATAAAAAAAAAATTGTTGCTTTGTTATTCTTTTGTTGTGACAGTGCAAACCTTTTCCAAAAATGATCAAATTGTTTATCATGTTGCATATTCATCCACTGAATTCCAGACTTGTTACCCAAGTTCAATTCCAACCAGTCATCTTTTCTCTTTCTTGGCAATTGTATGGCTTTAAGTTGGTTTATTAGTTTTTTAGAACCAAGTACACCATGCGGTCCGATTACAGGGCTTTGGGGTATACTCAAATATGTAATGAGTTTGCCATGGCGTCGGTTTAGTGACACATTACCGTCGTCCAGCTTCATTGTCACAAGAGTCTCCCAACCGAAATTGTATGGCATCTTGTAGACGAGGAAGCATCCGTATGTTGCGTTTGTCGAAAAAGCACCATTTGGAACTTTGAAGCATATACCTACTACTTTTGAAGGTGATAGATGTATTACACTTCCAATTCTGCATTTGCATTTAGACAAACAAACACAGTCATAATTAATTAAATGGCATGTAGAGCAATGTGAAGCTAAAAACTTGTTGATGAACAAATCTGTCTATGATTGATGAGCAGCTTTAAGGATTATCTGAAAAAGTATGCAAATTTATCAATAATTTGGCCCATTATATAAGATGTATTGTGTTAAATTCTTATCAACGACTATCTAAATCATTTCTTTATTCCAAATCCCTCATAATCAAAAAACCCCTCATAGGCTTCTAACAATTTTTTGGTGGTTGTTTATTTATTAGATTCAGAACATAAATTGGCAATATCTTGTCCAAATCAGAATGTAGAATGTTCCATTAATTTTGTAATGAAGAGAGGACTTAGATAGAAGAGTATTTATATATACAACAAAAGATAGGTTTTATTTTTATCTTTTTCTTTCTTTTTTTTTTTTAAGAAAAACATCAAGTCATCCATATATGTTTTGCCTTAATTTTTTATTTTCATTAATTTAAAGTATCTACAAAATCACACTTATAAAATTATTATTTTAAAAAGAACCTGAGTGAATAATCTATGCATTAGTTATATCATTTTATATCTAGTAATTTACATATGAAAAACCAACAAACAAAAATACCTAGTAAAGTCCCACTAATCAGTGGGGTCTACATGGTGAGACAAAGACAAACTTTACTCCTATCCTAATAGAATAAAGAGACTGTTTTTGAAGACACCCCAACTCAAATACCTTTTTACGCCCAAGTACAAGTGTAAAAATACAAATAAACAATATAACATAATATGAAATAAATTATTATATTGGTAAATGCAATAAAGACAAAAGAAACTCATTGGGTTTGATGGGAGAAAGAACGTACCTTGATTCCTTTGAAGATATCCGTTTGATCTTAACCAATTGCTCATTATAAGAAAGTAAAGTTGGTGGAAGCATAAAACATTTCATTCCATTTAACTTTGTTATCCAAAACCACTGCAACCAAACATATCAAAATATTTTAACAACCCCAACAAAAATATAGTTCATTACTCATCCAGGTGAATGAGTAGTGCAACCATATGTTGGTTATAAACAAATTTGATGTATACCGAGTTTCTTAATTGTTCCAATTAAGTCATCAAATTTTTATATCTCTTTAAAGTCATTTAATTTTCACTAAGTGTTTCAATCATATGCAATTTTTTTAATAAATATTAAATTTTTTTAAAATAATCAAGGCAAATGAAACATATATATATATATATATATGTGTGTGTGTGTGTGTATATAAGTATTTAGTTATTAGTTTGTCTTAATTTGACTTAAATTTAATAATTTTGAAACTTTATTATTAACTCGTTAATTTGTTTTATTCACGATTACATCTTATTTCAAGTTAATTATAAAAATAAATTCACTTATTATTACTAAATATTCATATATGTTTCATTTGCCTAAACATTTAAATTAAAAATTACACATGATTGGAACATCTACTGAAAGATAAGTGACTTTAAAAGAACAAAAAAAACTTTGAGTGACTTTTATAACACTAGGAAATCCTGATTACTATTAGGTGAAATATTCCCATCCTGAGGACCACTGCACATCCACATGGATATATCAAATATATATCAGAAGAGGAAGCAACAACTTTAATTTCCTTAATGTCAATGATGTTGAATAATGGTGATTACAGTGTCGTTTTAGTATAATTTGGCTACTTAAAACTAAATGAGAAATCAAGGTATACATAAATTAAAGTTAGGTGTGAAATGCTGCTGTTTGTTTTTTAAGAGGTAAAATGTCTGCAGTCTACGAACCTAATCTGCATACATCTGTAGAAAAAGAGGTGGACCAAATGTGTGCAGCCTGCAAGAAGAATATCATTTGTTTTTTAACGTCTATTGACTGTCAAAATAAATTGGTGGTGGTGTACGGACGGTGGTGGCCGACGGCGGCGGTGGGGGTGGTCGCGCGAGTGGTGGTGGTGGTGTCCGACGGTGGTGGCGGTGGTGGTAAAAGTGGCTGGGTCACATCTGCATTAAGAAGAGCACACGCTGACGTTTTTAAACGAAAACAAACAGAAACGTTTTCGAAAAAACAAACAGTACCTTAGTCAAAAGTATTCTAGACCATAGGGGGTTCTAGAGGGCACCACCCCACAGTGAGGTTTGAGGCAATGCCTCAGTAGCGTGGCACATCAAGCAGAGTTCAAGGGGTCGTACTGATTGGCAAATTAGTGGAAACTCTCTTGAGAATGATATCAACATTTAGCGGCAGACTACTAATGAATTGACAGCAACTGACTGGTAGCAACTTAGTTAGCGGTAGCGATAGGCGAATGAGAGCTACTACGCATCAGCAATTATGATCATAGGAACATAATTATTATCAATTTCCTTAGTGTTACGTACTTTCAGGAGATTTTATTGGTGATTCTAGAGCGATTTAATTACGATTAAAGAGTAAAAAGAATAAACATTGACTTGTGTTTGGAAATGTGACCACCATTCATGACATGTATCAAGGAACCCATGGCTTTAAAGCAATGTTAAGGGCTTCCTTTGGGTTTGAGGGCAACATCCCTGATGGAGTTTTAGGGGCAAAACCCTGGTGGGGTTCTCATAATAACAGATAATCAAAGGTAAGTTACTAATAAATGGTGGCAACTTGCTTGTCAATAGTAACTGGCATCAGCCACAACTAGGCCGCAATGTCGCAACCACCGTGAGCATCGACAACTGGTCACCTTAAGAACAAACTTGTAATTTAATTTAATTGAAAAGTTGTAGTTCAAAAATTGACTATGTAATTATGTTCAATTTATAACCCTGGTTATTATTCCAAGACTACAAAAATGAGTTGAATAGTGGTAAGCATTTGAGTCCCTTTAGGAGAGTTTTTAGGCTTGAATCTAGCAGCTTCCACCAACATTTTGCCCTGGGCAAGTAGCTTTGGTATTGACAAACAAACATAGACCCAGTGTATTCTCACTTTTTAAGGTGGGGATAAAACAGACCTTACCCATATCCTAATAATGTGGTAGAGTGGCTGCTTTAGAGAAGAACCCCATGTTCAAAATTTTTTTTTTAAACTTGGACGGTAGACTTATCCAAGAATCACATGGCTATTGTCTTATTTATCTATGATATATGTTTATACATCTTAAACCTAAAAGTAAGATGAATTTATGCTATGAATATAAAACTAAACATTCAAAAACTTATTGCACTAATTCTTTATATGTTATGTGAAGGAAAATGGATGCTAGTTTTAAAAAAACTCAGTTTATAAAATGAGTAATTAAAAACATAGAAGATACACTCACCATGTTAACTTCATTGTTGACCTTGATGAGTACACCATGTGAAAGAATGTTGTATGCTTCTTCTTTTGTGGGAAATATCACATCACTTTGAGGCATTTTCATCATTTCTTTGTTTGAATAATATATAAATTGTTTATAATCACTTGGTAATATGTTTGATGTTGAAAGATTCCTCAGCTCTGATTTTTCGATTTCATTTTCATCCTGAAACTGGAAAATATATAAACTTTCTAGCTAAAAAGCATATACTCATATAACAAACAAACAAACTAGGGTTGTAAACGAGCTGATCCGATCCTCGTTAAGGCTCGAGCTTGAGCTCGTCTTGTTAAAAGTTTTATTTTCAAGGCTTGAGCTCGGCTCGTTAGAAAATTTTTAGGCTCAAGTTTAGCTCGGCTCGTTTATATTTTAATTATTTAATTTATTTACTTTAATTACTAATTTAATATATATTTATAATTTATTTTCCATATTTAACTTAAAATATAAGATTTAAATATATTTATCATAACTTTATATATAAAAATAATTAATTTTATAAATATACACTTAATATAATAAATAAAAGTTGTAAAATAAAAAGCTCATTTAGGCTTGCAAGCTCAATGTGTAAAGCTTGTTTGGCTCAGGCTCGTTCGAGCTTTTTACCGGTTCGATCACGGGTATTTCACGAGCCGACTTAATTTGTTTGCACCCCTAAAACAAAAATACACAATAAATTCCCACTTTTGAGATGGTCTAGGAAATAAACGAAAACAAGTGTTACCCCTACTCTAAAATGAGATAGAATGGCTGCTTCAGAAGAGGCTAAGTTTTATTATAGCAAAACACATAAAATTCAAGTGAAAGAACATAAATATTCAATTATACCTTCTTTATTGGCAGAAACAAGATGCCTTCAAACAACAGATAAGGCCTATAACCAAAAGGTCTCTCCAACATAAGAAATGTAACCTCAAAATCAAATGTTCTTTTAAGATTGAGTGTTTGAAAGAGTTCAAACATCCACCATCCATTGTCTTCCATCCTACTAGGATATGATATATATGACTCCCTTCTGTTGTTTAACCTGTATATTAGACTATATGCAGCATAGCTATCCATCGCGCGACGACAAGAATCTGGTTTCAATACCAGGTAAGCGGCATATGTGACATTGGAAGATAGAAACTGTGTTCTTATCTTGACTTTCATTTCATGATTTGGCAAATGAACCTCTGCTACCTTTGAAAACCTGAATATGTTATGTTGTATATTTTAGTGTAATTGAATGTTGAGGAATCTTAACGAGTTTGAGGTGTGGTGCTCTCGAAATTCATATCACAAACGATTCTTTTGGATTATCCTAAAATCAAGTTTCTTGAACTTGAAGGGTAGAAATATTGATTCCGGCCGGATAGTGATTTCAAACACGATCCGATAGATTTTCAATCGTTGATTGACGAATTTCTCCAGCATGTTAGACATTATACAAAATTCATCTAACTTGTAAAAAAAAATGAATTTGCTTCTAATGGTAAAATGAAGATCAATCATTTATCTTTTTTTTTCTTCTAATTATTGATCGAATCTTGTATATTATCAAATTAATGTGATATCTGTGACAAAATATTTTTAAAAAGTAAAGAGATGAGAGATAACCGAGACATAGGTTCACGTCGTATTCTATATTTATCTCGATCTAGAGGCATAAACTTGATTGCTGATATCATTTCTCGAGTCTTTCCATCATCATCGATTGAAAACCACTATGAAAAACACAAATTATTATAAACCATTGTTTGAGCAAGGCCTTTCTTATAGATACACCCTAGAGTGTTATCTGAACACCAAGATTACTGGTAGTATGGTACTACCCATACAAGGTTTTAGTCAAATGACCAAAGTTGCAACCAGTCACATCAATTTTTCAATCGAGCCATATAGTGCTGTACAACCCTACTATATATGGGCATGTCACATCAATCATTCATACGAGTCATATAGTGCTATACAACCATACTATATACAGGTAGTATTAAGAAACAATATCTTATTTGAGATGAACAAGTTACAAGATAATACAAGTCATTTGATTCGGTATCGTATGAACCTTATTCTATAGGGCGTCTAGACAACACTTGGTGACCGATTCCATGAATTTTTGATTTTTAATGTTATATATATATGATCCGATCTCTACCGACCTCTAAGAAATTTTGTCTCAGATAAGACCCAATTTAAAATCATTGAAAATAATAAAATAATATTCAAATAACGCAATTTGAGTGATAAGACCTAATTTGAGTGATTGACTTTGATATTCATAATTTATGTTCGGTTCACTCCTAAAAAATTGACTTGGGCAATAACTTACTAGCGCACATCGTTAACCTCCACTTCACAACAACTACCATTTATAGATTGAGTGATTATTATATAATTTCAAAAGTTGAAACTTATTAGCATGATGAGAAATTTAGTTGATTTGTGTACAACTTGTATATTTAGGTAATATGAAACAACTTTTCAAAAGAAAATTTAAACATCCATATTCTTTTGATCTTGAATTTATTGATTTATGAGTTAAGTACATAAAGGTCCTTGTAGTTTAGCCATATTTCACAAAAGGTCCCCAACCTTTGAGAAAATACAAAAAAGGTCCCTAAAGTAGGGACCTGTTAAAGGATTGACCTTTTTTGTTATCCGTGTCAAGAGTATTAGACCTTTTTTGTAGTTTCTTAAAGGTTGGAGCCTTTTGTGAAATATGGCTAAGCCACAGGGACCTTTTATGTACTTAACTCTTGATTTTAATAGTATTCTTTTGAATCTGTCGAAAGAAAACCATTTTTTATCATATCATCCTAATTAGTGATCATATAATAATTTGGTATGGTCTTATTATTGATTTGTGATTTTATTTAGTTTTATCACTTTTTTGGGTGATTCGATCCGAACTCAATTTGAATTGGTCAAAAAATAAAATATTTAACGACAAATAATTTTCAAAAAAAATTCCGACCCCAATAAAAGAAATTTTTAGGTCCACCACTGAGTTGGTGTATGTATAATTGCAAAGCAAATCATGAAGTTGCTAATTTGTTAACAGATAATAAACTACCATTTTAGTCCCTATAGTTTTACCCTGCGGCTTTGGTCTCCTAAAAGCAACTCTCATTAAGACTCGTGGCTTTAATCAAAGGGATTTTACTTAGGTTATAAACATGTTAGGCACAAAGTGTAGAGCGTACTCGTATATGTTGGATAAACTCTTGAATACATAAATAGATTCTTTTTTTCTTGATACACACAAACATTGGATTAACACGTTCATTTATGTGCTAAATATCGATTTGCAGCTTTCATTATCTGATAAATCTCGACCCATCCTCTCTCTTTGCATTTAACCTTATAAAGACTAAATCCTACACAAAAACTATATTTTATGAAATCCTGCTATGTCAATCTCAATTTTGTAATCATTAGATTAAGCTAAAGCTGACAAAAGAGTACATGATAAAACACGATTAAAGCTCTTTAACAAAAATGTACGCTATGATTTATATTTTTAACCTCTTTAACAAAAATGTACGCTATGATTTATATTTTTTTTATAAAAAGTGATAAAATTAGGAGGTTGAGATTCATCAATTTTCTTTTTTCTACATATATAAAACATATAATTGTCACGTTTAATCGTGTCATCACTAACATGCTAAACACGATAAGACCGATTTTATTATATTAATGATTGATTATGATTAATTGACTGAATTGATTAACGATCTTTTTATGATGTTGAATCAATCAACATATTATACTATCAAAACACTAAAACAACTTTATATATTAAAAGATTAAGGAAAAGAATAACCTACCACTTTGCCATTATCGACAAGGATTCCGGTAGAGAGCTTTGAATAGATTTTGTCACAGCTAATGTCTAATAGAGGAGTATTTGGCATGTCATATATGGCTTTGATGACTTCATAGTCTATTCTTGAGTCCTCAATCTCATGCAAGTAAATGTCAACTCGTTTAGTAATTAAAGTGAAATAAGGAAACTTATATTGGTAAATAACACTAACGTATTTATAAGGAACAATTTTAGATCCAAAAATGATAAATAACATACACAATATTAGATATTTTAGTGTAATTGAATTATATTTGTCGATCAACGTGAGTCATGAAATTCATTAAACAATTTGGGTGTGAGGTGCATACTTATTTAAGGTTTTATGATTCAATGGGGGTTCCAAGGAGGCAATGCCCCGTTGGCGGGGGCCCGGGGGCAGCGCCCCCTGATAGCGGGGTGGGGTCGAGCTGTGTAACATCCTAGGCAAATTCCACTTCGCCCGTAAACATGAGAAATTCCTGTATCATAAGTAACGATCTGTCTCTTATATCACCAACGTGTTTTCGGCTTAGCTGGCGGTGTTGGTGGCCTGCGTTGGTGGGTGGTGGAGGGTAGTCTCTGCAGACCTTAGAAGACCCTAGAAGTGGTTGGTCCACATCTTCAGCAAAAAGACCTCGCACAGACATTTTTTTAATGAAACGTCTTCGAAAAAACAAACAGTCTGCAGACGCCAACGTCTGCACGTGGTCTGCGCGGCGCAGACATAAGAGGTTTCGCAGACGTTTTACAAAAAAACAAACAAGGCCATAGTGTGTCATACAAAGCAGGAGTAAATTACGAAGATGGTCCACGTGGTTTGCTAATATTTTACTCTTGGTCCAAGATTACATAAATTACCCATATAGTCTTAAACTTTAAACATTTGTAACACATACAATTCTTAGGTTAGAGTAATTTGGTCATACATGTGAAGGTAATTTGGTAACTTTAGGATTGTATATGTGACAAATGTTTAAAGGTTGGGGACCATATGGCCATATGGGTAGTTCATAAAACATAGAAATCAAGAATGGGTTACTATTAAAATACATGGACCATCTCGGCAATTAGTGTGTAGGGAAAAAAAACTTTCGCTTATTTGTGTGTAGAAACTTAATACCATTTTGTACATTCCACATTCATGAAGCAAGGAGTGAATAATCCCTTGTAAAAATGAGCTTGCCACATAAATTAAAGGGCTAGCTTACAATTAGAGTGTTAAAATTGTGGCTACTTTTGTTGGCCTATATATGTATCATAGATGGACCTTATGCTCTCTTCTAGCTAGCTCTCAAAAGGTTATTGCGTAAGTATTAACGGAGCTTGAAAAAAAAAAATATAAGGAGGCTGAAAGATTTTTGGGAGTAAATAGAGGAAGCCGAACTCAATACCTGTAAAATTTTCCAGTAAAATACTACTAAATCGACCATTTTAAGTGGAAAAATGGAAATTTTACTACGAAATACTATGACAATTCTGACCCGAAAAACGGTGGAGGCCAGGGCATTCCCGGGCCCTCAAAAGCACCGTCCTTGTACATAAGGGATATGAATCTACACAAACTGAATTTACTAGACTTCCACGAGAAGCTAGTTAACCCTCACCAACTTAGTTGAGAGACGTATCAAACCATAAGAGGCTCATCTAAGAGTTAGCGACTCATATATGGACAATCAAAAAAAGGCTAGAAAGGGCCTAATTTAAGTTAACATTTCTTTTAATTAGTTTGGAGTTATATGACATCTTATCGCGAAGACTTACCGTCTCTTGTGCAAAAGCAGAGCTAAGTGAAAGGAGTTATATGACTCAAGATATGGATTTTGAAACTAATTAATATTAAGTTTTTCAATAAGGTCTAGTTAATGTTACATGGATTGACACAAATGAACATCATAAATGTAATTTGACAAGTCTGAACATACCTCCAATTCCAATGCTCCAACAATTTTCTGCACCACAACAAAAACTCAGAATTAACCAAGTTAAATTAACATCAAAAGTCATAAACTGAGTAATTAATATATATTAAACAATGTTTATTTACCTGCAACTTCCATGCCTCCTGAAGTTCCAACAACAAAATTAATAAAGACAAAACATAATTATTATATAGTATTCACTTAATTATCAACACATTCAAGTAAACTTACCTGCAATTTCAATGTTTCCTCATACTCCTGTGCCATGAATCAAATTTGCAGAAAAGTGCATGAGCTCATCAAATACACAAATCAATTAAGTAACTAACCTCTCGACACTCAACGATTTGAACTTACGTGTCGTTGCAATGCTTCCACAAGTTTCTGTAAGACCATGTAAAATGTTATAAAAGTGTAGACATATTACAATGTAACCTTTTTATGTTTGACAACCCGGAACTTACATGTATTCCCAATGCTTCTTCAAGTTCCTGAAACCATGCAAATTCGAAATGAAATATGCGATTTCAATCCATATGTAGGTATGCATGAATGAACCTCATAATTTATAACGAATTCGAACTTACGTACATGTAATTCACATGCCTCCTCAAATTGCTTCACCACCAAAAGTAATTTCACAAGTGTATTAGATCATTCGCATATGCATGCACATATTATCTTCATTTTCCAGTAAGTTTTTACTTACATGTCTTTGCAATTTTTCCACAAGTTTCTGTAACACCAAGCAAATCAGCAGTTAGCTCATTCATACATACATACATACATACATACATACATACATACATACAAAGTAACCTATTCATATTCAACAAATTTGCACTTACATGCACACCTAAGGCTTCTTCAAATTCCTGATGGGTCATCACATCAAAAGAACATTCAAAGAAGTGTATGAGTTCAAGTTAGTGAATTTAGCACTTACCAGCACAAAGGAACCTCTTACTTTTTGAAAAGATCGAACTTACATGTAGTTCACATGCGTCCTTGAAGTGCTTCATCACCAAAGACATATAAATTCAGTTTGAGAGCATTTGAGTCCGGTCACAACAAATGTGAACTTACCTGCATTTGTAGTGTTTCCACAAGTTTCTGTACAACCAACCAAATTTTCAAAAAATAAAAATAAATAATAATTATAATAATAAAAATAATGTATTGAGTTTTATATTCGTGGTTAATATCACTTGCGAGATAACATCTTAATCTTAATTTGAAATAAACTTGTACTTACCATCAGATCCATTTGTTCTTCAAGTTCCTGTAACACCAAAATATGTATGAGTTTAAGTAAAAAAAGACATATCCAGTGTTTAACTTGACTCTCGTTTTGTGTAGGGGCTAGATCACAAACAGATGCCTTTACAATCTGCTGCCCACAATCTTACCTTACATATTTGTGCAAGTGGTTGTTTTCAGAGCTTGAACCAATGACCTTAAGGTTATTAGTTATATAGCATCGACCTTGCCAGTAGGGTTTAAACGAGCAGAGCCCGAGCTTGGCTTGCTTTGACAAAATACGGATTGAGTTCGAGCTCGGCTCATTAAGAGCTATATTTTCAAAGCACGAGCTCGGCTCGTTAAACAATTTTCAGGCTTGAGCTCGGCTCAGCTCGTTTACCTTTTGATTATTCAATTTATTTATTTTAATTATTAATTTAAAATATATTTAATATTATACTTTCCAAATTTACATAAAATGTATGACAATTTTATAAATAAACTAGAATAAATAAAAATTAAATAAATAAAAAGCTTGTTTAGACTCTCGCGAGCCGGTTCAATCTTGATATGTGAAGCCCAAGGAGCCACATTTTTTAGCATGGCTTGTTGGAGCTTTTTACCAATCCGATCCCGAGTACATCATGAGCCGGTTTGATTCGTTTAGACCTCTATTTGTCAGCATACATACATAAACACAAAGGAACTAAACCTCTTACAACTTACCAGCAATTCAGGTGCTTCCTCCAATTCCTGTACCACCAAACCGGTTTTCAGAAATTTAGTTAAAAATGGATTAATCGAGTTTTGTGTTTTAACAAATTCAACTTACAAGACATTCTAATGCTTTCTCAAGTTTCTGCAACACCATGCCCATCGAGGGTCTTCGTTCGCGATCATCATGCAAGCACTGAAACGCAATCTCTGAAAACACTCTCATGGAATCCGAGTTGATGTAGCTCTTCAAATCACGATCGATTATAAGATTTAACTTATGTTCTTCGTAGTAACGTCGGGCCAAAGGTGCTAGAAATCGTTCTTCACTGTTCACATTTATGAAGCAAAGCCTCCCACAAAGAACTTCAAACAACACGACTCCAAACGAGTAAACATCAGACTCTTTAGTGAGGATGCCTGTACGGATATATGCCGGATCACAGTAACCATGTGTTCCAGATGCATTAGTAATAAGATAGGTGTCGTTCTCATTTGCACGGCCTATTTTGGAAAGCCCAAAATCCGCAATCATGGCTTTCCAGTTGCGGTCTAAAAGGATATTTGAGCTTTTGATATCCCTATGAATAACTCTTTGGTTATGTGCAACATGATTATGGAGATGATCCAAACCGTGGGCTGCATCAATGCATATATTGATTCGTTGCATCCATGTTAGTCGACGCCTGGTTAAAGGTTTGTAGTAATTGTCGAGGCTTCCATGCTCAGCGTAGTCGTAGATAAGAAACTTTTCATCGAGTTCTTCGCAGAAACCCACCAAGGAAACGATGTTTTGATGCTTGTAACGAGAGAGCATCTGAATCTCTGTTAAAAACTCTTTAAGACCCTGTCCAAAACGGTTATCGAGTCGCTTCACAGCCACAGTTCTAACTTCACCAGAAACGGAGAGTTGGCCCCGGTAAACGGGGCCATATCCGCCCCTTCCAATGAGGGTTGTGAAGTTTTGAGTGGCTTCTTTGATGTCTTCAAAGGCTAATCTCAGGTGGTTTGACTGATCAATCGGCGACATTTTTGATGCTAGAAACTCATAATTTTAATCACCATTGAAGTCAAAAGCTTATATGCCTGATTGGGGGTAATATGTGGTCAGTATTTGTAAAAAGGTGATTCTAAAATATCTCCATTTTTTTATAAGCTGTACATTGAATTTTGGTGTATGACTTTAAGTTTAGAAGCTTCCATATATATCATTTAATACGCAACTTCCATGAAAACCTCAAATATCACCGATTTGAAAAGTATAATTATAAATATATATTTAATTAATAATTAAAACTAGGTTTAATCCCATCCGTGCGTTGCGGCGAGTTATCACAGTACACTTCCGATAACGGGTATTATATATCATTTGCAAAATCATAAGTTACATAGCAAAATCAAATCTCTCATCACAAACTCTATACAATTATATATATATAGGGGATGGTTCCATTGTTAACCCTCCCTTATATCGTTAACCCGTGTTAACCCGACATTTTTTGCCCGAATCTTTGTTTTTTTTCATGGTTTTTATTATACATAAATAGGGAGGGTTTCTTTTTTGTGTTTTTGCTAATTCATCACTGTTTAGAAATTATTTACAAATGTAAGTAAATGTAATTTTCTTACATTTAAGTAAATGTAATTTTCTTACATTTACTTACATTTGTAAATAATTTCTAAACGGTGATGAATTAGCAAAAACACAAAAAAGAAACCCTCCCTATTTATGTATAATAAAAACCATGAAAAAAAAACAAAGATTCGGGCAAAAAATGTCGGGTTAACACGGGTTAACGATATAAGGGAGGGTTAACAATGGAACCATCCCCTATATATATATAAACGTAAAATTATACAAAATCGAAAAAACAAAATTTAAAAGTTTTAGTGGCCACAATTAAATAAACAAAACTTTATATTATATAAAAGTTTTAGTGATTAAAATCGAAAAAACGAAACTTTAAAAAGTTTTAGTGGCCAAAATAGAAAAACAAAACTTTAAAAGTTTTTGTGGCCAAAATCGAAAAAACAAAACGTTATATTATATAAAAGTTTTAGTGATCAAAATCGAAAAAACAAAACTTTGCTTTTAGTGGCCAAAATCGAAAAAACAAAACTTTATATTATATAAAAGTTTTAGTAGCCAAAATCGAAAAAACAAAACTTTAAAAAGTTTTAGTGGCCAAAATCAAAAAAACAAAACTTTAAAAAGTTTTAGTGGCCAAAATCGAAAAAACAAAACCTTATAATATATAAAAGTTTTAGTGGCCAAAATCGAAAAAGCAAAACTTTAAAAGTTTTAGTGGCCAAAATCAAAAAAACAAAGCTTTGTATTATATAAAAGTTTTGATGACTAAAATAAAAAAAAAAAACAAAGCTTTATTATTCCTTTCGGTTGGTTTTTAATATATATAGTAATAAATAAATTGAATGCGAAAAGTAAACAAGCCGACCTAAGCTTAAGCAGAAATTTTGAAAATAATGTTTTTAACGAGTTGAACTAGAGTCTTAATGAGCAAGGTCTCAACTCAAATCGTTTACACCTCTACTTTGAAAGTCTGATAGAGACTTATGTCAATAATTGAGAACATGTGTCCCTATTTTAATTTGTGTTTTGATGATAGCAACGGGTATCAATAAAGATTAATCATCTATACTTTATGACAAAGGAACATCATTTTGCTTAGGTGATTAGCACATCGAATCCATTTTTAAAATTAACAAGTGTCATAACCAGATAAATTTCAAATTTAATTTTGTCACATGCCAAACAAACATTAATCACATTAAATATATCAATGATCAAGAGGTCTCAAGTATGTAGATATAAATTACATAAAATTGGACCAGGCTAAAAGTGCAAAACAGAAATTCCTATAATCGACTGGTTTGTGGTTAAATCTAGTCTCACCAATCTTTTAAAATTGATTGACTTTATATATTTTATTATTATTTTTTCTAAAACTATGTCTCAAAGTAGAGAATTATATTAAATTTAATTTGCATATAGTACTTAATTATATATAAAAATGATTTTGTTTATTTTGGCACGTGATTACTTACGTGTTACATGATAATTTGTACCTAATGTCAAACAAACGTGCTAGTACACGTACGATAATATATTATGTGTGATGCATGATTATATATACACATTAGGTAATTACATACCAACGTTAATCCCCTTCGACTATGCATGGTAAATTGAGTGGGTTGGATCGGGTTAGGTAACGGGTCAGAACATGTTCGGGTCAGAATGAGTGTGGGTCAGAATGAATTCTAAGCAAAATCAATTAATGTCTAAATGGGTTGTTCTTAAAAAACATCAATTTTTTTAAAGTTAAAATGTGTTATAAGTAAACAAATAGTCTATTAGAATAATTTTAGTGATTTTCTTATCAAATATGTTATTAATCATTCTTAAATGTTTGAATCCATTGCATTTACATAGTTTTTAAGTTACACATCTTGACCCATATTGTGTTTAAGTATGACTCATTTCAACTCGTTCAATATTATATTGTCACCCATTTCAATCCATTATACTGCAGTTCTTGACCCAAACCAGCCCATTTTTTTTATTTGGGTAAAAATTGTCACGTCTTCCTTCGACTAATGCACACATGTCAGATTTTTATTACTTCTCACCGTTTTCATATTTAACACGATAATCTGCCCATTCTTAAAGGGCTTGAGGCATCTTTCCCATCTTAAAGGGCTTGAGGCATCTTTTCCATCAGAGGTGAAACCAAACATTCAGACCTCTTAACCATTCAGACCCTCTTAATCATTCAGACCTATTAACCATTTAGCACTTAATGATTCAGACCAACCAAACAGCCCCTTAATGTCATCTTATCTTGAGTTGAACGGCATGCGGACACCAATCACTCATTCTTTTGGATACTCATTTGGCTTAGTTTTGGTGTGTTTGCTTTGAGGATGCCGGCAATCTTTGTTCATCGGTGGCCACGACATGTCAAAAGAATGATTGTGTTTTGGTGTCATATCTTGGTTCTTTCAACACCTTTGTCTTATGATAATAAAGATAATGGCAATTAAAGAACCAATTTATTTATTAAACTTATAAGTTATTTTGTATCTTACAATAAATATTAAAAGAGTAAATTGCTGATATTGACCCGTGATTTGATAGTATATTACTTTTGGTTCATATGCTTCATAAATTTCTTATATGTCCCTAAATTTTAAACATGTGTAACACATACAATTCTTAGGTTAGGGTAATTTGGTCAAACATGTGAGGCAAATTTGGAGACTTAAAGAGTGTATGTATTACAAATGTTTAAAGTTTGGAATCATATATGTAATTTATGAAACCTAGAGACTAAAAGTGAAATACTAGCAAACCACATGAATCATCTCGATGACCTAAGGATTGCATGTGTTATAAATGTAAAAAAAAAACTATTTTTTTCTTACTTTGTGTCCTAATATATGATAACCATGTCATATGAAAAGTTTATTGCTCGAGCTTTTACTTAAGGAAATTGCACTAAAGATATTGGATAAAGATTTCATGATGTTTAGTTCTATATTCGTCAAACCTTATGAGTGTAGTGAAAAAAATAGCCTTTCGTTATGAAAAGGGATGAAAGTCAGGTCGTTTTCATTCACACTTTGAGCAGAAGACGGTAAGGGACGCAAGACCAATTGTCGCCATTCTACGCTAGAAATCAATAAAAGTATTCTAATAAAAGGGTTAGAGCTGGGATATTGGCCCAAAATTAACCGAATAATTGTGTGTAACCATAGTAAACAACTCAGTTCAATCATCGACAAGAATTAGTTAACCTAGGATTAAAATGAGTACTCGAACACATTTACGACCCTCTTCTGAATATCCTCGTACCAAATACCTTATCGGATTCGCACTTTCCTTTTGGATCAAACTCCCGACCCTCAAACGAATTGCCATCAAATAGAACTCTATCGATTCGTATAAATCTCAAGGTATCTTCTATCCATTTACTCACTATTATTCAAGGAACCAAAGGTCTAAGGAATTAAGGACTCATAATCACCAAATCAAACGAATTCGAACCCAAAAGCTTCTAGGGTTCATCGGCGATTGAGGGTTCGTTTTGTTTGTATATATCATTTAGTGAAACATGATTCCTTTAGCGAACCATCCCCCAGTCCAGCGGTAAGACATTAGAGCTGAGGGATTGTGTAGGTTCAAAACCCGCCCGGTGAGGTTGAAAACCGGTTATGTTTTTTAACCTTCTTTCTCACTGAACCTTTTTTATAAAAGAAAAATTATAAAAATTGTAAAAGCGTTAAAATATTATTTATAACAATCTTTTATTACTTTACATGGTCCAGAAAATTTTTAATCATTTTTATAAACTATCTACAAGAAAAAATGGTTGAAACGATCTATAATACTTTTTTTTAAATAATTTTATAAAATAATTCTGAAATAATACAACATATTTATATTTTGATTATCTAATAATTTTGAATACTTTTCTTTGCAGAACTATCTTATACAAAATAAATTATATAATGTTATTGAATTATTTTATTATAAAATTAGTTTTATAAACAAAAAAACAGAAATATTATTATCAAAAAAGCGCCGAAAGAATTTTTTTTTCAAAATATTTTGTAAAACCATGTAAAACATGTGTAACATCTAGATACAGCGTTTCATATGTTTTACATAAGTTTACAAAATATTTTTTTATAATCCTTTCGGTGTTATTTAATATTTTTATAAATTATGTCAAATAATGTAACAAACCCATAAAAAAAATTGTTTAGTTTTTAGTGTGATTTTTACGCCCAAAAAGGTTTTCTAAATTATATTTCACGTATAGGTGTGTGTAGAGGTGGTCAAACCTGTGTTTTTTTTCAAGAACCGGAACCGGTTCCTGAAGCCCACCGGTTCCACCTAGAACCCGAACCGGTTCCTTACCCGGTTCCTGAGACAAAAACCCCTATTCAGTGTACCCGGTTAGGGTAGGATCCGGTTCCTGTTTAAGAACCGGTTCCATTTTTTTTAACTCGTTGACCATTAGAAGTGCACAAAACCCTAATAAAACCTTAAAATAATCAAACCTTAAACTAATAATTAATAAAACCCTAAATGTCTAATGAAACATTAACTAATCAAACCTTAAACAAATAATTAATAAACCCTAATAAAACCTTAAACTAATAAAACCTTAAATCAATCAAACCTTAAACTATTATTTAACAAAACCCTAATAAAACCTTAAACTATTATTTAATCAACCAAGGGTTGTCGAAATGGCTAAACGGCAACACCTCTTGAATCACGAACTTCGTCATTCGATCCCGAACGATCGAGGTCATAATTAAATATTCCACCTTGAAAATCCATTTGCGTTTGTTGGGACTCAGGATCATTTTTCAACACCTTGCAAAACGGTTTGGTGATGTGTTTCTTCAAATTCAAATTCGATTCTTTCCCTAAATATATTCCACAAAACTTGCAACGAGCTTTTATAGACCCATCACTAAGCTCGACCAAATCCCAATTGCACCAAATCTCCGGGTTCTGATTGTGTTCAATAACACAAACAAATGATGGTTCGGTGTTGGAACCTTGACCGACCGAAGAATGTGAAGCATCCATGATAACAAAAGGAAATGTATAAAGAGTATTGAGACTTTGAGGGTAGGAAACAAGAAAACGAAAAACCAAAACGAGAGATGGAGACTAAACAAGCACGTATAAAGAGCGTTTTTTGCGTTCGGGGTTGCGTTTTGAGTTGTGTGATCACTCCATACCACCCAATACCTATTTATACTAGTTTAGGGTGTCAAAAACGGCTAGAATCGAGCTCCAAACGATCAAAAAACGGCTAGATTTCGATCTCCAACGTTCAGATCTGGTCTAACAGCTAAAACTGGTTCCAACCGGGTCCGGGTAGGAACCGGTTCTAGTTCGGGTCTGGGTACTAACCGGTCGGATGGGAAAACTTAAGAACTGGGTACTATCTTTCGGGTACTACCGGGTACCAACCGGTTCTTGGCTTTATCGGGTAGGAACCGGTTCGGGTCCTGCAACCGGGTACGTTGGCCACCTCTAGGTGTCGTGTGCTGAGGAAAAATACTTTCCAATATAAATTAACTAGATTATTACCCCGTGTATTACACAGATTGAATATAAAATATTAAATAATTAGTAATAAAATTTAAAAATTATACAATATTTTGTTATATAAATTAATTAAATCGCATATTAATGAGTATTTTAACTAATAAAATAATAATTAAGATTTTCAACAACTAAATAAATAAAACGTAACCTAAATGTTTTGTAAGAATAAAGATTCTTAAACCAATTGATGTTAAAATTTCATTTACTTTTCTTTCAAAAACTAATTGTTACAAATCAATGAGATAATTTACAATTTATATAATTATTAAGTCAGGTTACTTAATTTGAAAATATCATTAAACATAAATAATTAAAGTTTAATTTTTCTTGACATTTTTATAATTTTTGGTTTGAAATAATTATTTTTTAAGTATTTTGTTTTAAGAAACATCCGTTGTTTATAAAAATTCCATTATTTGAAAACTATGATTTATGGTTTAGTTTATTTTTTTTAAAAATGTTTTTTATTAAACTTATATTTTCTAAAAATGCTACCTTAAAATATTTTTCTTACTTGTAAATTTTGTTAGAAAATTTCATATTTTATAAACTTTTTTAAGTGTGCTATTTAATAAAAATATTCAAGTTTTTATTATTAAAAATTATTTTCTTGCATGAAAAAAGACAAAAAAATATTATTACATATTAATATTATAAGTATTAAATAGGAGAAAATGTAATTAATATGATAGAGAATATGAATAAGTTGTGACAAGTGTCAATAAACACTTGAAAATTTGACAAGTGTCAAAAATTATTTTTGTTTATTAGAATAGAAAGATTTCTATAATATGGGACCGGGACTCCATGTGGGTTGCATTTATGGTGGTCAATCTGTCTCCTGTTCATAATACCATTCAATTACTTGCAACTCTTAACATTATATATTAAATATTAAATATTAAATAGTATCTTACTATCCAGTGTATTACATGAATTAATTAAAGAAATATAACGAATGATTATCAATAAAAATTTACAAAATATAAAAAATGATTTTTAATATAAAATACGATTATGGTTTAATATTTTAAGTATTAAAATAATAATATTATTTTTATAAACACAAACTTTTGTTATAGTCTTTAAACATTGTGTTTCAAATAATTGTTTTTGAAAATTTTATAATTTATAATTTTTTTTGTAAGAAAAGCGTGATACATTTAAATATTAATATATTTTAATGTATTAAAAAATCTTTTTATTTTAAAAATGTATAAAAAATATATTTAATATTTAATATTATTATTTAATATTAGATGTATTTAATAGGATAAGGAAGTAGGAAATAAAGGTTGGGATGCTCTAAAAACTTTGTTTATTAGTATAGGTAGATTTTGATAAACAACTATGAGCTTGTAGTCTAATGATTGCATCTTGATTTTTTTTTATGTGAGGTCTTGGGTTTGAATTCGGGCTGATGCATATTTGCTGAAACAATGTCAGAGAGTTAATTTAATTATGTGTTCCTCCTGAGGTGGGCTTAGGCATAAATCTGAGAAGACGGTTAATATCACGTCTTAAGTGTCGTCGTTTCAAACAATTCAAAAAAAATTGTTAACATATCATAAAAAATATTATATCGTATATTTTGTTGTATTTTAGTAATCTTGATATTATATTTGATTTATCCGACAATATATTGTTACTAACTTACAAATACTTACAAGTTCTATTTTTATTATTCAGTAATCGATCATTTAGAATTTTAGATTGATAAATTATCGTATCGCACAAAGAAAATCGGAACATCAGGTTGGGCTGGGCTAAGCTGGGATTGGGTCAGTTTGATTATGGATTAATATGGGCCATTTTTATATTTTGATTTTAGAACTTGGTTGGACACTTCACACTTGGACAAATATATAACATAGCCACATGGGTCAAAACCAAAAGTTAAAAAAAATGATTTTAGCAGCATTCAAGACCCATAGACCTTTTTTTTTTGAACGGCGAAGGTCTCAATCGTGTGAACCCTCTGTTTCCAGGCCATGTCAGTATGTCACCAAGGTCTAGTTCCCTGGACCTCCCATGAGCCACCACAACCACCCCAGGGGGAAACCCCACTGGGAAAACCCCCTCAGACCCCTTTTTCGCTGTGGGAGGGATTTGAACCCAAGACCTCTCATTTAAAAGAATCTTGGGGTACCATTGAGACAATGCCTCATCGGTAGACCCTTTTATCCATTGTGATATCACGTCATAGAGAAATACAATATAAAGCGAAAAAAATACATAGAAGTTTACAAGATTCCAAAAAAATAGTTGTATAGTGAACTAAAAAACAGGATTTCGAACCATAACAAACAAACTTACCTCATCTAAATTCGTTATTGTTCAAATTTTAAAAAGTTTGACTCGTACAAAACCAACATGAAACGAAAAGAGAATTTTGGCTAGTTTTTCAAATCTTTCAGACAAAAGTTTTAACGGTTATCTTTGTATAAATAGACGTATTTTTTTTCCTTTTTGTAATTTTTACATCGCTTATGACTCAATTTGAATCAAGAACTTTTTGGTGCGTGTGTGGTGCAATTTCATTATTGAGTGTCTTTAACTTGTTTTTGGTGCATAATTTAATCCACTTTCTACATGATTCTCATTCTAGATTTGTCATTTGATTATCACATTGGTTGTGATAGCTTTCACTTACCATATCATGAGATTTTGGTCGATCTTGTTGATCAAAATAGGTTTGGGATATACAAGTTGTATCAAAACCATGACTGCTCGCTCATTTTCATTGGTTTATGGAAAATTTGATTATTTGGAGCTCAATTTGACACCAATTGAAGATGCAATATGGTTTGTTTTGGAAATTTGAGGAGGATTTTGGTTTGATATTATCACATTTTTGGCGAAAGTTTTGTTGCATGGGGTGAAAGTATATTGGTGCATTATTTTGTTAGAGACTCAATAATGAAATCGCTCCACACGTTAAGAAGCCTTTGTATTTGATCCGGCTTCTATACATACATATATATATATATATATGTGTGTGTGTGTGCATGTATATATACATACATGTATATATAGACTGAGTTCATGATTTATGTGTAATAAAAAGATACAATTGGGCTTGGTCTAGTTAACTCATCTTGAAACGTAAAATGATTCGGTTTTTATTTTTAACGTGCTCAAAATCCCAAAACTAAAAATTCCAAACCGTAAAACCAAACCGTTGATAACGGTTCGGTTCGGCTTTTATTTTTAACAGTTCGGTTTTGATTTTTATTATTTAAAAACCGTTAGCAACGGTTTGTTTTACTGTTTCACGTAAAAACCATTCAACCTATCGACCCGTTAAGTCTAAACTAAAAACACTCAACTAAGTCTAGAGAGTGAATAGTTAGATTATATGTTAAACTTCGCATACGACCGAGCTTTTCTGCGCTTGCCAAGCCCCACAACTTTGGATTAAGGTGTGTGAATGATTTTCTGTGATTTACCTCAAAGGCACAATTTTCTGTGATTGAAATGGATAATATCATAACAAGCAATGAGTTGATATGAGTAACACTTTAACACAATCAGGGTCAAGATGAGTAACCTAAAAACTATGTAAATGCAATTGATTCAAATGTTTAAGAATGATTAATAACATATTTTATGAGAAAATCACTAAAAATTATCCTAATAGACTGTTTGTTTTGTTGAAACACATTTTGACTTAAAACAAATTAATGTTTTTTTAAAAATAATTCATTTTGACTCAAATTAATTTTGCTTATAGCCCGTTCTGACCCGCACACATCCTGGCCTAAACCCGTTACCCAACTCAACGTCTCAACCCGCTCATTTTTCCATGCTTAGTTTTGTGGCATTCAAATTGCTAGAATCCCATCTCAATGTCCTCTATTAAAGCAGAATATAAGGCTTTGGCAAATGTTGCAGTGGAAATTTTCAGTTTGAACGAAACATTCTCTTTGAACTCTCCGTATTACACCAATTCTACATTGTGGCAAAATGATAGGAGTCTAGTCCAACATTTTGTTTGAAAACTGTGAGAACTCACTTACGTGGTAAATCCTCTGGTACCCCAACACTACTAACCGAGAGGAACAGGTAAAGCACGTCCTCAAACAACCGGGTCAGTGGCCTAAAAAAAATTGCCATAAGTAGGAATTTAACTTAAGACATGTATGTTGTCTCTCCTCTACTTTAACAACTACACTACTTTCTTAATGGTTAGTATTATTTATATTCTTCTAATTTAGGCGGTCATGTAGTTACAATTGTTATTAATTTCCTTTTGTAGCACCTTGATTCATTCCATAATTGTTGTACATCTAGCTAGCTTTTATAAGCAAGGCCATCAATAGAATATACAACACATTCTATAATATCTACAATACAGATTTTAAATTACTCGCATAAATTTTTATTTGATTTTTTTCTTTTTATCAGTTTTGGTTTTTTGTTAGTCTCTTTTTTTTTTTACAAAATCGTGCCGTTTAAAGAAAACCTATGTGTCTCCTCCATTATTGGGCATGCAAAGCATATTCATCAAAGTAATTGGTTTCTTTACAAGTATTGTTATATATTATGCACACACACTGCAAGAAAAGTGTTCTGATATGTCGAATGTTTCCCAACGACATAAAGTCGTAGATATAGGAATGTTACACCAACGAAAGTAGGGCGACCTGATTTTGTTTCATATTTGCGACCTTGTCCCCATGACATGTCGTTGGTATAGCTGCACAAATATGTTTATTAGTTGTTACTATTTTATTAATTAATTATACTAATTTGCTTCTTTGGTAGTAAAACATAATAACAAGATAATCCAAGAGGAAGTTTGCGTCATGCTGTCAAGCATTGGTGTACACACTGTGGAAGCAGCCGCCCACCTTGAAATTTTTTTTAAGTAGTATATATTTGTTAAAACTCTGGACGACATCCTTAATTTTTTACAATCGCTCCCCTTTCATTTTTATTTTCAAAGAATTACTAATGAAACAAATTTAAAAAACTCAATCTCAATCAGCAATAGCCAATTTTAAACAATTCTAAGACCGGTCGCAGCGGTCACCCCACTGAGCCAGCAGCTCGGCGGCCCCAAGCGGGAACACCGCCACCCACAAGCGCAGCCCCCATGAAGCCCTCTTCCACGGCCCCCGCGTCCCACTGTCTATTCTTGTTTCTGATTGGGCCACGTAGACATAGCCATTAGAAACGGCTAGTTTGTAAAAAAAAATATATTAACCCACCATATAAATACCTCTATTACTTCAACAAAAAAATCACCCCATTCTCTTCATCTTTCATCTTTCTCTCTATATTTTTACAAAAAAAAAACTTTACAAACATGAATCCAAACTCTAACAATCCCAATCCGAATTCAACTCGTTCTCGTCCGATCCCGAATCGCTTCGTAATTTATTGGTTAAACTACAACAAAACCCGAACTTCCAACAATACCAACAACAAAACCCAAACGTCCAACAACTCCAACAACCACAACCAAACTTCCAAGCCGGTTTTGCTTCCTACTCCCAAAGCGGTTTTCAACAAAATATTTCCCAACCCCGTTACGAATCAGATTTCGTGTTACCGAATCAATTTGAAAAATAAGTCGTGCCGGAGACACAAGACACTCAAAAACGCAATAAAAAATGAAGGAAAAACAAACCGTCAGCCGGAACCGGGCCGAGTAGCGGTCCAATGGCACCGAAACCGTGGACCCCGATGAAGAAACCGCTCTCAGAAAATGCTACATGGACGAATCCGAGAACAAAACCAAAGGTAAAATGTTACTTTTTTCAATGGTTTATTTTATTTAAGTTTGCATTGTAACTTTTATTTTATTTGTATTTTTATTTGAATGGTTTAATTAAATATTAAAGTTTTTATAATATTCTTTATTTTATTTTTAGTTTGCAACAAAAATAAATAAATAAATCAATTAAATTTAAATATTGTTGATGATGTGGAATAGTGGGGAATTGTTTTCAATGGGGTTACCACTAGGCCTGTAAACGAACCGAACAGTTCATGAACTGTTCGTGAATTGTTCGGTAAGAAGTTCATTTATGTTCATTTATTTAATAAATGAAAGAACACGAACATAAAATTTGTGTTCGTTTAATTAAATGAACGAACATGAACACACATTGTGTTCGTTTATTTATGTTCATGAACAGTTCGGTAATGTTCGTTTATTTGTGTTCGTTAACTATGTAATGTTAGTTTTTGTTCGGTTAACTGACTAATTTATGAATGATATGTATTTACATTTAAGAGACTTGTCGTTTGTGCTCGTTTATATTTGTTCAATTGTGTTCGTTTATATTTGTTCATAGTGTTCATGTTCGTTTAAGATTGTTCAATGGTGTTAAAAAAATATCCCTTTATGTTTGTTCGTTTATTTTAGTTCGTTTGTGTTCATTTATATTCATGAACAACTCGTTTATTTATTAATGAACGAACACAAACGAACACGAACATATTCATTTTTTTAATAAACGAACACGAACACAAAATTCGCGTTCGTTAATGTGTTCGTGTTTGTGTTTGTGTTCGGTTAAGTTTAAATGAACGAACACGAACATGCTTGTGTTTGTGTTCGTTCGGTGTGTTTACAGGCCTATTGACCACTGTGGCTTTTAAGGTTTTCAATAGGGTGATGGCGTTACAGGAAATTTCGATGGGAAGGGATTTTCAATGGGTGACCGTTGTGGATAGTCTAACATATCCCAAACCAATCACAATAGCCCTATTCAGTGAGTGTGTGTGTACACACACTTATTTACATACATACATATGGCTATACCGTGATTCATCGTGAACTTGTGACGAGTGGGAGACCGATAGTCACCGTGAGCTTGTGACTAGTGGGAGACCGGGATTCCGAGAGCAGGAGACCGAAGACCGTGACCTGTGAGCTTGTGAAGAGCAGGGTTGCACAAGAGGGAGACCAAATTGCTGAGTTGCTTATTTGAGCGGCCGACGAGAATGCGGGAATGTGATGATTTTATTTGTTTTGTGAAGAAAAAGTTTTTAGAAAGTCTCCCTACATGATGTTTTGGATATATTTCAAAAATTGAAAACTCGTACAAAAAAACTTTAGATGCATTGTGATAGTTAAACTTATGCAACATGATCCGACCCAAAACTAACCTTAATAGAGTAGAAAAAATATTTTATTGCGAAAATCATCTAAATTTTTTTTGCCCGGAATGGAAAAATTTTCTAGGCCCGCCCCGCCACTACGAACATGCCGAGCTTAAAAGGTCTCGGCTCGAGCCTTGAAATATTGCACGTTCAGTTACCAAGCTCGAGCCACCTCATGAACTTAAACTAGATTTTTATTTATATAATTTGTATTTAATTAAATAAGTGTCTGTTAATATAGATAATTGTTTTAATATATAAAATTACCTATATATATAAAAAAACCAACGTCGGTGGCCAGCCGACGTTGGATTTTTTTTCCTTTTTTTTTTTTTTCCTTTTTCTTCTTTATATTTTTATATTAAATATTTTAATTGCATTTTCCTCTTAATAAATTCATCATTTTTTAACCTAATCTTTTTATCTGTAACCTTTTTTTTCATATTCTCCCATCTTTTTCCCAACTATTTTTAATAATCTCTCTTTTTTTCATTTTTTTTTCCAGTTGCAGCTGATCTTTAGACTTTAAATCTTCATCATATGATTTCAGAGTTAAAACTCTTTAAATTTCAAAAAAACTTTGTAAATATTACTTTAACTTCCTCAAATTTCTAATTTACCTCTTTTGTTACTTAACTAAAAATAAAATTTTCTTACATCCGTGTCTACTTCTGGAGTGCTTTCCTTTCTAAATGAACCGCTTCAAAATACGACTGTTGATCAAAGCGCTTCAAAAGGTTGCAACGATATTACGACCGCAGGCCGCAACAAAGGGGGTCTCAAACTTGAATTAAATCAAAAGTTAGACTTTTGACCTTGAACTTTGAATTCTTATTTTTAAAGCTCCCTCATACTTTACTCACATATTTTTAATATTCACATATTTTATTTGTAATTAATTCACAAATTATTTACCTAATAAAAATATTTAAATAATACTAATAATTAAATAATAATAATAATTAAATATTTCTAAACAGAGAATGATAATAGTAATTGAGAAACGTAACTTTTTTATGGTTTAGTTTTATAAATTAACAATTTGTGTTTTGAGTTCATATTCCTTAGGAGTATACTATCAAAATCGAATACTCATTAGTCAAATCGAACACATTTATAACAACTACATTTTATAATTTAAAGTTTACCTTTGCACTCAATATCAAAACTTTTATGTTTAACTTCTAAACTTTTATGCTCTATCCCTAGACGTCGTAGAGCGTCGATTTGACTCTCCTTAAGTTTGTAGAGTTAAAAGTTTATTTATACACTTAATATTAAAACTTTTATGATTAACTCTTATAATTTTACGTTCCATTCATAAATTTTGTAAGACGTCACTTAAAAGTCTATCTCTATATGTTTTTAGTCGATGGTATAAATTTAATTACTAACCGTTATGACGCCGCCGCAACATGCGGCGGGTCAAAATACTAGTTATGATACATTTTCTAAATCATATATATTATGCTTTGTTTGAAAATATAATTATATATATATAGGGGACGGTTCGAATGTTAACACTTCCTTATTGCGTTAACCGAATAACTATATCTTATTACTTTCGGGCCCATATTAAAGTAAATCTAAAAGTTTAGGTTTTTTCTTCATTTTTTATAATGTAAGTGGGCCCTACATTAATTAAAAAAGAAAAAAAAACATATACCTTTAGATTTATTTTAATGCGGGCTCCAAAGTAATAAGATGTAGTTATTCGGTTAACGCAATAAACATGGGTTAACATTTGATCCTCTCCATATATATATATATATATAGGGGGGATGTTCCTAAAAAACTCCATTTTTTAAGAAAACTAAAAAAACCTTAATCTAACCATTCATCAAAACAATCAATGGTTGTAATTGATAGTGGCAGTTTTGTAAATGTTATTATTCAAAAATACAATAAATATAAATCTAAAGGGTATTTTGGGTAAAAAGTTTATTTACATTTTAGGAAGTAATAAAAATAAATCTACTCTTACCTAATTAATCACCTTTCCCCCAAATTATAAGCATGATTCCAGGGATTCAAAACTAATTCACAGTGAATAAGAAAAAGATGACAGAAGCATACATCGTTGGTGCCCTTCTAGACGGCCTTGTTTTATTGATATGTAAATACTACAAAATATAACAATAATTACTTTTCTAAGTTCGTTAGTCATAAAATATTCTTGATTATTTTTATAAATTCCCTGGCATTATTTGATGAAGATGATAACACTGATTTCATAGTATGTTGCATTTATAAAAGTAATACTTTTTTTTAATTTTATTACTTTTAAAACAAAATTAATTATACGAAAGTAAATTTAGTATTAACATTTTGAATAACTAGTTGAATAGGTGCTCAATTTTTGATTCCAGGATAATATGCTTATATACAAAATTGTATATGTTATGAGGGTTTTTAGTATTTTCTAGATGTTAAAATATTTTTTAAGTAGTTAAATTAATTTTTATTGTGATCACATATATGTAATGGTGTTTTTGTTGACGTTTTTTGTTAATGATTTGTTGTTTTTTGTATAAGTGAAAAGTTACTTAATTTTCGATTATGCTTTGTTTAATATGCTACTAGAAAGATGTTAATGTTCGTTATTTCTATATAATTTTATTAGTAAACAATTATCAGCATTTCTATATAATGTTTACGTTATTTAATACATGTTTTTTAGTAGTTTTTGATAATATACATGATATTTAGTGTGAATGTATGATGTATAATTCTTATTTATAGCATGTGAACAAGTTTATGTTGTATTTGAATAAAATAATGGCAAACTAGTTAAAATAAATTACTTAAAATGTGATTACATTATATGCAATCAATAATAACTACGAATAAAACACAAAATTATTACACAAATGTTATGCATAAAATATAAGTTAACATTTATATATTGTGTATAAATATTAACAAATTACAATGAATATAAATTTACCTTTAGATGGATGCTTTATTAAAATACGTTAAAATAGTTCACTTTAACTGTGATTATATATATGTAATTAACATTTATTACATATATACTACCCAACAGTGATTACATATATGTAATCAACAGTTATTACATATACTACCCTGCTACCCAATAGTGATTACATATATTTAATCAACAGAGATTACATATATAAACAAAAGTCATTGCACCTATATATGTTCAACATAATATAAAGTTAATAATAAATATGTTGTGTATAAATATTAAATAGCTTAAAATGTAAGGAATAGTTATTTAATATACTACTTAACAATGCTTACGCATACGTAAGCAACAATTGATTATGCATATGTAAGTTGATTACATATATGTAATCATCAGTTATTACATATACTATTCAACAGTGATTACATATATGTAATCAATAGATAATCAACATTAGAGAATAAAATATCATTACAAAAAAATAAAACAAAATATTTGTAGCACAATTGATAAAGTAAAGAAACACAAATTAAAAAATCAACGACTAATGTTGAAGATAATTATATATATGTAAGCATTCAAATAAACAAGCTTACATATGTGTAAGTATACATGTAAACATCTCATCATTTGGATGCAACTTTATTTTAGTTAAACCATAAAAAACTAAAAGAATATCATCATACAACAAATCACCTTCTTTGGTGGGTAAACATTCTCTCTCTACCAAATAACACCATTACATACTTACATATATGTAAAAAAACAATAATAACTACCTAAAGAAAATATATTATAGCAGAATCAAACATTAAAGATGTATCTAAAGAAAAAAAATGCATATGATGTTCAAATTATATGCACCTACAGTTTCGAAAACCGAGCGTTAATGACGACAATCATGTTTAAATTATCTTCGTCATCGTCACCGCGATAACAAAATTAACATATCGATTCATCATTCAAATTGAGACTAGATTCGTGAAACCATGACTAAAAGAAAATAACAATTGACTAAAGACTAATATGCAAATTATGTCAAACTAGAAAACCAAATTGAAATTATGTCAACCTGCCATTATGTTTTTCATAAGATTCATAACATATACAACATACAAATTTTAAGGATCACAAGACCCAAAGCTTAAACATTTGTTCCTTATATGAATAATTAATGTTTATGGTCTGTCATATACCAGAATTGATAATGTTTAAGCACTAGAATAAAATCATGACCCCACTAGCAATTTAGGTACTAAGGTTTTGTCTTTCCACATGCATCAATTTGCTTCCAGTTTTCTGTTTCTATGAGTCACGAGTTCTTGCAGAGTATGACAACATATAACCTTATTTGGGTTATGTGCTTAACCCATTGGTCAACCATACCCCATGAAAACCCCCTTACTCCAAATCAGGTGATCGACCAAATGCCATCCAATTCCTACTTAGACATTGGATCTCGTGAATCAAGACCTAACAAATCGGTTTTCCCGTCAGTGGTCGAACACATGCCCTCTAGCATCTTTGACCCATGGGTCACCGGTACCCATGAAGGCCACTTTCATTAATTCCTGCAATCCACCACATGCCCTCCAATTCCAACTCAGACGACGAGGTCCAACCATCATCAAACTAGTCTGTAAACCAAGTCTTAAAAACCGGTCGATTCGTGACCTAGAAAAAAACCCTAGCCACGAGATGATCTTGATGATCGTGAAGAACAAGTGTTTAACAATGACAATAATTTCCATAAAGATGTGATGATGACAATGAAACTTTGAAAGAATTATAGAAAAGAAAAAGAATATGATGATTTTCTCTTGAAGATTTGAGATAATTAGGTAGAAAGAAAAATAAATTAGTTAGATAATATATAAATTCCATAAATAGGTAATAGTGATTTTACCAAAATAACCTTTAGGATAAAAATTTTAAAATATATATGAAAATTTCTGATTGGTTGAGAGAGGTTTTCTTGATTTTCTTAAAAATGGAAGGTTTTCTTATGAACCCTCCTCTATATGTGTGTGTGTGTGTATATATATAGGGCATGTATAAAATGAAAACCCACTTAGGTTGAAAAAATCTTAAAAAACCCTATGTAACAAAAAAAAATTTTCTAATTTTTTATAGTTTTGTAACATTATTAGAGTCATTTTTATAAAAAAATATTAAAAAAGCGCCGACACAATTTTTTTTAAAAAAATAAAAAACCAAAAATGTAACACTGACGTAACTCCTTTTTCCAGTCCTGTACAGTGATGTTACGTCTGTGTTACATCGATTTTTTAATATTTTTTTTAAAAAAATAGTCGGGGTGCTTTTTTTATTTTTTTTTTATAAAAATGACCATAAAGATGTAACCAAACTGTAAAAAAATGGAAAAAAAAAATTTATGGTTTTTTTCCATTGTTTTCAAAGTTTTCTCAACTCAAGTGGATTTTCAAAATAACCCTCCCCTATATATATATAATTAATAATAAAATAAATTAATTAATTAATAATAAATGAAGCAAACCGAAGCTGAATTCCAATTTGAAAACTTCTAAATGAGCCAAGTTTAAGTTTTAGAAATAAAAATCTAAACGAGATGAGCTCGATATTCCTAAAGTCATAACAAACCGAGTTTAAGTCATAGCAAGGTTAAGCTTGACTCGACTTGTTTACATCCTATTTATGGTAAAATGATTCTTCCTTCAAGGAATTTTCAACAATAGCTTGCAATTTGATATTTTCATTAAAGATCTTCAACTTCATTCAAGAAGATATGTTTAATTTCTTTTGTTAATTATATACATACCCTATGATCGACGACACAGTACATCAATCATTTGTTCATGTGGACCTTTTTTTAAATGAATTTGTAAATTAGGTCAAATAATACAAATTATGAAAACTGGAAACAAAAGGGCCGGCAACAAATTAATAAATTATAAACTTTTGGCCATTGAAAAAAGAAACAAAAAAAAAAAGTGAAAAAGTGCCAATTAATGTTGTACCAAACGAAAGTTATTAGAACAAGATTTTTATGACAAACTCCGTTAGTACGTATATCAGAAAAACATATAGCAATTTTATAAAGCTCTAGTTAAGGATTTTTCTTTAAAAAAATACGTAGATGTTACCTAAGTAAGTAAAATGATCGCCCTAATATACGCAACTTACATTAACATATGATGGATAGAGCTCGAACCCTTTATTATCTGAAGAGGGGCAGCTAAACGATTTTAGAGGCCCCTAGCAAACTTAAAACTTGAGGTCCTATTGATATTAATCTATTGACTTGTTCAAAATGCTTTAGGTTCGTTTATTTGGTTTTTAGTGTTTGAAAGTTCATCAATATTTGTATATTCGTCAATATTTTTGGGTTCATCAGAATTTAAAGAATCGCTAATGTTTGTATGTATATCAAAATTTATATGTTTATCTAGAATTTAAAGATTCATTAAGCTTTGTATGTTCATCAAGATTATGAGTTCATTGTTTTTAAATGATTTCATTGTTAACCGAATTTAACCGAAATTGAACAAAAAATGGTAATTAACCGATTAATGGTTAACTGATCAGTTGGTTATGATTATGAATATGTATTTATAATTAACTGAATTAGCGGTTTTGATTATGAAAATGAGCATAACCACACTGAAACGAACGATGCTCACCCCTACTATCCATACAAAACAACACTTTATTTTCTCAAAACGGGAGACAAGACTTAACTAAACTAATGTAGTCATGTGCATTAACTTCAATCAAATGGCTTTGTCATTGGATCTAACGTCTCACATTAACTATAGTTAAGTGAAAAATAAAAGAAAATTATAAAGGATTAAACTTAAACCTATTTTGTTCATTTTATGTCCTTAATTACTACGATAGTCCTACTCTTTATATATTGTCCAAAGACTAAAATGATGTATTATTCATTTATTCTTACACAAAGATGTTACATGCACACTTGCAATTAATTAAACTTGCTTTAATTCATTATAAAAAGAATAAATATGACTAAATGATAAGTTTTTGTGAAAAATGTTTTAGATGCAAACATCCATGAGGAAATACACAAATCCATTACAAAAAAAATATTATGTGTTTTTATATTTTTAGACAAATATTTGTTTTATTTGCATATGCTCCTGCGGTTTTAAAAGTGAAAAGTATGGGTGTTCAAAGTGCGGTTTCAAACCGCGAAACCATCTAAACTGGTCATTGGTTTGTTTTTATGGTGGGTTTTTTCCCAAACATTTGATCAGTCGGTTTCAAAAATTCAGAACCATAATAAACGGTTTGGTTTACGGTTTTAACCAAAAACCGGTCGTAAAAAGCTGGACTGTACCATATGTGTGTATATTTAAATATAGATATATATATATACACCTAGATATATGTGTGTGTTTGTGTGCACGTGTGTATATATATGCTTATATTCATATATACATGTCTATATATTTGTGTTTATGATTTATGCATTTTAAAATAAATACATTTCGAGTTTGGGTAATTAGTTCGCCTTGAACTACAAAAGGTTTGGTTTGATTCGATTTTATTTTTAGCGGGATTAAAAACCCAAGCCGTAAACCAAACCGTTGATAACGGTTCGGTTATTATTTTGAATGGTTTGGATTTGGTTTTCATTATTCAAAAACCGTTGTTAATAGTATGGTATACGGTTTCACCTAAAATCCATAAACCGGACCGCAAACACAGATAGTGAAAAGGATCGATTTTGTTGATATTTAAACCTGAAGTAAGACCTGTTGGAATAGAATTGAAAACAACCAAAGTCAAACTTGCACCAAATTGCCAACTCCAACTTTAATATTTTACAATATTTTTAACCTTAGAAAAGAGTTACCCTTTAATCTGTTAGCGCTAATAATTGTGTTTTATATATTGTTAAGAACTTCACATTTGAGCTCTCGACCTAGACATGTAGATACATGAATCCACATGGTTTATGTCAGATCACATGTCATTTATAAGGGGTCAATTTATAAAGGGTCCATTGTTCTTGGTACTGCATCACAATATATGTACGGTTGTACGCATATATTCAAGTTCACCGTCACAACTGTTTTTGAAATCATCACTGATGGAACATAAAAGTGATATCTCAAATTAGTGATTAGGGTAAATGGGTCAGCTTGAATAATAACACGTCTTGTAAATATTATGTATTGTGTTAAGGTTAGGATGGGTCATATGTAACAGATCCATGGGTCGGGTAGATAGTTACGTCGGTTGATTTTGGCGCCATAAGTAACAGGTTTCTTTTAGAACGACAAATCTATCATACTTCTATACTACATTCAAATTAATGTTCTTTTTGCCTAGGTTTGAACCCATGACCTTATATGTATGAGACAAGATCTATATCAAATGAGTTACTCTCACATTGGCCAATAAGTAACGGACATATAACCCTTTATCTATATGTCATTATAAGGCTATAAATAGCCATGAACTTTCGTGTGCACATATGTATGTGCAATTGTGCATTATATATTTATACGATCGATTCACTTTCTTCTGTTATTATTTGCATTTGTTTTAGTTCTATAGCATCATTTGATTACATTAAGTGGAATTGATCCGAAATTAACACCGTGTAGAGAAAAACATGCGATATTTTATTTTTTAAATGCTCAGGACTGATTTCTATAAAAAAAATGAATATAATATATTTATTTAAGTTCATAAAATGCTTAAAAACAGTCGAATATGTCCAAAAATCTTAAATTTTTTTCTCATATTACTTTAGTTATTTAAAACCCTCTAACCAACAGGCTTATAGCCTCGTTGTAATATCCTTGATTAAGAATAAATAAACGGTCTAGAGACTTTTTTAAACAATTGTTTCTAAATGATCAATTGGTTTTTCTAATCTATATTTCCTCCGATAAGGTCAAGTTACTGTTTGTCTGTTTATCTGGTGATGCTTTAATTTAACCGTTAAAAAAGATGTAAAAAGTTTTCTAAAATGCATGTGTGGTTTCCGTTTATGCAATTTTAACACTTATGAAGATTTTATGCATTTTAATAGTTATCAACCAAAAATACAAATGATTAGCAAAACACCTCTAAATATCACGCAAATTTATCATTTTTTAACAATATCAAGTTACTGTAATTATTGTAAATTTCTTTAAGGCCATATTATATTTAATCAGATTTTCGCCATATAAAATTGCTTGATTTTAACACTATATCAAAAATCACAATAAGTAATACTATTAAAAATAATACTACTTATAATAATAATAATAATAATAAATAATAATAATAATAATAATAATAATAAATAGATAGTAATAATTAAATAATAATAATAATAACAACAATAATAATTAAATAATGTTTTTTTTGTTTTATTTATTGGTAAATAATTGAAACCAACTTAAATTTTTTTGTCAACATAATTAGGCATGAGTTTTCTTTTTTATCATCGTTAGCATTTGGTTAAAAGTTCTTTTAGACTATTTTTATTATTTTGATTTTATGAATTGTATGTTGCCATGTTGGTGCTCACGTTAGGTTCATGTTTTGGCATTTTTTTTATCTTTTGGTTTTATGATTCTTCTGTTATGTGTTTATGCTGGGTTCTTGTATCTTCATACTAGAGTAGTAGAGTATATGATTAAGCACAATTTTATTATTGGTTTGGTTCTACAATTTTTAACTTTGCATGCTTATGTTTGAGTCTGTGTTCTTTGAGAGTGATAATTGTTTTTACAAAAGGGTTTGATTTAATAATTTAGGATGGATTGACATTCGTTGCAATCATTTTGTTGTTTGTGTTTTGATATATGTGATGTTATTACCACTATTGTGATGATCGAGTAGTCAAACGGCTCAATTTTTCTTTTTTCTTTTTTTTTGGCGGAATTTTAAAAGGGTATCATTGTGTATTACGATTTTCATTATATATATATATATATATATATATGGTGGGGTTATAGTAAAAAGGCTTATATTGGTGAGAAGTGTGAGAAGGATTGTGGGCCATTAGATATATAATTTAATGGTTGAGATCAAAGTTGTATTAAAAAAGTTAGTAGAAGGGTATTTTAGTCATAGACACTTTTGTTGACTTTTTATCATGTTCCCCCCATTTTTTTAAACGGTCATAACTTTTACATACAATATTATTTTTTTAAAAAAAATTACACCAAAAAAACGAGCATTTTTTTATCTTTAAAGCGAGTATAGTATTGTTATATAAAAAATTAAAAAAAAAATGTTTTCCTCTACCTTTTATATTTGTAATGTGTCATTGTGTCTAATTGTCTATTATTGTGTCTTTTTGTTTGTAAGTGTTTCTTTTTGTTTGTAAGTGTTTCTTTTTGTCGTCGTAGTGTCTAACTAATTTTTTTTTTTATAAATTCATGAGCTTTAAAAATAATATTGGTGAAACAACAAAATCACATACTTTTTATATGTAAATCATAATGATAAAACAAAATAAATTCATTTAATACAACAATGTGTGTATTACACAATGACCTGAACGTAAAACACAATGACGCGTAGATTACACAATGACCTTAACATAAAACAAAATAATGACTATTACACAATGACCTGAACGTAAGACACAATGATGCTATATTACACAATCATCTGAAGATAAAAACAATGATAAATATATTACACAATGACCTGAACATAACACACAATGTGTATATTACACAATGACGCGTAGATTACACAATGACTTTAACGTAAAACAAAATAATGACTATTACACAATGACCTGAACTTAAGACACAATGATGCCATATTACACAATCATCTAATTATAAAAAAACAATAATGAATATATTACACAATGAACTGAACATAACACACAATGATGATTATATTACATAATGTTCTGACGATAAAACATAATGGTGAATATATTATACAATGACATAAACATATATACAATGACGAAAATGTATTTTTCAAAAAATAAAAACAATTTATGTTTTTTAAAATTATAAGTTTTATAAACATAATGGTAAAATAACACAATCATGTACTTTTAATACATAAAACATAAAAAATAAATAAGAACAATTTATTTAATGCATAAAAAACAATAACACAATAACACAATATGATATAAAAAATAAAACAAAATAATAAAATATTAAACACAATGGCATGAAGTATTAAACACATTAACTTGAAGCAATAAACACAATGACCAAAATACCCTTTTTATAAAATTAGAGTAATGCCAGTTGTCAAATCCACAATCATTTCACCCTTCTCACAAATCTCACCATTTTTACTTGAACCTAATCCTAGAGTAGAGTTATTGTACAAAACACTATTTTTGTAAAAAGTGTGAGAAACAATCTGGGCCATAGATGTGCTAAGATCAATGGTTGAGATTTAAAATTGGTAAATTATTTGATTGAAAGGGATATACGGTTATCAAAAGGGCAAATTAGGAATTTCTTTGTTTTTAGATTTCCTAATATCTCGCCTAATCTAAAAAAACGGGATTCAGTTTTTGAATTTTTCATTCAATCGAATTTCCCTTGTTCTTCAACTGATCGACGAACGAAATTAGTGCGCATTCAACTAACAAGAGACTGGCGATTACCCCAAAATCAACACCTTCAATCAGACCGTATTAGTGATGTGCTATCTTGTGCTATTATGTGTTTTTATGTAGTGTGTTAACAAACACAACTGTGATGTTAGTTATGCAATTTTTGTGTGTTGTTAATCATATTGTGCTGATATGTGCTATTATGTTATCACTAAAATTGTTATAGTGTTGTGTGTGCTGATATGTGCTATTATGTTAGCACTAATGTTTATATGTGACAGTGTGCTGGTGTACCACTGATATATTGTGCTGGTATATGTACTGGCATTGGGTGCTCGTATGTTCAATCAGGAAACTGATGAACCACCTCCCTATTTTAATGCACATTTAAAATACAATTGCCTATATTACCCTTTTCTATTAATTAATAAAAATGCCACATGTCAACACATTATTGGTTCCTACCATTTTTACAAAAAACTCTATTTGTATGTGAACCGCCCCCCTAATCCTATATATATATATATATATATATATAGAGTGGGGTTATTGTACAAAATACTATTTTTGTAAAAAGTGTGAGAAATAATCTGAGCCATGGATGTGCTATGATCAAGGGTTGGAAATCAAAAATGAGCAAACTGATCTTTAATATGTGTTTATAAGGGTAAATTAGGGATTTAGGTTATTTTGAATTCCTGATAACACGCTGATTAGATAAAAATGGGATTCAGTTACTCCATTTAACTTTCAATCGAAATTCTGGCTTCTTCAACAAGTGCAATTACTCCAAAAATCAACACAAGTAATCGAACTCCATTGTTGTTTCGATGAAAGCAGGTACGATTGTAGCTTTTTATCCATGCAATTTCTGAAATCACGATGTGCTAGTAAGTTTAATAATCTCATTTGAATGACCAAATCCCTTTGATTTTGCTAGTTATGGCTGACGATGAAACACCCAAAAAAGTCGTATGTCGGAAGAACCCTAGAAATGGTGATAACAACACATAATAGCACAATAAAAGTTATCAATTCATAACAACACCTATTTAAGAGCATATATTAACACATAAAAAATATCCATACCTAACATTTTTAAATAACAACACATCCTAGCACAATAAATTAATTAATTTTTTTTGTTAAACAGTATTGTTATGCAACACATTGTGTTGTTATGTGTTGATATTGTGTGTGTTTTAAAAACAACGCATGTCAGATGATTAATTTAAACATGATTTCTCATATCATCACATACCAATACATACCATCACATATCATGTCAATGCCTGCGAAATTTTTTACTAAAAAGAATTTGTATTTGTCAGTTAATGGAAATTACCCACTTTCCTTGTTTAATGGAAATTTAAAAATCAATTAATATTAAATTTCCTGAACTACCCTTCTCTATTAATTAACCATAATGCCAAATGTCAACATTTAATTGGTTCCTACCATTTTTACAAAAATTCCATTTTGTACATGAACCTACTCCTATATATATATATATATATATAACTTTTATACTTTATACTTTAAAGTTTTATGGCTGAGTTGGAGTGTTTTTCGGCCAAAAGAGTTAGCGGAGGGTGTGCGGTGTTGTTATGTGGCGAATTTTGGTGAATGTGTTGGCATGTGTGTTTCATCTTGAATTTTAGATCCTTGATTCAGTATTATAAGAAATTGAGTTTATTAAATTAACAAATTTTATGAAAATATACAAGCAAAACAAACATGCTTTTAATTTGTATGTGAATTGTATAAAATTTTTATGTTTTTACAATATAAATCCACAAAGATTAGTTTGTGGAAAGTGTCATGCATGAGGTTTTGAAATTTTAATCTTTCAACATGCTATAAACTGAGGTTTTATAGAATGTTACAAAAATTTATATTATAGGAAAAAACAGGGTTTGTTTTGCAAATATTATATTTGCCTGCTTGTCTTTTAATTTATAAAATTTAACAAGAGGATTTTTATTTTCTACTAGTTTACATACTTTTATTACTTCTTATATTTATTTATATTATATATATATATGTATGTATATTTGTACACTACTTATTTATATAAAGGGTTATGTTCAACCAAATAGTCTTCTTATCCTAAAAAGCCTAAAAATGATTATTGACCATTAGATCATGAGATCAAATATGAGAGGAAAAAAAATCAAAATTATGCAACATCATTGTGTCTTGATTTGTTCAGAAAAACACATTAGACACAACGATCTGCACAAAAGACACAATGACCTTAAAAACAAAATATTTTCTATGGTAACACTATACTCATTTTTAAGATAAAAAATGTCATTTTTACGCTATATTTTTTTAAAAATAATGTCGTATATAAAAGTTATAAGCGTTTAAATAATGAAGTCAACAAAAGTGATAATTACTAAAATATCCTTTAACAATTTGATTTAATCATAGTCATTAATTAATGATTTAATGGTTCATGATTCTTCTTAAACTTTTTAGGATAATTAGCTTATTTAGTTAACTTAACCCTTCATACAAAATAACACAAGTATTTTTAAGATTTAAAATGAAAACACAAAATGAAATTTAAGAGATTAACTTGTAAGATTTAGTTATTAAATAATAGAATTCCTATATGTGTTTCACTCATTCATTTTATGTTGCATACACATGATAATATGATATGATAATCTTATATGTTGCAAAGATTTAATTAAAATTTTCAATGTAAAATTTGGACCTGTAAAGTCATGATTGTCACATTGTATAAATCAGATCTGGATGAGATAAACTTTTACATACATCACCCTTAAACTTGAATTTGATAGGTGAATGTGACTTAAATCAATCAAATCAAGAAAACACAATTGAAGTATTATAAAAAAGACTCAATTTCCAACCCAATGTACCATCCATGGGATGGTGACTCAACAATCATACCAACAAATTAATGCTACATGTTGTATTAGACCATGAGTATGCCTCTTGGTCTCAACCACTCCACGTAGGCGCCATGTAGGCGTCCACCACAACCACCCACTCCATTATTTGTGGTTGAATTGCCCCTTGGTCGAAAATGGGGAAAAGAAAGGAAGGGAGAAGAGTTGGTGTAACACCAGTGCCGGAAACGTCACCGGAACAGTGATCGGTACAGTAAAATGAACAGTAAACCATGTACACATACGAGTTGTTGTTCATATATCATTATCACTTTATGTTATCATAGTACAGTTTCAGACTCAATTCAGAAACGAAACTCAGACACATGGTTCATCAGTCAGATAATTATCTGGCAATACAGAACCATCATGTGATTATTTGTTAGGATGTTATTATGTATAAACGTATGTGAGGTTTTACAGAACAAAACAAAACGGATGTCGTTATGTGAATGCTAAATCGACGGATTATTCGTATAGGTGACGATCTGTACGAATATATCTGAAAGTTTAACGTTCTGAATGATATCCGATAATTAGAAAACCATATTGAAAAGTATGGTTATCGCAGTGTTCGTACGGGTGACGATTCGAACGAATACGCGCGACGACTGTACTATTCGATTATTAAACAATAAATTAAATATTTTCGTAAATTTCAAATAAACAGAAGATATTTAGTTAATTTATTAGGAATCACAACCTAATATAAATTTGTAAACTTTATTTTAAAAACCGTAACGTTTCGTTACGAAAAACGAAACGAAACCGACGTTTTACGCGAAACCGAGCAACCGAAACGAACCCGAACTCACCCGGGGTATAAATACCCGGAATGAGTCTCCTTCCTCATTCAACCTCTTCACTCTCTCTCTCTCTAAAACCCTCCCACCGTCACTTTCTCTCTCTAGTTTCTCTCTAGAAGAAATCACCATATCTCCTCCATTTCTCCATGAAATCAAGCCATCTTGGTGTCAAAACAACCACCACCACTCGCAGATCATAGAAGTACAACCGATCTAAGCTTTACACCACCAGATTCAAGGTAAAAACCCTGTTTTTGTTGCGATTTTAGGGTTTTGAAAACCCTACTTCGAACCCATTCATTGGCCGGTTAAAGATCAGTTTCAACCTTAGGAAAGCACTCACTAACCCTCTAGATGTTATTAGGAACAAGTAGCAAAACATGTGTTGGTCTTAGCTCCCGATTTTGTTGGCTGTACCTGAGTGCTTCGACTGGCCGAATGGCTCTCAGCCGAACCCAACCCTCATTCGTCAAAAGAGAACCAAACCCATTCGCCGAAACAGCCTTCATTCTCTCGTTCAACCCATTCGCCACTCACCCTCATTCGGTCGGAGTTGAGTCATTCGACTACTACTTATTCGGCCGGCCCAGGACTTAGTCATTCGATCGGCCAAGCTGTCTTCATTCGGCCATGGCACTCACTCGGCCCAACCACATTCGAGGGAATTCATTCGGTCGGGCCTAGTCAGTCGGTCTACTGTCATTCGGCCATGCTTCGGCCCAAAGCCATTCATTCGACCTTCACCCCATTTGGGTATAGTTTCATTCGGCAACCACCTTTCGACCAAGACAGGTTCGGGGGTGGGATTCTTTCGGCCAAGACTCCTGCGAATGAGGGGTGGTGCAAGTGAGCCAAGTAAGGGTCCATGCACGGACTTAATCATGTGAGTGCATGAGAAGGAAGGTTAAGGTTCTCTCTCATGCAATAGATCTTAGGTGGACTTGAATCACAATTAGGGTTATTAAGGAAAATGGGTTTTCTTAATCAGGTACACAACTAAAGAGGGATTGATAGCATTCATTACTCAAGTCTAACACATCGGGAATTCATTATAAAGGCATATGGATCAAAACAATAATCTAAGGTTCGAGTGTTGACTTAAATGTTAACACCTAAACCATCGGAAATCTATAAAGATTTATGACTAACCTAAATGGTTTACTTAAAACCATCAAGGATTAGTAATATAGGAATTAACAGGAAATCGTTTGAAACTAAAAGTCGAGTAATGGGCCCAGAGTGGTCTAATAGGCCAATCAAGGCCCATCATGTGTAAGTTACATTTTCTTAATTTAATTATGTTATTTTAATAAAAGAAATTTAATTGTAAACCTTATTAAAAACAAATTAAATGATATTTTAAATAAGTATTATCATAAAATGGATTAACTTAAAATAATTAACCAAAGACTTATAATAAATAATTGTGGGATGAGGGTTGTAAATGGGTAATGAGACTATCCTAGCTAGATTAGTTCAATGAAGTCTTAGAAACACATTAGTAACTTTGGACACTTAGTTGCACACCGAGACCAAAACCCTAGACTACGTCTATTATATATACTTATAGTATTCGAATCTCTTAAAAATAACTCAGGTGCTAAAGATACTTAGGCAACAACCAAGTAGCGCGCATATCTTTTGTGGTTCATTTGCACGGCAACACAGGTAAGTTCATTGCCCCTTTTCTAAACATTTTTGTTTTCAAACGCGTGGCTGAGAAGCATGCGTAAACTGTTTTCATTAAATTGTTTACTTAAATGCTTTTACTTATTATATACTTTATATATGCTTGTTTATACACCTAGACTCCTGTCTAGGTAAATTCCAGGCTAAATTAACTATCAAGTTAATTAAGCAAGTTAATTAAATTACTCTTATGAGTAATACCTTAATTCTAAAACTCTAAATAAACCCTTAGTCCATCGAATTCAAATTTCAGAATCTAAATTCAAAGTGAAATCAAAAGAACAAAAGCTAAAGATCAAATGCAATGGAATCTAATCCAGTGTGTGATCAGTAAACTCAGGATCCAAATCATGAATCTATAATCACTGTGAAATCATGGAAATTCTAATGATTAATTCAAAAGAACTCAAGGAATCAAGGGAATCATAACCGTGTGTGAATCATTGAAATAATGACATCATTATGATCTAATGAAATCGTTAATACCTAAAGAAGGTGAGTTGTCAGTTGTATGTAAATCGAGACCACGTGTAACACACAGAAAGTCCCTTCACAGTAGTAGACTCTTGTAGTCAAGCTACATGGGCAATAACTTAAACTATCAGATGAAATCAAGAGAATCATGAATCAATGAAGATCAGAATCAAAGGATATCCTTAAAGTCCTGACGCATACAGTAGACCAGAGGGTCAAGCTGATATGGGCAAAACATTAAAATCCCGGCTAGTTCAGGTATACTCCTTGTGAGTTATGCCTGGCATGGGTCACGTGTGAGAGGGTACAACTTGGACAACCACCAACAACTAAGTCTAATTGATTGAGTCAAATAAGACCCAATCATCATGTCTTAGTTGTATGTAAATGTTTATTTATTTATTTAATTAAACATTTAACAATATATTTCTATAATTGTTTTTGGGGAAATCATGAAGACATGGTGAACCCATGAAATCAGCTTTATTTCAAATTATGGAAATCCAGTTTTAACATAGAAGTGGGTGTTAGGTAAGACGCTTAATTATCATTAACATCAATGTCTTATGCGGCTTAGTATGTGGTGGGACGGCGTCTGGGCGGGTCGTAGGCTCGACTCTGGGGTATGCCCTATATATAAGCATACTGGGTTGGATGATACATGTGATGTTAATGAGATTAAGGTTGTTACCTAGGGAAAACATGAACATTTTTAAGTTGATATCATAAACTTGTAAACAGGATGCTTGGATTTATATTGGAATCGAATGGTAGGTAAAATGCTTAATTATCATTAAGATCAATGTCTTATGTGGCTTAGTATGTGGTGGGACGGCGTCTGGGCGGGTCGTAGGCTCGACTCAGGGGTATGCCCTATATATAAGCATACTGAGTTGGATAATACATGCGATATTAATGAGGTTAAGGTTTTACCTAGAAGGTTTGCAAAGCTATTTTTCAAATACTACATGAACTCACCAACCATTGTGTTGACTTTGTTTTATTTTCATGCTTTCTCAGGTGATGTACAGGATTAAGCTAGGGATTTGGATTTCATGCTAGGATGCTCAGTTAGAGGACCTAGTAGTTTTGGAAAGCACATTTTTGTTGATCATTGTTAATCATTTTTGAGATCTTGTACTAATACAAGATAGTGAACTTATGATTCATTTTGAAATGTTTACTTGGTTAAATTATCAGACATTGATATTGTAATTTAACTCTGTAAATTTTAGTTTAATGTTATTGTGCTTTAGATATTCTTAACATTGATGCTATGTAAACAATCTGATCATCACGATTATCGTCCACGATATCGCGCCTCGGGAACCTTCCGCCCGACGGGGACTCCGATCCAACCCCGCCGGCTCGGGGTGTGACAGTTGGCAATGGTTGAAAATGGGGAAAATAAAGGAAGGGATAGGCGTGGCTGTGGCCACGCCCAAGCCATCAACGCCCTAGGGGGCCAGTGTTCCGCCCGACGTTCACTCCCACCCACGCCCCTCCCACCCGGCATACCGCATCGTCTTAGCATCATCCTTTTTTATAATCTAAATGAATTCCTTAAATTAACAACCCACGTGTTGAGATCACAGTTTGTTTCCAATTTCCCGGTATTCAATGTTCGAGTGTTGGCGAGCGTTAAACAGAGCAAAATCACATGCATCTCAGAAGAAAACTCACTATGTTATAAAGCTCTATTGTCAAAGTTGGCCAGAATTCATCTTGAAACCTAGGTTTCAACCAATCAAAGTTTCACCATGAGCCTTAATTACTTTCGTCCAAAACATCTAACAGTTTTATCCGAATTCTTATATAACTTAAAAACCAATGTCGGTGACTTCCTTGGATTTTGTAAATGCCGACAGTAACATATTAAATATATATGTTTTCCCAAGAAGCTTCATACGCGAGTTGTTTCAATTGGAGGATCACAAGTTCGACTCTCCCGAGCTCCATTTTTTACCCACGGTCTTCTACCTTATTTATTTATTTTTTTTAAACACGAGTGGAGAAAACACATTTTAGTGATATCAGATTGGATAATGTAACACCCCGACCGATGGCAGAGACGTCGGGATGCCATGAGGGATGTGTAGATTGTTTAAAAGCTCGTGGGCATCTAAATCAAATCATCATATATCATTCAATCAACCAAAATAAGTACACACAAAAATCATGTCTAACATGAATTAGTTACAGCAATTACAAATAGAATTAGCTATCTAACTAAATTCAATTCGCCAGAATTTCAGTTAATTAGCTAAGTCCAAGATCCTATATGATGACGTCCAAAAGTTTGAGTTCTTCATCCTCAGCCTACTTTGCTTCATTACCTGAAACATGTAGGAAATCAAGTGTCAACTACAAAGTAGTTGGTGAGTAATCATAAGTTTTTATACTTAAAAGGTTTTATAAAAATGAATTTAAAGTTTAAGTAAAAAAAATGGATTTATAAAAGGTTTAGATAAAATGAGTATAGTTGCTTATGATTTTCTGAGAAAATCCACAAGAATACCTGTATGACATAATCCAACCAATCTCCAAACTCAACAATCAAACACATACACAAACACATAATCACATATCCAATCAGTCATAGTCAATCATAGATAATCTTAGTCAATCATAGATAATCACAGTCAATCATAGATAATCAAACCACAAAACCAATCTCAACATCAATATTCTCAAATAATGTATGTGACTATACATGGACATTATGAAATTAACATAGGTTAAAAAAACAAGATCCATGGAGTGGAAGCTATCCACGTGGCAATACACGAAACCAAAGCAATTAACCAAGGTCAAAAACAATGTTTCTCGGAGTTGTGATAATCCAAGTGACAATACATGTACTCTTTCTTATTGACCGAGGTCAATGACAATGTTACACAAATATATAAATATAAGTGATAATCCATAAATAATGATAATTCAATATTGTGAATATCATATTGATAAACAGGTATTAGCCTTGTGTTATCAAAATAATATTTGAATTTGGTATACATGCTTCATCTCCGAGTTTTAAAACAAAAACAGTTTAAAGAAAGGGAGGTTATGAGAACTCACCTGAATCCTTAGAATCAGTGTTTCTGTAATATGCGCGCTCGCGTAAGTGAACTCAAGATCTACTCAATAATCTGTAATTATAGTGTTTCATGTTCATAAGTATCCGTATTTCATTTCAAATAAATTTTCCAGTTTATATCCTTAAGTGTTGAGTCACTTAGTTAATTTACTCAAATTTAGCTTGTCCCACCTATGGTTTATTAATAATCATCATACGACATGAATTTAACTTGTGAATTCATATATATATATATATATATATATATATATATATATATATATTTCTCATAATTAGATGTGTCAAAAGAACATAATGTCTTGTATAATTATTTAACTCCACCACCAATATCTAGTTTATGAAATCCATTTCATGTTTAAAATAATTGTAATTAGATTGCTCCCCTAACTTGTTAAATCTTACTCATTGAGTTCAATCCCATCATTGATAGAAAATTAGGTTAGAGAGAGAAAAGGTGGTGATTGTTTTAATTTCTTATGCATGTATAGATATATATGTATGTGTATATATACTGTAATGTTCTTCATTTATCCTAACCCTATTAATTAATTGAAGTTAGGTTCGGTTTCCCTTAAGGGCAGCGAACCTATTGGGGTTATGGCCGAAGGTTCGGCTTCTACAATACAAGGTTCGTGACCCATGCAAGGACAAAAAGTTAGGCCATGTGTTGAACCAAGAGGGTTCGTTTGCCACAAAGGGTTCGGCTAAAGCAAGGCCGAGGTTCGGCTAGAATGGAAGAAGGGTTCGGTCAAGGACGAGGGTTCGCTGGAACCATTAGGTTCGCGAGCCTTGGAAGGTTCGGCCAAGGGTTTGGCTAACACAAAGGTTAGGCCACCTTTAACTTTTCCCGCCCAAGATGGTAGTTGCAGGGTTCGGCCAGCTTTCACTCTAGGCGAACCTTCTTGGTTCGTGGACTACATTGCAGCGAACCATCACCATTTCAGCGAACCTGTTAATAGTCATCCACTCCCATCGAGTTTCTTCAAGATACAAGACCATCCATGGCTTCTATGTGTTCCTATCAACTCGTCTAAATGTTTTACAAATGTTCTAGATCGATTTTAACTACCCAACATTAGAGATGTCGTGATTCACACCAAACCGAGTATAAAGCTTTAGATTTACCTCGATTTGTCGATTGCACTTGAGATTTTCTTGTACTTTCTTGTTCCTCTTGATCTTGTGGTCGTTTTGGGCCAAGAATCACATGAATCCACCAATAAACGAGCTCGTAATCGTAGAGAGAAGTTGGGGATTGTGAGGGTGACGAATTTTGGAAATTAGAGAGAGAGAGCGGGTGTTGTAGAAATGAGGAAGAAGGAGATGTCCTTCTTCCTTATAACGCGTATCATCACCCCGTGTCGTGTCTCGTTTTTATCGCGATTACCCAAAAATAATTACTCGGTTATTCTCGTAAATCATATTTAGAATATAACTCGCTTAAATAATTATATTTCATTTTTATAAAAGAATAGTTTTAAAGGAAATGATTTCAAATAAATTATTTCGTAAAACAATTCCGTTTCGTTTCGTTAATTTAATTATTTAAATTACCCGATTTATTCGAATTTAATTTAAATTGTGATTCCTAATAAATATTTTTAGTTTTCTTTTATTAATTTAACATCGTTAAATATTATTTAATTATCTCGTCGAAACGCGTTACTCGCGTACGTATTCGTAAAGATCGTCACCTTTGCGAATCCAACGCTCGTACCGTATTTCGATTCGATTTACTGTTTATGGAATATCGTTTCAGAATCTCGTTCTTAATAATTATATTCGTGTGAATCGTCATCCACGCAAATATAGCTATTAAGTTAATATTTCTAAATTAATATTCGCGTTTAAGTCCTATTCTTAACCTCACCATCGCGTAATTAATTCCAGTTACACTTTCATTATTTTATTAACTTTAATATTATTTTCCCAAACCAAACCCACTAAACTCTAATCACTGACACATCCATGATAGACCGAAATATGCATATGTATAGGGCATATGCAGAGGTAGATCGCAACCTCCCCTACACCGTCCCACCGCTATTTCGATAAACCATGACCATGTGTCCTTGACTATGTTTAGCAACCAGACCCCAACAAACTCACAGTTCCTTTCCATTCCAACCCATATCCATAATCATCTATAATATAACTGCGATAAACTCTCTGGTTCTGTTTAGTTGGGTTACAACTAAACTCCCCATTGTTTACGCGTATAATAATATGTTCTAAGTATGCATACCAGTAACAGTGATAATCATCAAATAATGTGTCAATATTAATAATTACAAAATCTCAGGTCGTAACAGTACAATCGTACGGATGTACGGATGTACGGACAACCTAAAGTACAGTGATGTTACAGATAAATCTTAATGAGTGAGATGAGTGAGGGAAATGGAAATTTGATCAGGGCCTCAGTGGCAAGGTACTCAAGAACAACGAGTTAAACTGAAGCTTTGTGACCACACGCTTTGCATACCGACAGGGAACTGAAGACCGACTTTGACAGTACGTGTAACCGGCTTCTTTTAGGTTAACCGCCTAGGCACCGTTTTTCACCTTTGAACCCGTTTCCATTGAAATCTTCGACGACTAAGATGAGAAGATCAACAAACCGAAAGGAGATATTGCTCGAATTTTGCCGGCAATCTGTGTGTGTCTACAGATGAATTGAAGGGAAGAGGTGTGTGTGTGATTTACATGACGATTTGTTTGCTTTGCTTGAATTAAGGGTTCTTTTGTGGTGCAGGTTAGAAAACCGTGCGATTACGTTTGATCAATAGATAGTGATAAGAGTTTTGTGATCAGGGTGAATTTTTTAGGCTGACAAACGAGAGGGAGGAAAAAGTAATTGCATTTAACGTAATTATACCAATGGTCCTTACGGTTATTCAAAAAACTCTAACAACGATAAAATAAAAATGTCGAATACATCTGAATTCTTATTTGAATAACTTTGGGTCGGATGTTCTTTTTTAGAGTAAATTACCGAGATAATACATGTGACTTTTGATCCATAGGTTTTATAAATTATTTATATGGTCCCAAACTTTAAATATTTATAACACATATAATCCTTATGTGTAGATAATTTGGTCAATTATGTGATGGTAAATTGGTGACCTAAGGACTATATGCGTTACAAATGTTTAAAGTTTGGACCATATATTTAATTTATAAACCTAGAGACTAAAAGTTAAATACTAGCAAATCATATGGATCATATCGGTAATTTACTCTCTTTTTTATTTTTATTGGATCGATATTAGATATACAAAATTTATCTATTCGGCTATAACTTTGTATGATTCTCTTCACAACCTATAAACCATGCTATAATCCGCCACGAGGCACATATTAATTTAACTACATGATATTATGATATTTTAACTACGTTTTAATTGTTTTTGTTTAACTACATGATATTCTCTCACATCAATATATGTTTATGGTCTGCTTATCTAAGATATATTTTTACTTTTTTAAATATACATTTAATTTTGTAATTATAATTTATACAACATGATATTTTAACTACATTTCAATTGTTTACTTTTCATAAAAAAAATACAAGGATGTAACTTATTAACGACATCGACTTAATAACGTATCATCCTCTGATAAATGTTTTCTCTATATATTTCTATCTCCAAAATCATATTGATGTAACTTTATACATTTGTTTTACATACATCGGACGCAAGATACTTAATAAAATTCATAAACACGTCAATTCACGCATTTTATGTTTTGATTTGTCTTATAACGTTTCAATTATTATTTTTTAATTCATATATAGTAAAGTATAAGACACATTAATGTTGTATATCTACATTTTATTTTTTAAAAACATATACGCCGCAATAGTTTTGTCTATTTATGTTTTAATATTCATAACTATGTAGTCGAAACTTCATATGTTTCTTGTAATCAAACCATCATGTTGAAACACGCGAATCTTAATTGTACCGCCTGCGGGAGCGGGCGGGTAACTTTTCTTTATAATCAAAACTTAAACTTTCGCATGCATTGTTTTACTTCGTGTAAAACCCAATGCTAAACTTCCAGTTGATAGGCAGTATTATATCTTAATATGATTTAGAAAGCTGTTGGTTATTGTGAGGTTTAATTGTTTTCTACTTTCACCACAAAGTTTTGTTCTTTTTACACAAGTGGTCCCTCGTGAGTCCTGATTTGGGCCAGTTGCCTTCTTTCAACACTTTATAAAACTTTTAACTCTGTCTTGATCAAGGGTTGTTATATATTTAATCAAAATATTATTTAATTTTTTTTACATTCATGTACTTAATACGAAATTTCTACATGTTTATTGTTGTAAACCAAAATTATAGAAATGATAGGAAAACTATGCTTTTGAAAGAAAAAACTACATAAAATTTTCAACATAAGTTAATTTAAAAATCTCACTTTACAAACTAAGATGGTTAGGAACAATTCTTCACTCATTAAAGTTTTTAAGTATTTCTCTATTATTTAAAGTACTTAACCTTAATCATTTTATACCAAAATAACGTTTTATATTTCTTAAATTTTTATCAATAACTATTTAATATTTTATATTCAATCCGTGTAATACACGTGTTAATAATCTAGTTATATAATAAAATAATAATTCTTCTTCGTTTTGTGTAGTTTATTTTTTTTTAATAGCAAAACTCCAACACTTCATGTCTAAAAAAAAAAAAACAACCCTTAATTGCAATCATGATGTGATCATTTAAATTCGACTTTGAGATGTACATTAAACAAAATCATCGTGTTTATTTTAACACTTTATAAAACTTTTAACTCTTGTTGATCAAGGGTTGTTATATATTTAATCAAAATATTATTTAAATTTTTTTAGCTTCATGTGCTTAATACGAAATTTCTACATTTTTATTGTTATATCCCCCCCCCCCTCATTTAATGGTCTACTTTAAGTTTGTTGACAAGTGGCACATGTATTAATTTTATTATTATATAACTAGATTAGTAACACGTGTAACACACGAATTGTACAAAAAATATTATACATCTAATAAAAATTTAGGTTTTAAAAAAACGATTTTTAGGATTAAACATTATTGTTTACGTTATTTTTTAACATTTCATTTTTAGAATTGTATTAAAAACTGATTTTTAAATAGAAATTCTGTTTTTTAAACTTCTGGGTTTTGTTTTTTTTAGAAATTTATTTTATATAATTTTATTTTCAAAATCTATTTTCTAATATAAAAAATTAATGTTAATATAAAAATTTATAAATAAAATCATTAGTTATTGTATTTAATTTAATTATTTAATATGAAAGAGAACATAATTTTCTTACCGGAAGCATAATGTCATATTCTATTTTGTAGAAAAAAAAGTGTCAGTACGCATAAATAACATTTTAATATTTGAATTTATACTTGAATAATGTATTAAATTTTAACTAAAACCGATTTAAACAAAACAATTCTATGTCTTGTGTCAATAAACTGGTTATCTAGGCTAAAAACATTTTAACCACACATTGAAATATCCCTTGCTATTTTATTAATTAAACAATTTACTTTTGGGTACATATTTTAATTTGATTTTATATGTTTAAAGAAAAAAGTAGCTTATATTAAATAATTTTGACGTAGTAATCAATTTGAAAGGTCGGTTAATAAAGTCTTGAAGCATAAATTACAAATAATGGTTACATGATTGAATCGTTTTTTTATATATAATGGCATTTTCGAGTCCTGGCGTAATCAAATTCTTCCCCTTTAGATTTTATGATTTTTTCTTTTTTCTTTCAGCTTTTTTTTTTTTTGACTTGTCCCTGTGAAAAAAATATCAATTTCATCTTCATGAGTTTCTAAAGTTTAAAATATATTCTCTATAGCATATGTATAAACTGATTTTTTTCTCAATAAGTTTGTTAATTTTCTTCTTTTTCTTTAAACATTTTTCTTGTCGTGATATCATTTTGAAACTTTTGAGTTTCTAAAGTTTAGTATTTATTCACTGTAGTATATATAATCTGATTTTTTTAATACATTTGCTTGTTATTTTAAAAAAATTAATTGTGAATTGTATCAACTATTGACAACGTGCCTGTATGATGAAAAATGATACATACACCAATCTATATACCTACTCTAATAAAAGAGTATTTTTAGGAGAAATTAATTGTGAATTGTATCAACTATTGACAACGTGCCTGTATGATGAAAAATGATACATACACCAATCTATATACCTACTCTAATAAAAGAGTATTTTTAGGAGACACATGTCATCTCCTAATTAAATGTAAAAAAGTTTTTCCCGCCTCTCTCTCTTCTAAAAATATTAATAATTTTTATTAATTAATTATACAATTAAATATTAATAATTATAAATCATATTATAAAAATTTATCAATTTACTAAAAATTAATAAAATATATTAAAATTTTAATATCTTATATGTTTATATAATTTTAAAATTATTAAATATTTATATTTATAATTTTTAAATATTCATATTTCTTATTTAAACAACAATTGATAAATGTAACATATAAATTTTTATATAAATCATTGTTTATAACATATAATATTTGTTCAACCCATGTAATACATGGGCTTTTAGGCTAGTTGAAGAATATATGTATATTATGTAATTGTTTTTTTTTCAAGACTTTGTAACCAAGTTGCGTAATTGCATACGTTTCTTTTATGCACTTAATCAAATTAATGTCATCGATACAACACGAGTCATGAATTACATAAATACGCTACTTCACGTGATGTCGCTTTTGAATTTTTTTGAATTTTATCTATTAAAATGATTTTCTAAAAATCCTTAAACCACAACGTACGGAGCATTATCGTGTTTTCTATATACGTTCAAATATAACTCGCGAGAGTTTCAATCGTAATGTCACGCAAGATAACTAGTTGATATCAAATCACAAAAGATGCATAAGTGCATAACTGGTCAACCCTCTCGATCATTTATAATTACATCTTTTGACATATTATTCCGAATATTTTGTGATATTATTTTATGCTTTGTAAATTCAAAGTTAAACTTTAACATATTTGGTTTAGAAGCAATTCAAAAGTTACTACATTTGTATACAAATGTAATTTTCGGATTTTAATATTCGGTGCGCTGCGGTTTTTTAATTTTATGTTTTCGTGACGAGAGATATTCGGTTTTCAGTGTTTTTAGTTGTTATGACCACGTGTAGGCATGTAGAGATAAGCAAAAAAATTCGGTTCAGAACCGGAACCAATTACTCGAACCAGTCATGCAGGGGCGGCGGCCCTAAGAATTGAGGTGCCCGGGACGAGTCGGGAAAAAAAAGGTCCCTAGTGAATGCAAATATTAAAACAGGGGTGTTCAAAAAAAATGAAAACCGAACTGTATTTGTAACTAAAAAAACGAATTTTGAATTTGGTTTTTGGTTCGCTTTCCAACCATATCCGAGTTCCAAATTAGGTTCCTAATCGTATCCGAATTCTGAATTTCGGTTTTCGGTTCGGTTTTCGGTTCCATTTTAGTTTGAATTTGGTTTGTTCGGTTTATTTTAAACCTAATTCAGATTTAAAATTATTATTTTATAAACACTATATATGATAAAATTCGATTTTTAACAGGTTTATTTGGTTGACTTCGATTTGTAACCCGGTTTATTTGGTTTTTTTAACAGTTTATTTGGTTTGTTTGGTATTAACCAAAATTGAACCGAACCACTTCTCGACTTTGGTTCGGTTTTCGGATAGAATGGAAACCCGTTAAATCAAACCAATGAACACCATTGATTTAAATGACATAAAAGTAACTTCTTATGATTTATGAGGAATTACTTTTTGTAACTATTAAACCGTGTTTTATTAATAATTCATTTTCGCTATTTATAGCTTGTTGGTTCTCGTTTAAATAAATCTCTGTATATACGTATACGTCAAAAAAATTGTGCCCCCCTAAAAAATGGGCCCAGGAAGGAGGTCGGGTTTGCCCTTCCCCCGGGCCACCCCTGCGGTCATACCCAAACCCGCGGGGTATAGATTGGTTACGGTTTTTCAAAAAAAAACAGAACCGAAATCGAAAACAAAATTACTAACTGGTTCCACATTTACCTAGTTAAAACCCGAACTATATATAACCTGCTAAAAACTGGTCGGAACCAATTAAAATCTCAGCCCTAACCAGATCCTATTTAGAACCGAAAGCAGTTAAAAA